>JAQHUG010000127.1:1977091-2037575 GCA_028555095.1 Dicrostonyx torquatus | reverse complement strand
CCTGGTCTACAAGAGCTAGTTCCAGGACAGGCTCCAAAAGCTACAGAGAAATCCTGTCTCGAAAAACCAAAAAAAAAAATCTCTTTTTAAAAAAGAAATAGATCCTTGAATCTAACTCCTTTGTTTAGCTTTTTCTTGACCATGACCAATAACAACTTGTAACCAACCTCCCTAAATGATGACAAACATCTATAATCTACTGAAGGACCAAAAGCCACCCACCTCACCTCTTGGAAATGTGGGTGCTATGTTCTCTAGAATCCTTCCTGTTGTCTGGGGGTGCTGGCATCTTTAGGAGATCCTGATAAAACTACGATAATGGTCAAGTCCTGGACAAGCTAGTCATAACATTTGTCTCTGTTCAATGGGAAAGTTCAAGGCATAACTGAAGTCTTGACTGAAGAAGTTTGTGAGGCTGGCCCATCTCAGCCAGCAGCCTTGAAGCTGTTCTGAACTCTATAGAACTCTGAGGAAGCTACAACAAAGGCACTCTGAGAGGCTGGATCACCTGGGCCACCCGTTTTCATTGCTGTTTGGTCTCCTTGCTCTAAAAACATACAAACTTTTAAAGGCAGTATATATATATATATATATATATATATATATATATATATATATGTAGACATGTTGTAGTCACTGCAACATATGTTCACCAAAGATATGGTTCCTAGTTTCTGGCCTCCAAAACACTAGCCCTGTTTACAGTTAGCTATAGATGAGGAGGTCTTGTGAGCCCTCTGCCTTACTGCTGAATTATTGGCTACAAAGGATTATGTTGTTAGCTGTATATCTACTGGGGAACTCACCAGGTGCCAACGATTATTACGAAACCTAGGGTCACACAGACAGTTCTGGTTAAACTTAGAGGGTCACAAAACAAAACAAAAAGCTGTTAATGTAGGAAAGAAATCTGTAGAAAATGAGACTAACAAGAATGGGAAGTAAGTGAGAGAGATGGGGATAGAATAATCAGAATTATATGCATGTGCAAAATTGTCAAAGAACAAAAATTTATAAACCTGACTTTAAATTTTTCTCATTTTATTCAGATTATTATCTTTTTAAATTAAATTACAAACTGCCTTGAATTTTCATTTTGATGCTTGGATTTTTATTTTTCTAAAAATTTTTGTGGGGGGCATGGTCTTATTCAGCCTAGGTTAACCTTTAACTCCTGGTCCTCTTGCCTCTACTTCCCACATGGTTGGATTACAGGTATGTGTTAGAACACGTGGCCCGTCTTGAAGTTTCTACAACTAAGCATCACCTTAGCTTTATTGACCTAGAATTTGAAAACAATATGATTTCTAACAATTACGCTTTTCTGCATAGAACAAACACTTTTCCTTTTCTGAAAAATGGTGCTAGTTTACTGGACTTTTATTTTTGTAGTCTTTGTGTCTCCTTTATTATGTTTCTTTCTTTCCCCTTCTCAGCAGTAATTCCCTCTGTGCATGTACTTGGCTAAAAGAAAGTAGGTGTTTATAATCTGCCGGGAACCATTGGGGATAAGAGTGAGAGAAGCTAATCATGTTGATAAGATTTGTGTGTTAAGTGCAAACAAGTGAGTCTAGGAAGTTTTCTTATAATAAAGTTCATCCAGTCTTATGCAAGGATTGAGTGATATCTAGTTTAGGTAATATTATGAGTTTGGTACTCAAAGGTGACAATATCAGTTTAAACCATACACAGAGATACAGACACACAGACACACATGCATGTGTGTGCACATGCACACGCTTGCTCTCTCTCTCTCTCTCTCTCTCTCTCACACACACACACACACACACACACACACACACACACACACTTCTCTGATTAGCCTGTAAAGATTTGGTTTGCTGCCTGCAGGATAAGGTCACATTTGAGTCAAAGAAACTGATAATGCCAGAAAAACATTTTAAAGAGGCACAAACAAGGACTGCTTTCTCTCTTTATCAAAAAGGGCATTTGATTAACCTTCTTTGTAAGATAAGAGAAAAAAATTACATGAATAGCCTGCTGTGTGTGTATCTGCTCACAACATTACCACTTAAGATCTTTATTTTTTTTAAAAAAAGATAATTTCTAACTTCTATACTCCTGCGTACAGATAAAATTTAGTCAAGGTGTAGGAGGTGCTTCTTCATTTTATATTGCTTTCATTGGTTGAATAAAGAGACTGCCTTGGCCTTTTGATAGGGCAGCCCTTAGGTGGGCGGAGTAGACAGGACAGAATGGTGGGAAGAAGGGAAGTGTGGCAGATGCCATGCTGTTCCTACCCAAGATGGATGCTGGTTAGAATCATGCCAGTAAGCCACAGTCAAGTGGCAATACATATTATCAGAAATGGGTTAGATCAATATGTAAGAGTTAACCAATAAGAGGTTAGAACTAATGGGCCAGGCAGTAATTTAATTAATACAATTTCTGTGTGGTTATTTCGGGTATAAGCTAGTCAGGCACCGGGAGCTGGACAGCGGGACACAGTCGGCTCCTCCTCATGCAACAAGTTAATTCATTCTCCAAGACCATAGTAATTAGTGAAATATTTAAAATGACAGGAAATAGAAATAAAGCATCTGAACCCTAGCATAAAATGGCATCATCACTAGAATAGGAATTTTGAATCTTGGTTTTCTGCTAAAGCATCTGCATGTTTGAGTTTGCAGATAACATTAGTCACATTCTCCAGGTGTGGTAGTTTAAATGTAACTGTCCCCATAAGCTCATAGGGAGTGACACTATTAGGAGGTATGATCTTGTTAGAGCAGGTGTGGCCTTGTTGGAGGAACTGTGTCACTGTGGAGGTGAGCTTTAAGGTCTCATATAGGCTCAAGCCATACCCAGTGAGATAGTTCACTTCCTGTTTCCTGTAGTACTCTCACCTTCTTCAGCATCATGTCTGCCTGCATGCCACCATGCTTCCCACCATGATGATAATGGACTAAATCTCTGAAACTATAAGCCACCCCATTAAATGTTTTTCTTTATAAGAGTTGCCATGGTCATGGTGTCTCTTCACAGTAATAGAAACCCTAACTGAAACAGCAGGTATTCTTATTTTGTGTCCCTCTGTGCCAGGTAATTGCTATCATTTTCTGATAGACTTGTAAAAGAGCAGGTATCCATTTCAGATGTGTTTGTCTTCTACTTTTTGAACTTCCCTTTTGTAGCTGGCACTGTGCAGGCACTTTTATCCCCCAAAGGATAGGTATACTAATATTTTCTCCATTTCAAAATTTCATTCAGGTGGTTTCCTGCAGATGAAGCTGGGCAATTGGGAGTTAGTGGTTCTGAAGCAGGGCTTCCATGCTAATGTACTTCATTGAACTCACTGGCATTATTTGTACTAAATAAAAATTAAAGGCCTCAATTTTCTTTCAATTATTACAGCAGAGTACCTGTTTATCACCATATACAGTTTTAAAATTATTTCTACCTCTTATATACCTACTTGACTAAATTGTCATTGTTTCATCGGTTTATTTGAATCAACACAAACCTTTTAAGCAAACACGAGCCTCAAATTAAATTTATAATCACTCTGTAATATTCCAAGTTTTCCAGCATCTTTCTTTCATTGTGAAAATGTTAGCTTTACCTCTTCCAAGTACAAAGATGGCCTAGTGGAAACTTTCATTTTTCTTTTTTAATGATTTATTTATTTGTGTACATTGGCATTTTGCCTGTGCGAATGTCTGTATGAGGGTATCGGATCTGATGGAACTGGAGTTATAGACAGTTGTGAGCTGCCATGTGGATGCTGGGAATTGAACCCAGGTCTTCTGGAAGAATAGCCATTGTGCTTAACAGTTGAGTCATCTCTCCAGCCCAAAACTTTCAACTTTCTAAGATTTAACAGAAGAAAATTAACAGAACTAGGAGTTCCTTAGCCCACCCTGTGTTATCAGAATTTGCAGTTCTACAGACAAATTTAGAAAATAGTGCATGATACACTATACCACTGAGCTACCTCCTCAGCCCTTAGGTGGTTTGTTTGTTGGCTTGAGAGACAGGATTTCACTCTATTAACCTGATTGCCCTCAAACTCTCTGAAATTCTCCTTCCTCAGACTCCCAATTGCTGGGATTTTAAGCATGAGCCATCTCACTCTGCTGCCAGTCCTTGGTTTCTTGAGACAGGATCTTCCTGTATAGCTTAACCAGTTTGACCTTGAATTTTTTGTGAAACCTAGGCTAACACCAAACTCTCAGTTCTCCTGCCTCCACTCCTGAGAGCTGGAATTACATACATATACCACCAAACCTAGCTCTATCAAATCTCAACACGAAACAAAGGTATCTTTCTGTTTTATGTGGTTAAGAAAACCAAAGCCTAGGCAATAGAAGCACATTTATGCTTTAAGTATATATTTTTTCATGTTTTGATTCTGCCTCTCCTTCTATGTGATCATAAAAAGATGAAGCATTGAGGAACATTTACAGAGAAGGAAACTGAGACCTAGAAATATCATTTCAGCTTTGTAAATGGAAGTGAGAGCTAGTTCTGAATTTTTCACTGCAATCCTCTTTATCCCACCACATGCTGCCTTGGAATATCTTCATTTCAACTTGCTTTTTTTTGTCATTCCAGACATTCCTCAGACTTTCTAACTGCTCAGTGAGAAAACTGTGACTACAGTTCCCTAGTAGAAGCAGCTTCCAAATTCTAATGAGCTCCTATTTGCTCCTCCTAATGACACTTAAACACCACTCTGCTAGTGTTGGATTTTCCAGATCATCAGATAACAAATTGAGTCACTTCTGTGTTCAATGTGGCTGGGACATCCAGTTGCTGACTAATGGGACATTCTACAGAAGAAGGGAAACAATTATGGTGCAAATCAGAGGAGCAGATACCAATTTTTTTCATTCAACTGTGCCTGAACCTATCACATCAGAATAAACAACCAATGAGAATTTTCCATGGCTCTTACTGCTACTTCTTCAATTGCATGTCGTTTTTATAAATTCATTTATTCATCTGTATATGCATGGTACATGCATGCCATGGCACATGTCTGGAGGTCAGAGGACAACCTGCATGTGTCAGTTTTCTCCTTTCACCCTGTGGGGCTTGGGTGTCAAACTCAGGTCATCAGACTTGGCAGCAAGTGCCCCTACCTGCTGAAACATCTTGCTGACCCATCTATTCTCTCAAAATTATACATAAGGGTTAGTGAGATAACAAGCTTGAGGAGCTGAGTTCAGATTCTTAGCAGCCACATAGAAGCCAAGTTCAGCTAATCCCAGCACTGGGAAGGCACATGCCTGGACTTTGCTGGTCAGCCAGGCTAACCAAATAACTGAGCTCCAGGTTCAGCAGATAAGGTAGAGAACAGTTGAGGAAGACATTGGAAAATGGACATTGATCTCTGGCCTGAACACGCATACATATGCACACTATATAAAAATAAAAAAGGTCATGGAAGCATGATTACCTTAAGGCACACAAGGAAATTAAAAGCAGAATATCCGGTCCAGATTTTTGACACTCCCTGATACAGAGCTGGCTTTCTTCCTTTGCATAGCAGGCAGACTACTCCAAGTAGTTGGCCACGTATGAAATATTGCCCCATGCTGGGTTTTCATCAGGAAAAACAAACAGAAGCCAAGTTCCCTCATGTGTAAAAAGCAAAACTCAATATATCCCTCCAAGCGTTGTGAGTACTGCGTGGTAAAGCAATGGAAACAAGCCCAGCACAGGTCTAATGCACAGAACATGCTTCTGAAATAGCAGGGCATGGAATGGACATAGAGCTCAATGCCAAGGTCACTGTCATCATTACTGGAAGTCTGTTGCCAGGTAGCCTTCAGCTGTGGGCTTCTCAGGGACACTCTCAGCTCTAGAGAGATTCCTATGTTGTACAGCATGTTCCTTCCTGGGTAGCTGACAAAATGAAAACACAGATGCACAAAATCATGACCACTTAGATTCAATAGTTGACAGATTTGATTGGTCACCTTAATCACAGAGCTCCTTATGCTCTCAGTTGTCACTGTCCCCCACTTCTCCCACCTCTGGCCACTCCTACTGTTGTCTCCTCCTTTTCGCAGATGATGGCCCCAGAGGCACACATAATAACCATCACCACCCCCTGCCACCACACAGCAAACTCTCAGACCCTGATTCTTAGGGCCCCACCTGCCATACAAAAACACTGGAATAAAGAAACAGTTGGAATTTGAGATTTAAAAATATTTGTAATTCTGGATGGAAATTTTATATCTTGCCTAAACCTATTATTATTAAAATGTATATAAGGCACTTGAAATTCAGAACAACTTTCAAAAGCTAATTCTTAAAATCTAAAACTACTGGTAAGTAGGACTAGAAAATTAGATACTGAGAAAAGTGGTCATTTGGAACAAAAGTAGTGGATGTAAGCCTTACTTCCTATATTATTTTCTGAAAAAATTGAGTTACATATATCATTTTATAGTATAAGAAAAGAATAAAGCAATATGGATATTTACCTGATTTCTATTTAATGAGGTATTAAAAGTAATTTCATCTGAGTTTTAAGTGAAAACTTTTCATATTTTTGAGAAAAATAAATTATAAAAATAAAAAATACATAAAAACATCTACCTCATCATAAAGAATTAGTAACTTTATTATTAGCAAAATTAACCTTTCACACATTAAATATAACAAAAGCTTAACACAAAATATCCAGGAAATATGGAATACCATGAAAAGACCAAATCTAAGAATAATAGGGATAGAAGGAGGAGTCCAACTCAAAAGCACAGAAAATATATTTAACAAAATCATAGAAGAAAACTTTCCTAACCTAAAGAAAGATATGCCAATGAAGATACAAGAAACTTACAAGACACCAAATAGATTGGATTAAAAAAAAAACAGTCCTCTCATGACATAATAACCAAAACACTAAACATACAGAACAAAGAAAAAACATTAAGAGCTGTAAGGAACAATACCAAGTACCATATAAAGGCAGACCTATCAGAATAACACCTGACTTCTCATTGGAGACAGTGAAAGCCAGAAGATCCTGGTCAAGCATTACGCACATTAAGAGAACACGGATGCCAGCCCAGACTGCAATACCCAGCAAAACTTTCAATCACCATAGATGGACAAAACAAGATATTCCATGAGAAAACAAGATTTAACCAATACCTAGCCACAATCCCAGCCCTACACAAAGTACTAGAAGGAAAACTCCAACCCAAGGAAGTTGGCTACATCAACAAAACACAGACAATTGATGATCTCACAGCAGCAAATCCCAAAGAAGGGAAAAACACATAAATTAACATCACCAACAATGAAAACTAAATTAACAGGAAATAGCAATCACTGGTCATTAATATCCCTTAATATAAATGGACTAAACTCAGCTATAAAAAGACACATATTAACAGATTGAATATGAAAACAGAACCAATCCTTCTGCTGCATACAAGAAACACACCTCAACCTCAAAGACAGATATCACCTCAGAGTAAAGGGTTGGGGGAAAATTTTCCAATCAAATGGACCTAAGAAACAAGCAGGTGTAGCTATCATAATACCTAACATAATAGACTTCAAACTAAAATTATTCAAAAGAGACAAAGAAGGGCATTTTATATTAGTCACAGGAAAAATCCATTAAGAGGAAATCTCAATATCGAACATCTATGCCCCAAATACAAGGGCACCCTCAAATGTAAATGAAAAACTTCTAAAACTTAAATCATACAATAAACCCCACACAGTAATAGAGGAAGACTTCAACACTTCACTCTCACCACTAGACAGATCAGTCAGACAAAAAATTAACAGAGAAATAAGGGAACTAACAGATGTTATAATTCAAATGGACTTAACAGACATCTATAGAATATTTCATCAAAACATAAAAAATATACCTTTTTCTCAGCACCACATGGAACCTGATTTCCAAAATATACAAAGAACTAAAAACTTGGTCATCAAAAGAACAAATAATCCAATAAAAAATTGAGTACAGACCTAAACAGAGAACTCTCAACAGAGGAATTTAAAATGGCTAAAAGACACTTAAGGAAATGCTCAACATCCTTAGTCATCAGAGAAATGCAAATCAAAACAACTCTGAGATTCCATCTTACACCTGTAAGAATGGCCAAGATCAAAAACACTTATGACAACTTATGCTGGAGAGGATGTTGGGTAAAGGGAACACTCCTGCATTGCTGGTGGGAGTGCAAGTTGGTACAGTCCCTTTAGCTATCAGTATGGTGATTTCTCAGAAAATTAGGAAACAACCTTCCTCAAGACTCAGCAATACCGCTTTTGGGTATATATCCAAAGAATGTTCAATGGTGCTACAAGGACATGTGCTCAACTATGTTCATAGCAGCTTTGTTTGTCATAGCCAGAACCTGGAAGCAACCTAAATGTCCCTCGAGCAAAGAATGGATAGGGAAAATGTGGTACATTTACACAATGGAGTACTACACAGTGGAAAAAAATAATGACATCTTGAAATTTGCAAGCAAATGGATGGAGCTAGAAAACATCATATTGAGTGAGGTAACCCAGACCCAGAAAGACAATTATGACATGTACTCACTCATAGGTGGTTTGTAAACATAAAGCTAAGAAAGCCAGCCCAAAAATCACTAATCCCAGAGAACTTAGACAACAATGAGGACACTAAGAGAGACTTACATAGATCTAATCTACATGGGAAGTATAAAAAGACAAGATCTCCTGAGTAAATTGGAAGCATGGCGACCATGGGAGAAGGTTGAAGTGGTGGGGAGAGGCAGGGAGGGGAGCAGAGAAAAATGTAGAGCTCAATAAAATCAATCAAAATAATTAACCTTTTACAAAATGCACCATTCCTGAAGAATGACACCCAAGGTTAACCTCTAGCATATGCATGCATGTGCACACAAATGCAAGCACACATACCATACACAAAAAAGAAAAAAAACCCTACTGTTTAATAATAACCTCTTTCAGCTATTTCTTAAAATTCACCTGAGGGGCTAGAGAGATGGCTCAGAGGTTAAGAGCACTGACTGCCCTTCCAGAGGTCCTCAGTTCAATTCCCTGCAAACACATTGTAGCTCACAACCATCTATAATGAGATCTGGTGCCTTCTTCTGGTGTGCAGACATACATGCAGGCAGAACACTGTATACATAATAAATAAATCTTTTAAAAATTCACACAAATTAGATGAGGGTGGGGCTCACAAAGCCCCACCTCTAGCTGAGGAGCTATTGGCAGTTGATGGCTACTGTGGGAAGAAAAATCACTTTTCTTTGGGAGCTGGTCACTGGTAAGTGGCCCTTGCTCCAGTAGATGTCCACTCATATACATACGGACAACACCAAGTGGACCTAGTGGGTTGTCAAAGAAAAAAGGCATGAAGTTAGAAAGAGGACATGGAAAATGTCTAAGAGGAACTGGAGGCAGGGAGTTAGATATTATCAAAGTACATTATATATACCTATGAAATTCTCAAATAATAAATAAAGATAGTATGATTTAAAAATTCACATGCAAGATATTTTAAGCTTCAATGTTTGAACTCAAGCAACCAGAAGTGTTCTTAGGGTTGCTGAATCATTAATATTTAGAAGATAAGTCTGAGGTGGGCTTATAAACTAGACAGGTACAAGGGAAGCTAGTCAATAGGAAGCATGGCCAGCTTATGATAGGGAAACAGACTTACGGTGTCACTACTGGTCCACACTTCCCTGCACACTGGGTACTTCTGACTTTGACCTCTCAAGCATGGCTATTTCAGGCACAAATGTTTACTCAAATCTTTCTGAGTTTTGATATCATTTTCTTAAGATTCAAAATCCATTCTAATGGCCCAAGTCACACTCTAGATATCTCTTGCAGAACTAAGACATTATCTCCTCCCAAATCATAAAATAGATGAATATCAGTTATGAAGCTACTTTCCCATAACATCAAGCCCAGTATTATCACACTTTGTGATGCTGTGGGTGAGCCCCTATAAGCCAGACTTCTCTTCCACCACCTTCTTCCTATACTGAGTCTGCCAATGGAAAAGTCTAGAAGCAAACTGGAAGTCTAGACGTCTGGAAAAGAAATCAAGGTCAACTCTTCTGTGTATTTACTTCCTCTAGCTAGCAGAATTAGTTTGGCAAGACTTCACCCCAGTGGTGGTGATTCATGCCAGTAGGAGCAGTAGATTCAAGATTTTGATCTTCCCAACACTTGCAGAACAAGCTCATCGTGCCTCCTTTAAGCTCAAAGACACTCAGACACTCGTGCCAGCCAATCAGCCCTCACTCCTCCTCAGAAGTTCAAGTGCATGACTCACCCAGGCCTTTCCCCTCAAGTCTTTATGATTTAAAAATTCCAAATGCTTCCCTTTGATTTTTCTGTTGCTATGGGTGGTGTCCTTTTGAGTGAGTGCTTGGGGTGAAAACCAGGACATTGTTTATGCCTAGGCAAGTACTCTGTCACCAAGTCACATGCCTGGTCGTGGGTGTTTTGCCTGCATGTATATCTGGGCACCATGTGGTGGCCTGGTGCTTTCCAAGGTCAGGAGAAAGCATTGGGTTCCCCAAACTGGAGTTATGGATGGTTATAAACCAAATTGGTGCTGGGAATTAAGCCTGGATCCTCTGAAAAATCAGCAAGTGCTGTTAATTGCAGGTCCATCCCTCCAGTCCTGAAACTTTAGATTTTTTTGAGACAAATCTTTGCTATGTATAGTCCACACTGACTTCAAATTCCTGATCATCCTGTACTCACCTCCCAAATGCTTCCCTGCAAGGCTTTTGGTGTCTCTTTTCTGCTTTCAGGTCTCCAGTGCCTAGTTAACAATGTGGTTCACACTGTTGGGGTTCATACCCATCTCTTCTGGCCTCTGTGCACCAGGTATACATATGGTGCACAGACATATACATGTGTGACACAAAATCCCCACATACATAAAAATAAATTTATACTTATAATAGTATAAAATATGAAACAAGGATAAATTTGACAAAATTGTCTAGTGGAGGTACACTGAGAACGACACATTGATGAGCAAAATTAAAGATGATACAAGTGTATGGAAAAACATATCACACATGGATCAGGAAACTCAATATTGTTAACATGAATTTTTCCCTCACACTGATGTATATATGTATATACTAACAATCAAAATCCAAGCAATCCTGATTTTAGAAATTGATGAACTGAAAATTGAAAGGACTTAGAAAGAAAACGAAGTCAGAGTAGTTACATAGGAACTCTAGAAATCATAGTTGAAAGCCACTGTCCTGGCTAGTTTTTTGCAACTTGATACAAGCTAAAGTCATTAGAGAGGAGGGAGCCTCAAATGAGAAAATGTCTCCATAAGATAGGGCAGTAGGCAAGCCTGTAGGGGTATATTTTTCTTAGTTATTGATGGAGGAAGACCCAGTCCATTGTGGGCAGTGCCATCTCTGTACTGATGGTCCTGGGTTCTATAAGAAAGTCTGAGCAAGCCATTAGGCACAATCCAGTAAGCAGCTCTCCTCCATGGCCTCTGTGTCAGCTCTTGACTCCAGGATCCTGCCCTGTTTGAGTTCCTGTTCTGACTTTCTATAATGAAAGTGCTATGGAAGCATAAGCCAAGCATACCCTTTCCTCCCCAACTTGCTTTGGTCATGGCATTTCATCACAGCAATAGAAACCCTAAGACTGCCAAAAATAAAAACCAATTGAATGGTATTGGCAAAAGAATTAATATATAGGGCAATGGAACAGAATGAAGTGTCCATAAATTAATCTACCCAATTTTTAACAAATGGTTTATTGTTGCTGCTGTTGTTGTTGTTTGTCTTGCTATGTAGCAATGCTAGCCATAAACTTGTGGTCCTTCTGCCTTCACTTTTCAAATGCTGGGATTACCTTGGGGAAAGGGTTCTATGACGTAGGCACAGCCACAGCAAGTTGAACAATTGATTTTTGATAAACTAATCTCATGGGGATCTTTTCAACATTGGTGTTGGAACAAGTACCCAATCATTTGGGAAAATATTAATCATCAATCTTATGTCACATCACACATGAAACTTAACTCAAAATGGATCACAGAGCTAAACAGAGATTAAAGATATGCAATTTCTAGGGCCAGTAAAATGGCTCCGTAGGGAAAGGCACCTGATGCCAAACCTGACAAACTGAGTTCAATCCTCAAACCCAGATGGCAAACGCAGAGAACTGATTCTAGAAACTTGTCCTCTGTCCTCCACATGTGCAACACTTGGCACACACATACCCACTAAATATATATATATATATATATATATATATATATATATATATATATTTTCTAAGACACAGGGAGAAAGTGAGAGAATGGTCCATGAGGCTATCGGAAGCAGGGGCATTGTAGCTAGGAGGAAAAGCTGAGGAAAGTGGCTCTGCATTGGCAAACCTACCTGGATTGCTTAAGGAATAAACAGCAAGGAGTCCTGTGCAGTTGGGATTCTGTGAGCAGGGCCAAGTAGTAGAAAGCAAGATGAAAGCGACAGATGGACAGGGGACAACTGCAGGCAGGCAAAGAAAAACAGAAAAGAATACAGTTATTATTGTTGTCTTACAGTTTAGAAGGTTCTCTATGTTCTGCAGGGTGTGCAGGAAAACAGCAAAGCTCATTGGAAACTGTCTAGGCAAATAATAATAATAATAACTGCATGTACCAGGTCACCACTCTGTAATTTCTTCTCTCTTAGAGAAGAGCCTGTTTTGCAGCTGCCATTGTTATTGTTATTTTAGCCTTTAGGACTCTAACAGAATTTATTTGGTAATATGATATGAGGGCTTAATTTTCATCCTTTTTTTCATATCAGAGAGCCAATTGTTCTAGCATCACTTTTTGAGCTTAAGTCCTTCCCTTATCAGTTTGGAATAACAGTCAAATGATGTACATACAATTAATCATATATATGTGTTTGTATATGCATATATATATCTCAATGGTTCTTTTGTAAACAGTACAATCTCTGCTCTGTGTCTTTGTGTCACACATTCATTGGTCTATTCATGTCCATACCATTCTTTGCAAATTGCAACAATTTTGTAATGTGTCTTGATTTCGGCTGGGCTGGATCTCTCCCCATCCACTGACTTTTGTTTTTATTTTCTGAATTTAAAAGATTGGCACATTATTGTTTCATATTAATTTTAGAATCATTTCGCCATTGAGTTCTCCTAAAATTCCTATGTATGTTTTTCTATTTTATTACATTTAATTGATAAGATAACCAAGGAAGAATTACATTTACTCTCTTAAGTTCCTCCAAGAGTAAGTAAATGGAACAAGCTTTCCATTTTCAGGTTCCTCAATAAAGTTAAAATCGGTCTCCACATCCTCCTTCCAGGAACTTCAGTTGACATTACCGCTAGAAAATAATTCTTGCTGAGCTTTATAATAATTATAATAAAGAAAGCTTTTGTATCCAACAAACAATAACAAAGCCCCCTTTATCAGGCATAAAATTGGGTAAACAAATAGAAAAAAGTAGGCAGAAGATATGAAAAGGAATTTTCAGGAAAAATCCAAATAACTGATTAACATATTCAAGATTTAGTCAAATTAGAAACTAAAGAAACACAATTATTTACATTTGTCAAAAAAGAAACACTTTTTTCTGATTATTTTTATTTTTTCCTAAATGCCATACTTCCTTCCATTTTATAAAGGTATACCAGCAAGATATTTGATGTTCTTAAGGTTTAGTTGGTAGGGAAGGGAATACCGTAAATTTTTTCTGAGAATTGTTCCCACTTGATCTTGGTGATTCCAATCTAAAGGAAAAATTAAAATTATTGTGAAATAATGCTCATCAAAGAGCATTTATGAAGCAAAACCTTCAAAAAATCTAATATTTGACACCACAAAAGAATTAAGGAATAGTATGGTACAACCACATGAGCAATCCATGCATCACATGAACATGTCTGAAAGTCTTTTATAGCTGAGAAAGGCGTGCAATGAGAAATAATAAATTAAAACAGAAATGAAAAATATAACATCTCATTTACATACCATTAACCATGTATTTGTGTGTGTGTGTGTGTGTGTGTGTGTGTGTGTGTATGAAATATAATTAATGACTTCTGGGTAGTGGATTACCAGTGCTTTTTTTCTAGTTTGTCTATATTTCATAAATTTTCCACATTTTAAGTATGTATTATCAAGACATGAAAATGTTAAATAAATAATAAATGGGAATGTTCTATAAGCAACAAGAAATTTGAAAGAAGCTTTTTGAAATCTTAGTTCACTTTTAACCATGTATTCTGTTACATGCAGTGATGGGTAGCTAAACCCTGCCTATAGACTGCCTATTCTGTGCTTGAGATGTAAAATCTGTTGGCCATGACTATTTAGAGCCTAATGAAATGTACAGAGTCAACATCCTATAGTTTTGTATAGTGTGCCCTAATGTACTTGGTGAATATTTATGAACGTGTCTGTATCTAGATTTTACATAACATTGGCATTTAAAGAAAGATGAGTTTGCCATGATGTTGGCAAAAACAAATGCACTATTTCTAAGGCTTATGTTGTCACTTGGTCCAACCAAGCCCAGCATGCCCATGCACACCCACAGCCTTGCTGGCTACTGTAATTCACTCCCTTCACCCTTGTAGCCAGGAAGGATTCCAGAGTATCCTTTTACACTTACGTGTAGCTGCCTACCGAGATATTTTTATCGTATCCTCAAAACCACTCATCTCCTCTCCATTCGCCTTCTTCCACCTTCAATAACTTCAACACTTTCCTCTTTCTGAAAACGAGGAAGTACTCTTGATATTGTGTATTTGTTTTGCTAAGAAACAAATTGGAAGTAAGCCCACATTTCTATTCAGTGTCAATAGAGCTCCTAAAGAGGCCCACTCCCCACCTCCGTTTAGGCCTCTTGATCAAATTTACTCAGCTTTGCAGCTAGCATTCATTCCACTCACAAGCCCGGGGTTTCTCCAGAGAATGAAGAACCTGGGCCTGGAGCTCTGTGACTAATCACGTTTGCCCAGCCCTCCCTTTCCCTCATTAAACAGCTTTTAGAATTCAGCTTCCTCTGTCTACCAGTGAGTAAGTGAAAGGCAGAGGCACACTCTGTCTCAAGCTCGAGTCTAACATAGCAGCTTCCTCTTTGCTAGTTCCCTGGCAGCATGCTCGTGGGTGGACAAACACCCAAGTATTTGGCCCCATCAGTGCTGTGCACATCCACATACACGTCCTTAGCTAGGAAATAGATACCAAATAGGGCTACAGAGAACTTTTATTCTCGAAACACCATGACAGGGCACATAGTCAAACCTGTAATGACAGGAGTTAGGATGGAGCTTGGTGGTGCCAGGTCCTGGGTTCAAACTCTGCCATAAAAATACCACAAGAACAGAATATCCAAGGATGATTGGCAGGGAAATTAGTGTATAATTAGTACACATTTTCTACTTAGAAAATGAAAAGTGTGGAGATGGACGGTGGTAATGGCCATACACTGATGTGGATATATTTAATGTCACTGAATGTACAAATCTTGTGTCATGTATATTTTATGACCTAAAATGAAAGAAAAATTCAGTAGAAGGGGAAAACGGAGGAGAAAAAACAGCCGTGTTTCTCTGTGTAACCCAAACCCGTCTTATCTAAATGCCGCCTCTTAGCATTCCAGATGGGTGAGCTCTTAGATAGTCAGAGTTCCACACCAGGTCAACTGGTGAAAGGAAACTGGAAAGCACAGGAGAGAAAGGGAACTTCGATACGCCAGTGTCCCTAGAGACTACAAAGAAGCTAGCTGCACTAAAAGGCACTCTGGCTCTGGAATTGCTGAAGGCTTGCCTTCTGTCCACTGGCTTTTGAAATCCTTATTTCTAGACGTCACTTTCTTGGGGGTGGGGGAACCATGAGCCATCTAATCCCAACTGTACCTCTGTTATTTGTCCAGCAGCTTCACACCGTGCTACCCTGGGTTTGAAAAAAGAAGGAGCTTTTCCTGCTCCTCCAATCTTATTGGGCCCTTGAGACTCACCCTAGCTGTGCCTGTCCCTAACTCAAATATCAGAAAAGGGTGACAGGACAAGTCAGGGGCCCTGGGCACGATCCTGAGCTATCTCCCCAATTCCTCGGTAAAATTCCTAAGGCAAAAAAACTGGAATTTTTGCTGGAGCAATTTTCAAGTCGAGCAAATCTGCCACATTCCTTAAACGACAGCTGCAGTAAGTGCAGCTACTGTGCTGTTGTGCAACATTCAGCCAATATTGGCACAATCGAGCACATGGATAAAACATGACATGCTTCCTCTGTTTTCCATGTTTCACCACAAAATTCTGTTCAGAAAAATCTGGGACTCTTCAGTGCCTGTCATAGCTCTGGGCTCATCTGGAAATCTGGAAAGTGCCTTTTGGATGAAAACCCCTCCCTGCATAATAGCAGACATCATTCCCTTCCCCTGGAGCCGCACACACCTTTCTAACCTGACCTAAAGTTTCTATGATGCAGCTCCAACTACTGTTTTTATTTAGCATTTCCAGGTGATGATATGGGGGGCCTGGGATTTTTACATCCCAATTTCCTGTGGTAGCTGAAGACCCACTAATCTGTAGAGACCAAATCCTTCCCTCCAATTAACATTTTACAACTTCCTTGCTCTGTATAAACACTATTGGCAACACTTCCCTGAATGTGCAATCTGTTTAGGTGGAACATCAGTGGCAATTAGCAGCAAAGTGTGACTTTAAGTGAGCTAAAACAAAAAATTTTAAACCTGAAATTGTAATCTATGCAGCCTAGGTCTGACACAGCAGAGAGACAGAGAGACAGGAAAATACTCATAGTGTCATAAAGTAGATCTAAATTAATTTCATCTTTAGGGATAGGGAAAACACAAATCACCACTTTGAGAAAATTGTTATAAATATTTGGAATAACTACTCCTGGAATAAAATATTAACCTCTTTTACTGAAAAATTAAAGAGAAGGGTTAAGGAGACAGTTGAAAATAATTTTCGGATTAAAAGCAAAATGTCTATAATGCCAAGCCAAAATATTCTCCAAAGGTTTGTATGTCTAAGAAGTGAATTACATATCACAAGATCTCAAAGATCATTCCAGATTCAATTTCATAAAACAAGCACGATTTCAACTAAAGTGTTTATTCAACAACAGAATTGCCAAACTCCAGCCAATGCACCTTTGCTGTAGCAAAATTTCAGCCCAATAATATTACTGCAAAGTTCAAACATGGTATGTCATAAATACAAAACTAAATGGGAGCAGCCTGCTCTAGCAAAGAAGATATGTTATTCCAAAAGTGAAGGCAATTTAGATTTTTGTAAGATTAAATTGAAAACCTCCTAACTCAGAGGAACACTTTAGTAAATCTATTAGATGACACTTTAATAAATATCTGTGTATTTTATGGGTATGAATTTTTGCCTGCACACGTATATGCACTTGGTGCCTGCAAAGGTCAGTAGAGGGCTTTGGATTCCCTGGGACAGACTGGAATTACAGACAACTGTGAGCTACCATGTTGGTCCTGGGAATCAAATCCTGGTCAAGAATCAAGAATCAAGAATCAAATCTTGTTGCAAGAGCAACAAGAGCTCTTAACCCCTGAGCCATCTCTCTAGCCCTAAATGATACCTTTTTAAAACTAAATTGCTTCCTCTTGAATTCTGTTCTTTTGATTACTTACCATTGCAGACACCAGGATTTTCCAAATAGGTTATCCTGTAATAAAATCCCCAGGCCTTTAACAGCAACCCCTCCTTCCCCCATGAAAGAAGCCATGTTCCTGTTTTAATACCGGACTACAAAGAATGTAAGACATCCACATTATGAATAATCACACTGATAAAGATATGTTGTCCAGTTCATTATCAAAAGTCAGATTCAAACAAAAGACTTGATAATAACCCAAATGGTCATGAATGGGTAACTCATTGTAAAAATTATATAAGAAGGAGAAGGAGGAGGAGGGGGAGAAGAAGAAGAAAAAAGAAGAAGGAGGAGGAGGAGGAGGAAGAAGAAGAGGAGGAGGAGGAGGAGAAGGAGAAGAAGAAGAAGAAGAAGAAGAAGAAGAAGAAGAAGAAGAGGAGGAGGAGGAGGAGTAGAAGAAGAAGAAGAAGAGGAGGAGAAGGAGAAAGAAAATATTCTCTCTATACATGTACAAAATGTCAGAAATATATATATATTAGACTACACTCTAAAATATAGTAGTATTGGGAAAAGCAAGGTCCATGACAGAGAGTACAGAAATATATCATCTATTTGTGTCTGGGAAGTTGATGGATCCATTGGTAAATGCTTGTCACACAAGCAGAAGGAGGTCAATGGTAAACATTTGTTTAGCATGTGTGAGACCTAGGTTCAAACTTCAGTATCACAAAAAAGTGCAAGAGAGTCATCTACAACTCGTTTGAACTGTCTGAAATTGACACGAGAAGGACCCAAAGATTGGTAAAATAGTAAAAGGTTCAGAGGTGCACTCTATCCTTTGTGTAGAAGAATTTATCATAATCATCTAGGTCAGTATTCTCATGAGGAGCGTTGAGAACAGAGGAAGAGCTCTTGTGACTGGGCAGGAGTGAGCCACTGATCACCAAGCTTTTCATTTTCTACATAAGTACTCTACATGAGTACTTCATTCATGGAAGTATGCCACAAAACTATCATGTTCGCTATCCTGGGAATATCCTGGTCTGAGATCCAGGTTGAGAACCTCTACTTTGGACCTTTCATAGCCCAAGAACATAATGGCAGTCAGTTTAACATCACTCAATGTAACCTGTCACTGTACAGGCTCTTTACCCTTAGGAAACAATGAAGGTAACACTTATTGAACTCCAACTGTGTTGGAAATACTATACCAGGGATAGCATATATACTTACCTCTATCTCCCTTAAATACTTCAGCAAGACCAATGTTGGTACTATAGTGAAATAATGAAAATTACTCACTGTGGTCTAGACCAAGACTACCACCTTAAAAGCGGGAATAACTACCTTCTTGGGATTCCTCACAGTTGAGCCATGAAATGTAGCATTGTGTGTGAATTTACTTAAGATGTGTGTGCTTGGCAAATGACAAGTTGCGTAATAATAGTCAATGAAAAGTTACTCTTGGTTCCAACAGTCCCCAACTCCTTTGTCAAATGGCAACTGGGGCTACCACCAACAAAAGTCATCTATCCTCATTTTCAGCTCTTCAATCCTATCTCTAACAGAGTAGTGGCTTATTTCTACAAGGTTTTCTGCTCTTTTGATAGACTGACTTCCTTCAGGACACCCTATATAGACCAGAGGTTCTCAACCTTCCTAATGCTGCAACCCTTTAATACAGTTCTTCATGTTGTGGTGACCCACAACAACAAAATTATTTGCATTGCTACTTCATAACTGTAATTTTGCTACTCTTATGAATCATAAGTAAATATTTTTGGAAATAGAGGTTTGCGGGGGGGGAGGGTCACAACCCACAGGTTGAGAATGCTAGGCTAGACCACTGTAATACCTATTAGTTATTTGTCTATTTCAGATTAAATTTAAATTAGTTAAAGAATAAAGGCAAGCCGGGCGGTGGTAGCTCACGCCTTTAATCCCAGCACTCGGGAGGCAGAGGCAGGTGGATCTCTGTGAGTTCGAAACCAGCCTGGTCTATAAGAGCTAGTTCCAGGACAGGCTCCAAAGCTACAGAAAAAACCCTGTCTCAAAAAAAAAAAAGAATAAAGGCAAAAGTTTTATTCTCTTTTTAAAAAATTAAATTAAATTTAAAAAACCTCTACTCTCACTCTCACATTTCAAATTCTTCATAGTTACCTGCAAAACTAGCAGAGATAGAGACATTTCTATTGGTACAGAAAGTTCTGTTGGGCAGGACCAGTCTAAACGCTCTCCTTACACTTGATTTATTCAAATTCTTATTCTCAGAAATTCTTGAAAATAAAGTGGGTTTGGGGATGTAGCTCAATTTGTAGAGTGCTCGCCTAGCATACCCAAAGCTGTGGGATAGATCCCAATACCACATCAAGTAAGTGTGTGGTGAATGTCTGCAATCCCAGCACTCAGGAAGGAAAGACAGAAGAATCAGAAGTTCAAGGTCAATTTGGCTATGTGGTGAGTTTGAGACCAGCCTGAGCTGAGTGAGACTCTGTCATAAAAACACACAAAAAGATTTCTTTCTTAATAATTTAGAATCTGCTGTCTTTATCATCACATGCTTTCTCTGTGACTCTTAACTGCCCAAGCTCACTTTTCAAATAACCTAAAAATCATCTGTATTTGTGATTCTTCAAGTAGAGCCTAGAGATGACTGAAGGTCCCCTAAGACTCCTTCAGGATATCTGTGAGATCAAAACTGTTCTTGCAGTTATATAATCTACAAAACAGTAGCTTTCTGGGCTCCTTAATTTCTTTAAGAATGTGCAAGGGTGGGGAGAGAAAATGTTTCCAGCAATTCTGAGTTACATTATTAATGTTAACGATGCCATTAGTTAACTTTATTTTTATTCTTCGTCTTGACATGAACACATCACTGCACTGTCCCGAGCTGGTCTGCTGCAGCATTATGGAGGCAGTCATCTGAAGTCCTTGTAGAGTGGCACTGTCATGAAAGAGATTATCTCTGCTGTCCCAGTGTAAATTAGCAAAATGAAATAGGGCAGCTGGCAATGAGAGGGAATGCACAGCACCAATGTCCTTACCCTGTCACACAACCAAGCCCTGCCCTCTGTACCTAAGCCCATGTCGGAAGAACAGAAGGCAAAGCCAGGGAGTGTGATGCCAAGAGAAAACTCGGGTGAGCAACAGGCACGTGCATATCAGTGACTGCAAATACGATTGGTATTAAAGTAATCCATCAAGAAACAAATGAAAGAGTTAGGAGATATATTCTAAAGCGTTTTGGGGATGAGCTCTATCTCACCAGAACAACAGGTATGGAGAAGTGTTTATTCTCAGTTGCTTACAATTACTGGATTTACTCTTTTACTAAAGAGTCAGTGTCGCACAGGAAAGGGACGTGTGTAAACATATCTGAAACTGCTCAGTTCCTGAGAGCTTGGGAAATCAGGAGTGGCGATAAGGTGAGACTTCCTTTAAAACAAACAAACAAACAAGCAATTGTTATTGGAACAGAGTATAAAGCTAGAGAGCATAACAGATTTATAATTATTAGTAAAGAGAAGCCTAGAACTAGTATGTTGATCTGAAGGAGCTTATCAAAAGATTGGGTACATTTATATTTTTTATTGTTTGAGTCAGGTTCTTGATATGTTGCCAAGGCAGGCCTTGAACTTCTGGTCTCAAGCAACCCTCCTGCCTCAGTCTCTCAAGTAGCTGGGTATACAGTCTCTCCCAGAAAAGATTTATTGAAGACTTACTAGAGTTCTGCCTCCTGCTTTTTCTTACTTCACACAGGCTAATCCCCTCTAATCAAAACCGCTACAGTAGTAACAACAGACCTGGCCTTCCTATGCGCACAACGTTGCTCTAAGCACTTTGGATGTGTTGACTCATCATTGCCTCAAACCTGACTATTCTTACCATTTTATCAGAGAGGCAGCTGAGACACACAAAGGTGAAATAATTGTTCATAGTCTTTGGGTTTTTGAGGCTAGTGATTCTAAGGATTGGGGAGAAGTACAATGAAGGTAGGGAAGACAGAATTCACAGCTTGTGATAAGAAAATAAGCATTTGCTCCTAAGACTATTTTTCTCTAAAATTGTCATCTAGTGTTTTCTAAAATAATTGTTGGAAAAAATGTTTCATGTTTATGTGATGAAATATCTCAGTAGAAAAGACCCCACCCACACCCACCCCCGCCGCTGTTTTTTCAAGGCAGGGTTTCTCTGTGTAGCCCTTGCTGTCCTGGAACTCGCTCTGTTGACCAGGCTGGTGTCAAATTCAGAGATCTGCCTGCCTCTGCCTGTGAATTGCTGGGATTAAAGGTGTGCATCACCACCACCTAGCTGTATTTATCCATTTTTGTATCCTCAATTCTCAGCTGCCATCAGCTGCTGTCCTATTTAACCCTGCCAACCATGATGTCTTAACCTGTAGAGATGGCTCAGTTTGTTCCTCTTGTGAGGCCCAGAGTATAGTTCCCAGAACCCATGTTGGGCAGCTCACAACAACCTGTAACTCCAGCTGCAGGGGATCAGACACCTTTTTCTATTCACTATAGGCACCTTCGCTCATGTGCCCATACAAGACACACACAAACATATACACTATTCAAATTAAATATTTTTAAAGATAGTAACTTCAATGGACCCAGCTAGCTGTGGACTGACACTTCTGAAGCCATGATCCAAAATAAATCCATCTTCTCTTACGTTGTCTCACATATTTTGCCACAGTGACAGAAAAGTTAATAAAACTATTCTGTGCTTCAACTTTCTCTGGGCTGATGAGCTTTCTTCTTATGGTGACAGGGTGGCTAAAAACTAGGTTCAAGTTTTTTATCGTGTCTCTGAAGAAACCTTAGCAGAATTTCAGCACAAATGTCAAGGACTGTGAAGGACTTCAGATTTTCCATGTATCCCAGTTTTCTGGGTACTGGTAGAAGGTCAGAGTAGAAGGACAGATTTCTTGTTTTGGTATCAGTAGCTAAAGGGTCAGCTGATTAGGATTTTGCTAGTGTGCACCAAACTCAGTTCCAGTAAGACAAAGAGGGCCAAGTGATACATGTACCTACAGTGGATTATATTCTGGAATGGAATGTAATCTAAATCTTTTTTAATTGGTACAGAGTATGCCTTCCCAGTGGTTAAGAGGAAGACTATCTTTATTTCACTGGGCAGTAAGCATGTCTGTCTTTGCTCTGAAGGGATACAGAAGTTACAAGTTTGCAGTACATAAATCCCCTTGAAAAGATAATTCAGAGCAAAAGCATTAAGTTCTTCACTTATAAGGCACACAGAAATAGTACAGAACCATGGAGAAATGTATCCTAACACATAATTCTAGACTCTACTTTCACCAGTTTATCTATGTCACATGATTCCCGTTTTATCATTGTGATCCAGGGAGAAGGGTTGAATTGACTACCCAAGACCGAGTCATGTCCCAGGAGCAAGAAGTGTATTGGTCAGTGTTCTCTAGAGGAACAGAACTTAAATAATGCACACATATGTACATATATACATGTATAGATATATGTACATATGTATATATATGTACACACAGATAGATAGATAGATAGATAGATAGATAGATAGATAGATAGATAGATAGATAGATAGGCAGACAGAAGGGGATTTATCAGAATAGCTTTCAGGCTGTGTGGTCCATCTAGTCCAGCAATGACTGTCTACCAATGGAAGGCCCAAGAATCCATTAGTTGTTCAGTCCATGAGACTGGATGATTCAGCTAGTCTTCAGTATATGCCAGAATCCTGAAGAAGCAGGCTCTACAAGGGACTGAGCTACCAAGGTCCAGTGGAAGAGCAGAAGGAGGGAGAAGATGAGCAAGGAAGTCAGGACCATGAGGGACTGGCCCACCAACAGAGACAGTGTGCTTGATCTATTGGGAGCTCATCAAATGCAGCTGGACCAGGACTGAATGAGCATATGATCTAACCAGACTCTCTGACTGTGGCTGCCAATGGGACTGACTGAGTAGCCAATGATAATGGCACAGGGACCTATCTATCTCTTCTGCATGTATTGGCTTTTTGGGAACTTATTCTATATGGATGCACACCTTCTTAGACTGAGATGGAGTGGGGAGGGCCTTGGGCTTCCCACAGGGCAGGGTATCCTGCCCCATCTTAAGGAAGCAGGGGGAGGGCGGTGGGGTAGTGGGGGAGCGGGAGGGCAGGGAACAAGGAGAGTAGATGTAAATTTTTCTTTTAACAATAAAAAATAAAAAAAGAAGCAGGCTCTAATGCCAGTGAATGAATGAACTTGCTGTTGAGAGGGAGAGCAAGCAGACAAAGAGAGAGTACACTTTCTTCTCCCTTGTCCTTTATATTGGCTATCAGCAGAAGATACGGCACAGATTAAAGGTGGATGGATCTTCCTGCCTCAAAGATCTAGATTAGAAGTGAGTCTTCACACTTCAAGTAATTTAATTAAGAAAAACCCTGACTCCCCCTTACCCCTCTTCCTCACCACTATGACAGATCAGGGAGCTGCCCCCCCCCACTATCTTCAGCACTCAGAATAAACAGGCCCTGTTCCTCACCTGGGCAGCACAGTAGAGATTGACGAAGGCATGAGTGAGCTAGCCCTGAGTATGTGAGAACTGGATAGCTGGCCATGCCACCCTTGTCTGCCATGTTGTGGTGAAGGAAAGATGCCCTCCCCCACTTGATCCTGCCTTCTGTGGTGGGTGAGGGAGCTGACCTTCCCCGACACTAGCTGCAGCACTTGGGAAAGTGGACCCTGCACCTCACTTGGGCAGCACAATAAAGCCAACTCTGCTGGCAGAGGTGTGGGTAAGTCAGTCCTGAAGTTATAAGCATGGGAGAGCTGTCTCCATTACTCATCTGTCATGAGGTGACATGGGCAGAGGAGAGATACCCTACCCCCACCCACCCATCAACACCTGAGGCAGGTGGGAGAACTGGCCCAGGGGTCATAAGAGTGGTAAAGTTGAATCTGCCCCTCATCAGCTGCAACCCTCGGGAGAGCAGGCCCTGCACCTTACCTGGACAGCACAACAGAGCCAAACCTGTTGGCAGAGGTGTGAGTGAGCCAGCCCAAGTTGTCAGCATGGAAGTGCTGTCTCCATTACTCATCTGTCATATGGCAGCATGAGCATGGGAGAGATATGCACCCCTTCCAGTTGTAAAACAACTGAGGCAAATGGAAGAGCCAACCCTGAGGTCATAAGCAGCAGGAGAGCTGTTCCTACTCTTCATCAGCTATAGCACCTAGGAGAGTGGTCCCATGCCTCATCTGAACAACACAGTAGAGCTGGCCCTGAAGGTGTAGGTGTGAGAGAATCGACCCTGAGGATGTGAAAGCTGGAGAACTGGCCACACTTCTTGCTCAATGCTGCAAGGGGTGAACTAGCCAGGGTAAATGTGGAGAAGACAGGGGAGAGCTAGCAAGCTTACCAACCCTGCAACTACCCAGGTCCAGAACCAGGGTTATTTGTTGACCCACTCCAACATTCACTCCATCTATGATCTACTGGAGCATGAGGATGAGGGGTAGGGTGGATTGGTCTTATGGGTCCAGATCTACAAGATCTCCATTATACAGGGAAGCAACAGGATGCCTAGAGAGAGTCCCAGTGAGGGTCCTGCATGGATAGTGCATTAGAGACCAGGGATCTTAAACCAGACCAATGATTCTTAGTGATCATGCCTACATGTAAAAATGCATGGATAAAGGAATTTACTGTATGACTCACTATGTCACACTACAGCTTCCATGATAAAAGTTTCCCTTTATCCCCTTCTTTTTCCTCTTAAATTTTATTTTGTTTTACTCTGGGGTGTGGGGAGGGAGATGGGTGTGATCAGGAGGCATGACTTGAAAGATATAAAGACTAAATACAAAGAAAGGAGACAAAACCTTCACAGGTGTGTCCAGCAGTTGGATTTTAGTTAGTGTCAGATGCAGTCAAGTTGACAACCAAGAATAGCCATCACAAGAAGAGTTAGTATCAAGGCAAAGCCAGAAAACTGGCCCCATGCCTTCCATTTCCAAATGTGATGAGTAATTTGAATGTCACTCTATGAGTACAAAGCTGTGAAAGTCTCTCCCTATTTAAATGGCAAGTTTCCATTTAGGCACAGAAACATAAAAGTAGCACATCATGACTATGTAACAACCATAATGAAAGGCGGCACAATAGTAATACCAAAAGCAAATTAAAATCAAGGAATATGTGATGACACTTTGAAAACAGTATTCAATAATTAAGAATTTCCTTCACAATACACGAATAATGTTTGACTGTAAGAGTTTTAAAACACCATCTTTGCGTTTTCACTAACCAATTATATCTTTGTAACTTAATAGTTTAAATTAAATTAATCTTTAAAGGTCCTGGTGCAGGAGACTTGTCTGTTCAGTCAATCATGTTTTAAATAAATGCTGATTGGCCAGGTAGGAAGTATAGGCGGGTCAACCAGACAGGAAGTAGAGGCAGGGCAAGGAGAAAGTCTGGGAAGCAGGAAGCTCCCTTGGCATTCCTGTGCAGACCACCAAGGAGGCAACAATGTAAGCTGCCCAGCTGAGAAAAGGTACCGAGCCATGTGGCTAACATAGATGGGTTAATATAAGTTATAATAGCTAGTAAGAAGCCTGAGATAATGTGCTAATCAGTTAATAACCTAATGTAGACTCTCTGTGTGATTTTCTTTAGGGCTTGCTGGCTGTGGGGTACCGGGCAGGACAGTAACCCCAACGGGCAGGCCCTTCATGTTACAGATCCTAATGGCATGATTGCTATCACTATCAGTGCTACTCACTCTGAGATGTTTTTTATTCAGATTTTCAATTTTATCTTTTATCGTTTGTTATTTTTGGACAGTTTCATACATGGGTCACATGTATTTTCATTCTCTCTCCTACCCCTCCCATTCCTGCTGAATTCTTTCTCCTTCTCTAATGTGGAAGGTCCTTCTGTCTATGTGTTGCTTTTGTTGGTTAATAAATTTAGAAACTGCCTTGGCCTGTTGATAGGGCAGAACTCAGGGAGGCGGGGGGGGGGGGGGGGCGGACTGGACTGAATGCTGGGAAAAGGAAGGCAGAGTCAGAGTGATGCCATGGAGCCTCTACTGGAGATAGATGTGCTGAAACTTTGCTGGTAGGCCACAACCTCATGGTGATGCATAGATTAATAGAAATGGGTTAAATCAAGATGTAAGAGTTAGCCGGGCGGTGGTGGCACACCCCTTTAATCCCAGGACTCGGGAGGCAGAGGCAGGCAGATCTTTGTGAGTTCGAGACCAGCCTGGTCTACAAGAACTGGTTCCAGCGCAGGCTCCAAAGCCACAAAGAAACCCTGTCTCGAAAAACCAAAAAAAAAAAAAAAAAAGATGTAAGAGTTATCCAATAAGAAGCTAGAGCTAATGGGCCAACCAGTGTTTTAATGAATACAGTTTCTGTATGATTATTTCAGGTCTAAGCTAGCCGGGCGACCAGGATGAACAAGTAACCTCACTCCTCCCTGCACTTCTCAACTAATCTTCCTACTTTCATAGCACTTCTTGTTCTCACTTTTGTTCATTTTTATTCTCTGTGTATACTATACATGTGTATGTATATTGTGTATATGTGCATGAATATGATGTGGGATGCCCTTCTGCATGCTGCAAATGTATGTTGCCTTTATTGGTTGATGAATAAAGCTACTTTGGCCTATGGCAGGGAAAAATATAGTTAGGCAGAAAATCCAAGCAGAAATACACGGAGAGAAAAGGCAGAGTTTGGAGAGACACCAGCAACTGCCCAAGGAGCAACATGCTAGAGCACTACTGGTAAGCCATGGGCCACATGGTGATACACAGATTAATAGAAATGAGTTAATTTAAGATGTAAGAGCTAGGTAGAAATATGGATGAGCCATCAGTCAAACATCTGTAGTTAATATTAAGCCTCAGAGTGGTTATTCAGGAATTGCCTGGTAGGAAAGAAACCTCTGGTTACATCCAGGTGAGTGTATGCCATGCCACAGAGGACAACCTCTGATGTAGGTCTTTACCTTCCACTTTATTGAAGCAGGGTCTGTTTGCTGTTTTGTCATTGTGTACTCCACATCTCTGCCTCAGTGGCCCAGATGAGCACTGAGATCATAGCAGCTCACACACAAGTGCAAATTTAAATTCATTCTTGGGATTTGAACTAAAGTCTTCACACTTGCACAACAAACACTTTTACCCATTGAGCTATCTCTCCAGCCCTACTTTCATATTTTTACTGCCACCTTTGAATTTGTCAAGGTAATCATCAAATAAAGGCTGGACAAACATGAGACTAGCAAAGGATATTCTTAATGGGTAAGAGGTTATAATAGATATGTTTTTCCAAACTACATGGAAAACTTATCTCTCTATATCCTATGTCAACAAGTGTTTGTAAAAACTAATGGTAAAAGGCAGGTTTCATGGGCAAATTTAAGAATCATGATATAAAAATAAACAGGGCTCTTTAGGGTTTATAGATGCCTTTAAAATATTAGCATATATTATGGATCCCTAGATTTTAAACAATTCTTCAACTGATTGTTAAAATTTTAATTCAACTGCAAGTTCATCCACTGTAACAAAGCATTTAGGGTTTCAAGATAAGCTAAGTGTGTCAAAATTAATTGTGATTATTTAAGACCAAGAGAGATAAAGTCAAAACTATCTAAACACTGACATTTTCTTCAGGCTAAAATATACTTTTTATGGAGTATGCAGCCACAAAGCTGGCATTTATGTCAAGCTAGGATTAGTATTATCATACTTCAGATTCACAGAGGCATTTTTAGTAATTTTGAAAGGCAGTTTCGTATTCCCAACTGTAATAGAATGCCTGAGAGATCACACCCACCTTGCTAAAACCAGTATAATTATGGCAGCAAAAACAACTAAATATCTTTGACATAGTCCTTTGGCTGTCCTGAAATATTCAGGCATTAAGTTAACACAGTCTGCTGCTCTCAAGAAATGTGTATTCTGCCCTTCCATTCTAGTCTGAGACAAAAATTGGTAGCATAAAATTGAGAGGTAAATGAGCCAAAAAGATGTCCTTTTTGTAATAGCCTTGCCCCAGAGAATAAATTCCCCATTGAACACTAGTTATCTATAGAAAATTACCAAATCACAGACTCTCTGGGTAAAGAGGAGCCTTACAGACCATCTGGTATTGTGTAGACAAAGTTATGTAATTTACTTTTTTGAGAGTGAGAAATTTGGCAACAGGGAAAAGATGCCCCAAGGTGGATAATGTCTTATTGTACTTACTATTTCACATTCCTTGCCAGTCTGACACTACTCCAACAGAAGCATGCACTCTTCCTAGACTAAAATTAGGAAATAACAAAACAAAGAGGCATAGAGAACAGGGATCCATCTTGGTGATCTCAGTAGCAGCAAAAGCAGTGGCAGCCACACTGGGATACTATGACTGAGGTGGCAGCATCCACTGTCCAATTCCATTAATGTGGTAAAGCAAGATGTGGCTTCCAGTGTTCACTTGAAGCATGAAAGTCACAATGGACAATAGTTTTTAGCAAAGTTGTGGCTGTAGAAAGTTCCTGCTTTCCCAGAGACACATTGTGAGCTACCAAAACCTTTTTATTAAGCCTTTCTCCACTTAGGTAGTCCAGCGTTCAGTCATCCTTCCAGAGAAAGGGAGTCTGTGAAATGGCCTTCTGAGTGGTCTCTTGGAGATTCAATGTCAGATTGATATCTGCATGTCAGATATTTTTTCTCTGACACCCACACACTGATCAAATTTCAGCAATAATGCTGCCCTTCTAGCTTGCTTTGGAAAGGTGATCAAATTCTAGGAGAACCACACTGTGCATTAATACCCTAATCACTGGAGGGGGAACCCTAAAAAGATTTGTGGAGTCAGGCCATGAGAGGACTTTGAATGTCATACTGATGGGTAGTATGACTGTGACTGCACTTTTATTAACTATTGCAGTATAGAATTAAAAGAAAGAATGAGTAATCCCCCTCTAGTTACATCACAGATGTATTGACAAGAGCCATGCAAACTACAAGCATCCCTGTGACCTATCTTATGACCTTCTATGCCCTTGCCTTTTTAAAAAGTTTTGTTTTGCTTTTTGCCTCAGGACTACTTCCAAGGCTTCTGAGATTGTTTCTTATGTAGAACAGTCTACAATTACAAAAAAGTGACTGGGGCTGGGGGAGGCACAAGGGTATAGTTACCAACTCAGAGAAAATTTTTATCAATAGTGAGAGTAAATACCCCTATGTTCCCCAAACTGGGGAGACATTCCTGATATACATTCTGGGTAGTTCCTCAAAGGGTACCTACCTGAGGCACTGAGACCCAAGTGATTTTGTTCCATGAGACACATCTAATTGCTTCCCTATGGCTCCCTCACCTTGCTTCTTGGGATTGTCTTCCAAATAAACTAACCAATTTTTTTATTTTGGAAGCTGTTTTCAAGAACACTCAAATTGGGGCATTTTGTTTTCTGCCCAGTAACTTTTGGTTAAGTTTCAGAAATTTGGGGGAATCCCACATTAGGTTTCCATGTCCCAGAGAAAATAACTCACATTGTTCCCTCTTGCAGTATGGGCACAAGTTTTTGTCCAGTGTTTGGCCAACCAGATATATCCACAGGAGACTTTGACTCCAAACAGATCAGAGTGAGAAAGCATGGGTTACAAAGAATCATCCTGCTGAGGATGGCAGGGTATACCAAAAAGGTGTTATTGAATAGTGATAGCTGTATCAGGACAATGAGCTTAGCTTTAACACAGTGTAAGGCTATGTCAAGTTACACAGGAAGCAGGAAGATAGGTAAGCCTCCTCTGGAGGAATCCAGTGATATCATGTGGATATTTTCCTAACACACAGCCTCTAAACCAGAGCCTCCAAGGCAGCCTATGAATGTTTTCTGGGCCACCAAACATTCTTTCACATTTGTATCTATTGATTGATTTTATGTTATGTATATTTTGACTACATATATGTCTTATACTATGTGCATGCCTGGTATCCTTGAATGCCCTGGGGTTGGGCTTATAGACGGTTATGAGTCACAATGTGAGTGCTTGGAATTGAACCTAGGCTCTCTGGGAAAGCAGACAGTGCTCTAAACCACTGAGCCATTTCTACAGCCCATACCACCAAACATTCTATAATAAATTACTATGGGTCTGACTACCGGCTGTGACAAGCTAGCTAACCTCAGAACTTCTTCCCAGAGAGAAAGCCCCCTTATAGTTGGCCATTACCACATAATTAAGTTCAGACAATGCATAAAAGTGGAAACAATGCATCATTCCCAAGTCCAGCTCATGAAAGCTTTTCAAGCATCGTCCCATCACCTCTTTAACATGTACCAGCTGAATGCATATACAAAGCTTCAAGCAGGAAGCAATCTGCATCCTGAACAACTAAAGCACATGGAGAATTGTCTTTTCAACACATGAATTGGGGGGACACCTTCAGATTATATCAAAGCCTTGACATGGGTCTCCTCCATTCATAGGTGGCCTTTCACATGGCCGTGACAGAGCGTGTACAGTGGGTTTGCTGTCTTTCATTCCTCTGTCATGTGAAAACATAGCATTATTAGAGTTTTGTTTCCCTTCTGCCATCTGACACTAAAAGATACAGCAATCGGGTCCTCACCCAATGCTTGCTCATTGATCATAGGCTTGCCAACTCCCAGAACTGGGAGAAAATAAATTTTTGGCTGTTTTAATGAATTACCTAGTTTCAAAAGTTAAGAAATTACATAGTCACAGGTTTTCTGTTATAGCAACACAAACAGACTTAGACAGGCTTCATGGGTGTGATGTGTGAGTTTCTGTTGGGTGAAACGGAGACATTGAAGTTTATGTCTTACAGTAACTAACCTACCCTAAGTGAGTTCTACTATTTACAACAGAACTGATGCTATGGCAAATTCAGGACACTGGAGATAATTCGGGAAACTAGAGAATAGAGAGCAAAGGGGACTGAGGTACCAGACCAAATTGGATAGGGAAGCAGAGGTTAGATGAAGGACAAAGCCTCACAGTTTTAATAACTAAAAATCCCAATATAAAACCTCCAGAGAATGCAGCCATCACATTATAGTCTCACTGTAGCCACAGTAAATGTTTTCCCCTAAATTTCAGATGATATTGCTTGGCCGAATAAATAGAAGAAAGGGTCTCAAAGATTTTGACACATTCCAAGAGAACACTCAGAAATAAAAGAAAGAGCAGATAGAGAAGATCTTTGGGGAAAGGATAAGTTCTTTAGCATGAAGAAAAGGTGACCTCAGAGGAAACTTCTCTAGTTCTGGGATACAATGAGTAAGCTAACAGATATGAAAGGAGACCATAGGGGTCCATTCTCATATTTATAGAACGACCAGACATGAAGACTCTAATCAGGTTGGCTTCAATCAGGCATTCTTTTATGTACACAGCTCGGGGAACAGAGGAGGAGAAAACCTAAAATAAGCTAGAAGTGGTTGCTCTAGGAGATGTATAGGCAATGCTAAAGAACAGAAAAAGTTGGTTTCGAGCCAAGTGAAATGATGTCATTTGGAAGTTCTTGTCTCTTATGGGCTCAGCATAGATGCCCAGAGTTCCAGCTTTTGATTACAATAGGTGGTGGCCTCATCACTTGGCAAAGTTTACTGTCTTCTTTTTGTCTGTTCTGAACCAAGTCAAGTGTCAGTGGCACTTTAACAACTAGGAGGAAACTAGCAAATTGTGAGGAAAAAACAGGCAAATAGAGAGGAGAGCATAAAGCACTTTCACATAAAGCAAGGGAAGGGTCTGCCAAAGTGGAGGAAAATTCTATTTAGAGGTTATTTAGAAAACACAAGTTCTGCCCTTCCTGTTCCAAGAATTAGGGGCTTCCCAGATGGACCCACTATGATATTTTTATCTTATTTGACTCTAATAAAGCTGTTACTGCCTTCTCTCTGTCATCACAGGCAACATTCTCCCTTATTAGTTCATTCACTAGCTTTCTTAATAGTACTATTGCTCCACATTTGGAAAACGCCAGTGTATGGGCTGAACCAGCCAGTCAAGCCCTTATGCTTTGTGAAACTCTCACAAAAGGCCTTCCACTAAACAGTATTCACTGGAAATTACACCATTCTTAAAATCCCCTTGAGGCGAAGGACAAGTGAAAGTGGCAGCCATCCCCAAGATGTCATGGCAACCCTTTTATTTTCTCTTCATGACAGTTTACTCCCACACCGGGAACAGTTACATTAGGCAAGAGCCACTTCAGAGATTATTTTCTAGGGAAGTGTGACTGATTAGATTAACCTGTATATCTCCTGTGGGGATCCAAAGCCTGACCTATACTTAATGGAAGAGCTCATGTCTCGTAGATGCCTTGTTTAAGAAATGTAATTGGTAGGCTGGGGAGAAATTTTAGTCAGTAAAGTGTTTATAGCCGAAGCATGAGGACCTGAATCCAGATCCCCAGTACCCACAGTAAAAATAATAATAATATTTTTAAAAGCTGGTACAAGACTATAATCCCAGCACTAGGAGGTAGAGTCAGGAGAATCCCTGGAGCTTGCTAGTCAGCAAACCTAGCCAGATGGGTATGCTACCTGTTTTAAAAGAGTAAAGAATGGAAAGCAATAGAAGATGATATTTGATGTTGACATCTGACCTTGACATGGCTACATGTTCACATACTTGAACACATACACATTCGTACATACATACATATATATGAAAAAGAAAGAAGTGTTATTGGTGAACTATTTGAATAATTTATAAGATTAATTGCTCTCACTCCGTTTAAGTTCCAAAGTTTGTTTTGTTTTTAAAATCTGAGTACTTCATCTCCCATTTCACCTTAGCACTATTCTCCTAGGTGACTACTGTTACCTATCAAACAATGCTGTACACAATGGTTTTGCTGGTCTCAGTGACAATAGTAATAATGAGAACCTTGCTGCCAGAAGCAGTTTTTGAATTCTGTCCACATATTCATTACCCCAGCCAGATGTTTGCAACTCTTGTGTTCAAATTCAGTTGCTCACCTGACACTGGTATTCACATTAGTAGATGCCATCTGAAGCCCCTTAGCTGAGCACATAAAATTACTTAGAATTAAAAATTCATCCTAGCTTGTCCCTCAGCATCACATTCCTAATGACAATTCCTCAGTTTTCCAAAGGTTCTGGGAGCTTCCTATTAGTTATGTCATTTACTTCTCTCTGTATTCTGTAAACAAATGAGGCAAATGTTATCCTCTGTAACATGTGAGGAAACACATAGGGAGAGGTCTAGTAATTTGGCCAAGGACATATATAGCTCTTAAATAAGGAACTCCTACTCAGAATTATTGCCACCTAACCCGGTGCTCTGACAATTACCTCCTTGTTTGCTTGTCTGTTACCTTCTATAGAGAAACTATATATGCTGTGGTTCTTAATCATTTCTCTGAATTTACTGGGTCTTCCATTATTGAAATTTGTATCTGCTTGGTTCTACCTGTACCATCTCTGATGACCATGCATGTACACATGCAGAGGATACTATCTATCTGAACCCTGTTTATATCCTCTTGGAATTTACTATTCCTCTAGTAGCCCAGTTATTTTCAACTATAAGCACTGACATATGTCTACCTGGGACTTTCTCTGACATCCAGAGCCCTCTTAGTCTTTGTGTATGTGGTCATTTCTATATCCCAAAATAGTCCTAGACCAATAACAGGGAGAGATTAAGGGGTAAGTCCCCAGGTCCCTGGACTTTTTGTAGAATATAAAGTATATTCTATACTGTCTCGTTTTGTTCTGCAGATGATTTGAGCCTCAGTTGGTCATGGTAGTATCTTATTCATGAATTCCCCTTCTAAAGGCTCTCTTTCCTTCTCGTTCTTGCCTCCTACTTCCATATCCTTGCTTCTTGATCACCTCCCACTCAGATCTATGTCTTTCAGTCTGCATTCACAGAAACCCAAACTAAGGCACCATGTGTGTTGAACCCTTATTCCAATTGAACTTCAAGGTAAAGAGTCACAACACTTAAGATGAAGATGTCCTACTCAAAAATGTTTTCCTGGCTTCAAACAAGTGCTTTCATTTTTACTGCTTTAACTACTAATTTCTGGTCGCTCATAGATTTAACTGCTGCTAAGCCTTCTTCCTACTCTGTAGACAGCTGTTTTGCAAATCTTTTCCCTGTACATTTGCCTAAGGGTTTCACATTTCCATTCAGTATTATAATCTCATAACTAATTGAAATTTATCTGTATAAATGAATTCTGTAGACAAATGTTTCTAATTATTTTATTGTCTTTTTTGTTTTATTCACAACAGCTATGAATGAACGTCTAAGTCTGCATCATAACACAGGACCATCTCAGATAAAAATCACAAAATATATGTTTAGTAGCTTCCTACAAAACTTTCGACTTTGTAAACTGTCTAACTTCATTTTGCAAAAATTTAATAATTTAGGCTGCCAATTTTATAGCAACAACTACATCTCAAAGAAGCATCTTCCTTCCTGTTACATCATATGCAAGTGTGACCCATTTGTATTAATGGGATTAGAACAATATCAGCAAATGATCCTAAATTTTAAGACTGGCCCTAAAACAAACCTCTTACTGTTTTTAAATTAATTTCTCCTGGACAATTTCATACATGTATATAATACTTTTTGGCCATATCACCCCATCTTCCCATCACCCTTCCCAATACCTACCAACTCCCCCATCCCAATAGCATTTTTGTCTTGTTTTGATTCTTAAATCCAGTGAGTTTAATCAGGGCCAACTGCATAGGCTCCAGTGGAGCTATCCACTGGAGCTGTGGCTGTCTACATTATTATAGACATTAAGTTCCCCTTCCCCAGCAGCCATGTTCTGCCAATAGTTCTCTGTGTAGGTGTCAGGCTCCACGAATGCCTTCTCCATCCAAGACTAAATGTTCACAGGCCCAGTCTTGTGCAGGCCCTATGCAGGCAGCCACAGCCGCAGTGACTTGATGAGTGCACTGGCCATGGCATGCTTTGAAGACAGTATTTCACAGCACTCCTTCCTCCCTGTCATCTGATTATAGTAGCCTATCAATTATGATCTAGACCACTGGTTCTCAACCTTTGGGTCGTGACCTCCTTTGGCAAATATCTATCTCCAAAAGTATTTACTTTATGACTCATAATAGTAGCAAAGTTACAATTATGAAGTAGCAATGAAATAATTTTATGGTTGGGGGTCACCACAACATGAGGAAGTCTATTAAAGGGTCACAGCATTAAGAAGGTTGAGAACCATGGATTGAGACACTTTCTTAAGAAGATAGATTTCTCTGTAATCTCTAAGGCCAATTAGAAAGGAGCACATGGATCTCTAACCACATGAATCACCTCTTTCTGGGACACACCTATGATGGCAAACTTGCCCACATGTGGAATTAGCTAAAACCCAAGCAGCGGGGCATACCTGTGGGGGATCTTTCTTTGTTGGATTATTGGAAGTGGAAGACCCACTCTAAATCGGGATCATTTCAGGTCAGAAGATCCACTCTAATTTGGGTCACACCTTCTGATGGCAGCCCACATAAAAGAACATGGAAGAAGAATGTGCATTCTGCATGTTTGCTCCCACTGGCATGACCATCTATCCCAAGTCATTCCTTTGCTGGTGGTAGGACTTGCTTCTTCAGAATTACAGCATGGACAAAAACTGAAAACTTGACCACAGTTTGGCAGTTCTCTGGGACCTCCCTGGGACTTCAGCTTCAGATTGGGACTACTGAGACATCCAGTCTCATGCATTTAGTCACGTGGACTGAACAAACTGCCAGGTCCTTGGCCTTTTTTCTACAAGAGACAGTCATGGTTGGACTACTTGGACCACAGCCTTGTAAGTCACTCTAAAAAATCTTGTATATACATTTAATTCTATCAGTTCTTTTCCTTTAGAGAACTCTGACTAATATAAGAGCAGAGTTCAAATGTTCCCCCTGCCCCGCCTTAACTCAGACCCACAAAGAGTGCTAAGCAGAAAATAGAGTGGAATAGAGTAGAGCAGACTGGAATACAGTGGAGTACAGTGGAATAGAGTAAACTGGAACATAATAGAATAAACCAACTTAGAGGAGAACAGTATAAACTAGAGTAGACTAGAGCAGAGCAGAGGAATCAACATCTAGTAGAAAAGAAATACCATCAACAGACCCTTTTGGCATACCTAGAATTCTCTGGCACTCATCTCAGTAAACAAACATTGACAAAAGGAATAGAAATAGACCCAAATTAGCTCAAGGAACTGGAGATCTCTCAGAACTCAATGCAATGAGCTCAAGAGATTAAACAATCTGTAGGTTGTTCTCAGAGGTCACAAGAGGCTAGCTGTCTCTGCCTTGTGAGAGACTTCCAGATACAACTTATGTGAACTCCCAGTGTCCAACACTGACCAGCTGGCGTCTCTGTGTCCTGATTCAGATTTCCCAATTAGATTGACTAGTGCCTGGTCCTATGGCCCAGAAGCTACTCCCATAGCATTGACATGAAAGCTAGGCACACCTATCAGCAAGAATTGAGGCTGAAGATAATGGGTGACTCTCAAAGATAAAACTTTTGCCTGAGCTGCTTCTGGCCACAATGCTGAAGAATCACTCTGAGCAGTCAAGCCTTCGTTCTTGACCACAGGGCCAATGTAGGGCTGGATCTTATTCTGTCAGTTTTCTCACTACTTCCAAGATGGTAGAATGAATCAAGCATTGTGCCACCAGTTAGAAAAACATGAGCTCTGATGTTTCTGTGCTGAGAAATTTTATCAGATGGATGGAGATAGAGACAGAGAGCCACATCCACATCAGAGCAATGAACTAAGCTCCCAAAGTCCAGTTGAAGAGCAGAAGGAGAGAGAAGATGAGCAAGGAAGTCAGGACAGCGAGGGGTTTGTCCACCCACTGAGACAGTGTGCCTGATCTAATGGGAGCTCACCAAATCCAGCTGGACCGGGACTGAACGAGCATGTGATCAAATCGGACTCTCTGAATGTGGCTGCCAATGGGGGCGGACTGAGAAGCCATCGATAATGGCACTGGGACCTGTCTCTTCTGCATGTATTGGCTTTTTTGGACCCTAGTTTACTTGGATGCACACCTTCCTAGGCCGGGATGGAGCAGGGAGGGCCTTGAACTTCCCACAGGGCAGGGTACCTTGCCCTCTCTTAAGGCTGGAGGGGGAGGGAGGAGGGTTAGTGGGGGAGCCGGAGGGTAATGGGAGAAGGGGAGGAAGTGTAAATTTTTGAATGGAAAAAGAAAAAAAAAGAAAAACATGAGCTCTCAAAATATATGTATACTGTCTTCTGTACACACTCTTGGAAGTGTCTGTGAGGTACCCAATAATCAAGAACACCAACGTTGCCTTTTTAAAGTCTTATATGTATTTGTATATTTTGTACCTGTGTATGTATGCATGTTTATATATGTTAATTGTCATAAGCCATGCCACGTTGGGCTGCCATAAGTCGGGAGCCATCTTTTCTGGGGTGACTTTTGCTGGGTTCCTAGCCACAGCAGGTTCATAGGTTCCAGGGTACGGGTATGAGGATTAGAAGTGTTAGGTAGGAGAAACAGAGATAAGAATCACAGAGACATAGGATAGTACCAGGAGGATCACTTAGTCTCCTGTTGTGTACTGAGTTCTGAGTTCACCCGTGTTTAATTTTCCATTTGCATTTATACACCGATACAAAAAGGGGAAGAAAGCAATAGACTGCTTTAACATGATACAAAGGACAGCTAGAACAGTTACTTGCTTCAATACTTTGAGACATCAAGCCATTAAATCATGAAAAAAAAGCATTATGTTGTTTAGGCAGTGAACCCACCCTAGACCAAGTATCCTGAAGGCAGCCACTCCCTAGGTCAAACCTCTTAATTCAAAAGAAGTAATATAGTATGCTTGTATTCTCTGATCTTTGGTGAGGGTGGAGCAGATCTACCTCTATGGGCCCATCTTAATGTCCAAAACACCAAATAACCACACCCTAGGTTAGGATGTATAGCTACACTTGTTGTTAACAACTCTGAGTATGCTGAAATTCTCTGACCATCAGACAAGGCGAAATAGGCTCCCATTTTTGGGCCTCCACAGTTAATAAGGCATCTGTGTACTATAGCACGTCTGAGGAGGTCAGAGGATAATCTTGGGTGTTGCTTCTTACCTTCCACTTCATTTGAAACAAGGTCTCTCTCTTTGCCATTTGCTACCACGTATGCCAGGCTAGCTGGCTTTCAGACTTCTGGAGATTCTCATATCTCCACCTCACATCTCCTCCCAGGATTACAGTCATGAGCTACAGCATCTAGCTTCATGTGGGTTCCAAGGATTAAAACTCAGATCTTCATACTTGCATGGTCAGCAAATTACTTACTAAGACATTACCCCAGGATACAACTATGTTTCTATCACAAACATGATAGTCACACAATGTAAGCTTAAAAAAGAACACCATAATAATCCAGAGTAGGTTCAGCCACTAAATGATTTTTGATACAAACGCCAAGAATATTTTCAGTTTAGAATTATGGAGAAGACATCAGAGAACTATAGCTGTTTTGACTAAGGTTGCTATAAGGAAACAAAAGGATGCACTCCAGTGGTATTTGCTGCCATGTACTCTATGACATATATTAAGCTGAGTTCTGGTTGGATAAGAGATTAGTTAAATATAGCTCCTGCTACAGAGAATCCCATGTTCTAGATTACATAGTAGGAAAAATCACTATATACAGATGGTACCAAATACTATAATATAAATCAGCATGGTGTGTTATGTTAGCAAACAAGGGAGGAATCCAAAAGAAGGAGCTCCAACTGGACGTACACATCAACCAATATACACTTTCCCCTCAAGGTTTATCATTCTCCCATACACCTTACATCTCAACTCTCTCATGCAATGACAGCTTCCTACCGTGAGTACCTCTGAGTCTCCTCTATCTGAGCTTGCATATAAACCAGAAAGCCCAGAAAAGTCACAGCAACAATCCAGAATGAAGATGAGAGAAAATTGATAAGTATATAACCCATTTTCTTCATCTCAAGGTTCAAACAACTCTGAGGTTAGTTCTACATAGTGCTGAAAGGTCCCAGAACACCTTTATCCAAGTTGTCCAGAGTGACACCTTGCTTATCAACATACTCTCTATTATCTCATTTTCTGATCTCTCAACTAATACTTTATGGTAGCCCTTCCCCCCAAAATGACTTGTATTCAAATCATTACATCAAAATATTAAGATTATCCCTGAAACTGACAAGCTTCTTAAAGCAAAGAACACAGTTAACAAGGCAAAACGGCAGCCTACAGAATGGGAAAAGATCTTCACTAACTCCACATCGCTCAGAGGGTTAATCTCCAAAATATACAAAGAATTCAAGAAACTGGTCATACAAAGAACAAATAATCCCATAAAACAAATGGGGTAGAGACCTAAACAGAGAACTCTCAACAAAGGAATCTAAAATAGCTGAAAGACACTTAAGGAAATGCTCAATATCCTTAGTCATCAGAGAAATGGAAACCAAAACAACTCTGAGATTACATCTTACACCTGTAAGAATGGCCAAGATCAAAAACACTGATGACAACCTATGCTGGAGAGGACGTGGGGTAAAGGGAAAACTCCTCCATTGCTAGTGAGAGTGCAAACTGATACAGCCACTTTGGACATCAGTATGGTGATTTCTCAGAAAATTAGGAAACAACCTTCCTCAAGACTCAGTAATACCGCTTTTGGGTATATACCCAAAGAATGCTCAGTTTTACCACAAGGACATATGCTCAACTATGTTCATAACAACATTATTTGTCATAGTCAGAATCTGAAAACAATCTAAATGCTCCTTGACTAAAGAATGGATAAGGAAAATGTGGTACATTTACACAGTGGAATACTACACAGTGGAAAAAAATAATGACATCTTGAAATTTGCAGGCAAATGGATGGATCTAGAAAACATCATATTGAGTGTGGTAACCCAGACCCAGAAAGACAAATATCATATGTACTCACTCATAAGTGGTTTTTAGACATGAAGCAAAGAAAAAAAAACAGTTTACAGCTCACAGTCCCACACGGATCTAATCTACATGGGAAGTAGAAAAAGACAGGATCTCCTAAGTAAATTGGGAGCATGGAGACCATGGAACAGACAAGGTAGAAAGGGAGAGAAACACAGAAAAATATATAGCTCAATAAAAAACAATTTTAAAATATTATGATTATCTACTACTGAGTAAAAAAATCACTCTAAATCTAGAAGTTCAAAACAACCAACATTTAAATTATTAAATATCGCAAGATTGCTGGCAAGATTGCTTAGTGGGTAAAGGCATATGCCACTAACCCTGAGGACCTGAGTTCCATCTCCTGGATGCACATTGTAGAATGAGAAAACTGATTTTTGAAAGTTATCCTCTAACTCTGGTAGCAATCCACCCACGGTGAGCTAGTTTCTGAAGGAATCTAGCCTGCAAGGGCAGCAAATGCTTTCATGAGAAAGAATAACTTTGAGTTAATGCATAAGAATGAATGACAATCATAAAGTAGGTAAACAGAGGCATATTTGAGATCGAGATTGTGACATGAACAGAGAAGACACAAGAATCCACAACTGTGGACCTCATAGTCCTAGGGGAGAACCTATTACATTACTATTATTTTGTTAAATAAACATTATTTTCCTAAATAAACATAAAATCTCATCCAAAACTACTTCTTTTTACAGTGGACAACGTTTTTAGAGAGAATTAAAATTATCTGCAAGGAATAAGTGAGTATGGAGTGCTCAATCTTAAGTGAAACATATATATATATATATATATATATATATATATATATATATATATATATCACACTCCCTTCTAAGACTCAGGGAACATTGCAGAGGAGGTGGAAAAGAGACTTTAAGGACCAAGGGTTTGGGAAGAATGCTGTGAAATTGTGTCTTCTGGACATGACAAGGGCATTGCTCTGACAAACTCCTAGTAGGTATGGTTGCCTATACAAGATCAATACAATATTCCAGTATGGTTGGAGAGTTCACAATGAACTTAGCTGAAGATCTCTTGTAATTGGTTAACTGCTAGGAAAGGGAATAGTTTTCCTTTAGGGCTGTAGACCCTAGTAGCTTCCTTATGCTCCAATGGCTGTGTTTATACCTATGTACATATGGGTGGTACTAACTGGTATGGGAGGTCCTTCTGTCTATGTGATGCTTTTATTGGTTAATGAATAAAGAAACTGCTTTGGACCTTCAGCAAGGCAGAACTTAGGTAGGCAGGGAAAACTGGACTGAATGCTGGGAGAAGGAAGGCAGAGAGAGAGAGACGTCATGGAGCCACTGCCAGAGTAAGACATGCCGAAACTTTGCTGGTAAGCCACTACCACATGGTGATACACAGATTAATGGAGATGGATTAAATTAATATGTAAGAGTTAGCCAATAAGAAGCTAGAGCTAGTAGTGTTTTAATACAGTTTCTGTGTGATTATTTCGGGGCAGGGAACCAACAAAGTGGGCCCTTCCCCAACAACTAACCAGGTTCTGTGAGTTACAAAGTGAGGGGCTGAAGACATGGTTCATCAGTTAAGAAACACAATTACTCTTACAGAGGTCCTGGGTTCAATTCCCAGCACTCACATGGTGGCTTCCAACTATCTATAACTACAATTACAGGGAATCCAACACCCTCTTCTGGCCTTCATAGGCACCAGGCATGCACAGGGCACAGACATACATGCAGGCAAAACACTCACATGCAAAGCAGACAAGAAATTGGGAAGATAACATGGGAGAAGTTTCTGGAGGAGTTGAAGGGCATGGAAAAATTGATACAATCAAAATACATTGTATACATGTATGAAATTCTCAAAGATAAAATTAAATCTTATATTTAAAATAAACAGAGAACAGAAATGCACTGTGAGACTTACAGGGCTCTGATGATGACATCAAAGGAGCACTGGGAATATTCCATGAAGAAGATTAAATTTTATCCTGAAGTCAGTTGGCCATCCCTAAACGAGCCAAACTTATATTCATATTAAGAAAATTACTACAAGGCTCTGCTGAGAGAAAATTGGAGTAAAATCTTGTCTGAAATTAAACAGCAGATATGAAAACACACTTAAAACAATTCACAAATGAAATACTTTGAATCTTGGGGTGATGTGGGATTCCACTCTGTATGCTGTGACTATGTTATATTATCATTGGTTAATAAAGAAACTGCTTTGGCTTGTGGCAGGGCAGAATAGAGATAGGCAGAAAACCTAAACTGAGTGCTGGGAGAAAGAAGCCTGACAGGGAGATGCCATGTAGCTGCCGAAGCAGACACATACCCTGGAATCGTGCTAGTAAATGATGAGCCTCGTGGTTATACACAGAATAATAAAAACGGGTTAATTTAAGATGTAAGAACTAGCTAGAAATGTGCTTAAGCTATTGGCCAAACAGTATTGTAATTAATATAGTTTCTGTGTGCTTAACAAACAGCCTCCACCTACACTGGTGTGTGGTGTTTTGAATGAAAATGCACCCCCTAGGCCTTGTCAGAATCAGTGTGGTCTTATTGAAGGAAGTGTGTCACTGGGGGTGGGCTTTGAGGTTTCAAGTACTCAAACCAGGTCCACTGTCACTCTCTCTCTCTCTGCTACCTGTTTATCCAGATGTAGAACTCTTGGCTCCTTCTCTAAAAATATGTCTGTCTGCATACCTCCATGCTTCTTTCCCATCATGATGATAATGAACTAAACCTTGAACTATAAGTCATGCCCAATCAAATATTTCCTTTATAAGAGTTGCTGTGCTTTGGAGCAGATGCAGACCCACAGTCAAACATTAGGTGAAACTCAGGGAACCCTGAGGAAGAGAGGGGGAGGAAAGATTGTAGAAGCAAGAGGGGTCAAGGACACCAGGAGAACACAGCCCATAGAATCAACTAAGCACTGTTCATAGGGGCTCACAAACTGAAGCTACAATCCCATAGTCTGCATGGCTCTGCACTAGGCAATGAAGACAGAAACATTTCACATGGACAAGAAAGATGAACTGTTTTCAGAACATAAGAGCAAATATTGAAAAGCTTGTAGAAGGAGAAAATGTCAGTCTCTTGATAATCCCTGAGGTATTGAGTAGAAAACTGGGTTATCCATATAATGTAGGATAGACTCTTACTTAAATTCAAAAACCATGATCTTACAGTATTTTATGACATTTTAAGAATGCATATATTTGGGTCACATGCTAATTTCTGCATGGTAGGGACTTGAAATATGTTTTTTAAGCATTTTCATATTGTATATATTTCTTGCTCATGCTTTTGTCTTTTATTTTTAATTGCTGAATATTCAACTCTACTAATAGCCACAATTTACTTAATTGATTCCTGTTTGTTGGATATTTATATTATATTCATTTTCACTGAAATAAACCATACTTGAATAATAGATAGATAGATAGATAGATAGATAGATAGATAGATAGATAAAAAGTGTTGCTCTGTCTCTTCAAAGCAAGAGAAACCCTAACACATAAGGTAAGTTACCCCCAAAGTCTGTCTTTACACTATTGAAATCTTCACTCATACCTCCTCCAGCTCAGTGCAGGAACCCTGGTGGCAGAAGTTAACAATGTATTAATTCTGTCAACATTTACTCAGTGCCTGCTAGGTGTCAGATGTCAGAATTGTGTTTAGGATGAACTGTGCATAGTGCCTTCTTTGGAAGAACTCACTATCTAGTTTCTGAAATGTGTAGCTTCTGGCACTACTCATAGTGTCCCACCAAAGGCCTAATTATAGGATTTTTGCAGCAGCCATTTCAAGACTCTGACTATGCTTCACCCACCAATGGGGAAAATATTTGGAAAATATACTTGACTTTGCCAAGTAGGAAGAAATGGGGGGCAGGGGGTAAGAAAGTGGTAGGGTTGATTTGCACACCCACACTGATAACGAAGTCCTATTATTTCAGGTATCAAGCACATACCTAAGAAGTAGCTGAGCTGAAGTCAAACCTAGAAGCACCTACCACCAAAGCACATACATTCTGGTAACTACTATAACTAATGTGAGATTTGGGAAAGGCTCTGATCTCAATAGGGAAGGGCCAGACATGACTCTATGAAGTAAGAATGAATGATTGGAAAAACTGAAGCAATCAGCCCTAATGAGGAGGCCTGGTGTCATGCACTGTCATAAACTACCTTTTACATAATAATGACAACACAATCAAGTATGAACTATCACCTGTGATCCCACAAAACATCAAATTTCTTTTTTTTTTAACATCAAATTTCTTAAGGTGACACATAACATTGATGCCTATTACATATTTCTATAACTATCGTTGTTCCTTGAATATTAATGCATATTCTAGATTATTAATCCTGTTTCATAATAACTTAATACAAAGTAGACATATCAAACAATTATCATTACAAACCAAACTTGTTTGCCCCATTTATCTTTTCTTCTAAAATAAAACATGACACAGTTGAACATAAATGAGATATATTTTAAAATTCAATGATATTTTAGCCAACAGTATGAATAATTGCTACAAGATGCATTGTCTTGACTGAAACAAGGCTGCTGTAGGAACTCCTCAGCCAAGCTACAAAGGGCGTTTGCAAACTTAAATAATATAGAAAGTTGTTCCATGGATGATAGTAATTCTCTAAATAGAACACATTGTTTTTGCATTGTAATATTCCATATTACCGCTCACATTAATTCTCAAAATATGACTCAACACACAATAGCCTTGCATTTTAATATTCTGGGTAATGGTTGGTTATGTCAGAGAATAAAGGTTATTACTTGATGTAATCTCTGCATTATCTTTTTACATACGATTTTTTATTAAATGTTCCCTTCCAGTATCAGAACTGACCTTTTACAGAAATCTCTACACCAGAGCAGAAATCAGTTTCATAAGGCAAAGGGGATATTAAAAAATAACAGAGTTTTTCAGGGGGTGACTATTGCATCTGGGTCTCAGATTTTGCTGCTTTTATGTGTTGCTAATTTCCTGCAGCTATAATTGATGTCCAGATGTGAACTCATTAAGACACTGATAAGAAACCCAAAGCAACTAGATTAATGAAACCTCAGATATATGGCAATACCCTTGCACACAAATCACGAATCTAAAAATAAATAAGATCAAACTCAAGAAGAGAGAGTTTTAAACACTGTGGCTCTATACTCTAAATTCACCTTCTACCCTTACCCTAAAATGGGCTTGCTACAGGCTTGCAACAGTTCTTAATCTGGGGGTTGTGACCCCCACAAGGGTTGCATATAAAATATCCTGCATATCATATATTTATGTTACAATTCATAGCAGTAGCCAAATTACAGTTATGAAATAGTGATAAAATAATTTTATGGTGGGGGTAACTACAATGTGAGTAACTGTTTTAAAGGGTCTTGACATTAGGAAGATTGAGAACCTCTAGGCTAGAGGTCTAGAGTTCAATGGTAAAGCACTTCTCTAGTATATGCAAGGCTGTGGGTTTGATCTTCACTACTGCAAAGAAATAATAATAACAGAATAGATTAAATGGGTTTGGTTAAAAACCAGTTTTTATGGAGAATAAATAGATTCGTGCTTTGTGTTGAAGTTGTCCTTTCCTCCTCTGTTAGTTTTCATAAGACTATTTCAGGTGCATTTCTGCTGGCTTTAAGGTGCCTAAAAGTCCTATTCAATTTTTCTTGTTCTTGAGAAGTAATGAAATTCACTGACTCATTTTAGAGGAGATAAAGAAATAGTTCTGCAAAATTTGGAAAAAGAAAACATTTACAACTTTTCTAAGGAAAAAATTACCAAAAACCTAACTTAGATTCTCTAAAATAAAGATTTATAGGTAAGAACAAAGAATAGCCGGGCGGTGGTGGCGGACACCTTTAATCCCAGCACTCAGGAGGCAGAGGCAGGCGGATCTCTGTGAGTTCGAGACCAGCCTGGTCTACAAGAGCTAGTTCCAGAACAGGCTCCAAAGCCACAGAGAAACCCTGTCTCGAAAAAACCAAAAAAAAAAAAAAAGAACAAAGAAGTCAAAAGAATAGACTGTCTTGATTAAAACCAAACCAAACAACAGCACACGCACACGCACACACACACACACACACACACACACACACAAACATGAATGCACACATACAATGGAAAAAGGAGGAGGCAGCTAAGAAAAAAGTAGTTTCACCCATAGCCTACCCAGGCCCTAATGCAATGGGGCCTTTCTAAGTGGAATTCAGGACCTCAAAGACTTAAAATATTCCCAACTGCAGGCAAATACTTCATATCCTTCAAACAGGACTCATAGTATTTCACTCCACAATTTGAGGTACACTTTAAGAGACAAGAACTCTTTGAGAGCCTAAATCCATATGTGCCTACTTGTTCTCTGATTCCACAATTCCAGATTTCCCAGCACCTCAATGTATCTTCCCATGGAAGAAGGCAAGAATACCCTAGGGTGCGGAACAAACTGCAAAGCCGAGCCTCAAGAGCTGCATCCTCCATCAGCCCACTCACACCCCAGTCCTTACAGAAGCACAAACCCAGAAGGTGATCCACTGAGTAAAAAAAAGGAAAGAAAAGACAGTTTCCTCAAGCCCGAGTTTCTCCAGTCAACTCTTAAAGCTCTTCTCCAGCATATGAGGACTATATAGGCTTGTTAAGAGAGTAAGTTCTGAGTTCAAGTCCTGGCTGACTTGAACCAATAAAACAATTGCTCACTTTCTATATATGGAGAGTGGCCATAGCAATATTCTCTGCCTTGTAGAGGAACTGTATAAATAGAACAGTATGTGTGTGTGTGGGGGTTGTGGGTATGTATGGGGGTGCAATGCATTTCTAGCAGTATCTGGCACATAGAAGAACTCAAAAGTATCCACCAGTATTATAAACATCACTATAATTATAAACATCACCATTATCATGACATATCTTCTTGTTTAACCCTCAATTAACACTTTCTTGATAGAATCATTCAACCATACACACATCTTCCACTGTTTCTCATCAGTCAATAATTCTCAATCTTTTCAAAAGCTGATTCTTTCCTCTTCCTCTTTGTTTACAAGAAAAAGAAGTGTGTAAAGTCCCATTTTAGGGCCCCCAGGAAGAAGATTGTGATAAGCCTGACTAAAATCAAGTTGTAGAGTCTTGGTGCCAGAAAAGGCCTCTAGTGTGACAGGATGGCAACTCTGTTTGGGTAGCAATAACTTAGTGACTCAACACAGCCTTCAAATCCTCTCTCCTTTCCAAAGGCCTATAAGCTCCCTCCATTTAATAATTCATTCTAGAATTTTGAGAGAATTCTATTTCCAGCTTGAGGTTAGAGCTTTGGGGAAATTAGGACATTTTCCAGTCTTTGCCTAAATTTTCTCTGATTTCGGTGTCAAAAGACATAAATCCATTTGTAGCAGTTTGTGGCTCTTTTATGATCACTCCACTTATCTCTGGCTTCAAGTCCTCTTAACCAAATGCATTCTGACCTTTCTGTACTGATTCCACTGCCACTGGGAGTCTACTATTAGGACCAAACAGTCAAACTAATCCCATCCTTGTTGTGAGGTAACAAAAAAATAAATGAAAAATCTTCACCTTTTTCACCAAGCCTTGACTTTGGGGTTAAAGTTGTTCTGATCACATCTTTACAGGTTTCTATTTGTTCTTTAATAAATTAGAAACTGTAGAATGAGACTTTGGGCCTAAAACTGAGATCAGAGAAGCCACACGTAGCTCTGCACTCTAAAGTGAGCCATGAGGGGGCTGGGGAGAAGGCTTACTGTGTGCACTGCATATAATCCTAGGACTGGAAAGAAAGAAACAAGAGGACCCTTGGGGACTGTGGGCCAAGCAGCTTAGACAAATGGATGATTTCCACCTTCAGTGAGAGGTCCTGTCTCAAAAACTTGGTGGAGAGCTTTTAGGGAGTCACCTGACACTAACCTCTGGCCTCTACACATACCAGCATGCAAGCACAAGCATGTATACACACACACACACACACACACACACACACACACTAAAGAGCGAGACATGAACAACTGAGATCAGATATCCCACAAACAGGTTCCACCCCTGTCTTCATCATACCTGGGAGCTGAGGAGGCATGATTCCCGCCAACCTCTAAACTGAATTCTGGAGAAGGAGGTATAAGAATTGTTCAGTAATCCATTCTCACGCATGGCATAGTGCCTTAAGCAGGAAACTCCACCTCTGCCTCCTGAAAAAGAATTAAGAGTGTCTCCCTTTCTGCACTCTTTCTGCACTCTTGAGCAAGGACTGTCATAAGTGTGGACTGCAAAACCACAATAAGCTATCACTCTGAAAAGTATTGCTATAATCAGAAAAAAACAAACAAACAGTGGGAACTCGGAGCCCTTATACACTGCAGATAGAATCTCAAACGGTACAGCTATTTCAGAAAACAGTCTGACAGCTCCTCAAAAGGTCAAAGAGTTACTATAGGATGTAGCAGTTCCACCCGTGGGTATATAACCAAGAAAACTGGGACCTTATGCTCAGCTTTATATTCAAATATGTAGAAGCCAAGGGCTGAGGGTGTAGTTCCATCACAGAACACTTCACTGGGATGAGTACAGCCTTGGATTCTGTCCCGAGCACCGCAACAAATGTAGAAACAACTCAAATGTCCACCAACAGACAAATGAATGAATAAAATACATTCTACCTCATAGTGGAATAAGATCCAGCCACAAAAATGACATGATGGTACATACTACAACTTGGATGAACTTTGAAAGCACTATACTATGTTAGGGTAGGCTGGTTCAGTATCTACAAGTCCTAGTTTGCTTTCTGTTGCAGTAATAACTACCATGACCAAAATCAATTTAGGGAGAAGGGGATTTATTTGAATTATGCTTCCAAGTCACAATCAATCACTAAGGAAAGTCAGGGCAGGAACTAAACCTGGAGCAGAGCCAGGAACCGTGAGGGAATGCTACTAACTGGCTTGCTTTGGCTCCTGATCACCCAGAATTCTTCTATAACCTAGGATCACTGCCCACTATAAAGCTCGGCCCTCCTACATCAATTAGCAATCAAGAAAATGAGCCACAGACACACTCGCAGGCCAATCTGACCTAGGCAGTCCCTTAATTGAGACTCCCACGGATACTCTGAACTGTGCCAACTAGACAGCTGAAGCTAGGAGATCCAGGATTGGTTGCAAGAGAAGGTGGATGATAGCTAAGCAGCACAGGGTTCTCTCTTATTGTTATCGTTGTTGATGTGTTATGTTTTGTGGTTTCTTTGGTGAGGGTTTGAGACCGAGTCTCGATATGTAATCCAAGGTGGCCTCAAACTTACAATTCTCCTGCCTCAGTCTTCCCAGGTGCGGGGGTTACTGGAGTGTTCCTCTACACCTTGTCATGGTTCTCTTGAGACAGATGAATATGTAGCAGAAATGGTTCTGGAGAGAGTTGCAGGAATTCATGACTGCATTAAAAGCTACTGAACTGCATACTTGTGGAAATCTCCTGGGGCTGTAACAGCATCTCAATAAGGCTGTTGCAAAATCAGAAAAAAACAAAGTGGGATGAGGAGAAAAGAAAGAAAACAAGAAAAGCCAGCTTCTCACAAAGGGACAGAACCCTCGCATGCCCCTTCGTAAAAATATCAGAGAATGATTAGTGATCTCTGTGGGATTTGGAGTATTCTGTGACCATAAAAGATAATGCCTGCTTTTGCCTAGAGATATGTAACAGGGGAGGGCAAGATAGATGTTGAAACAGCCCAACTTCACTTGACAGTAAAGAGAGGTGGCAGTGGCCAGACCTGCTTGCCAGTTTGGTAAGAGTGTAGGTTTCCTCAGGCCAAAGAGGCATTAAGGAAGAAGGTCCTTAGGCTTGAACAACTGTGACCACCAGAACAAAGCAGAGACTTGAAGCACACGTAGAACAGTGGTAAGTGAGGGAGAGAGAAGAAAAGGCAATCCAAGTCTGATCTCCCCAATCAGGACCTATAGGGTGGACAGGGAGATACAGTGTTCTCCAAACTTTATTCTTCCTCTGAATTGCCTGAGGACCTTATTAAAGTGCATGTCTGAAATACTGGGACTAGAGGAGCTTCTATGTTTCTAATAAGATCCCAAATGATTCAGGTTTTACTGATGCAAACCGCAACAAAACAGCAAATCTCTGAGTTGGTAATTATAAAACACTGCTGTCTCAGCATAATTTTGTATCCTTACATGTATATGGATGGTAGCAAATACCTTTTGCTTATGTGGGTTATAATTGTTGATATTTACTGTTTTTTAAATTAAAACTGATGTTTATGTAATGATTAATTCATTTAAAATAATAATGAAACTATACATGTTATGCAAGAAACATTTTTATGAAAAGTAATTGTTTTCTGAAACAAAACAAACAAAAAATCAGTGAGTGGCCTTGTGTTAGTTTTTATAAATCTCTAACTTAGAAGATAATGAGAGTCTTACATCTGCTTCCGTATTCAATCCCTTGCAGTATATTGGTTTTATTGAAGATTTGACCTCTTGCAGGTATGTAATTGCAAAAAGAACTATGGGCTGGATAAATAATTCAGTGGGTAAAGTGAAGTGCCTGGGTTCAGATCCCCAGCAACCATTTAGAAGTCAGGCACTGTGGGTGTCCATAACCACACCAATGAAGGGCAGACACAGACAGATGATCTCAGGGCCTCACTGGCCAGCCAAACTAGCTGAAATGGCGGGTTTCAGGTTCAGTGAGAGATTCTGCCTCAAAGAAACAGGAAGAAAGTGACAGTAACAGAGGGAGACATCCCATATATTCCACGAATCTCCACACATGAATGTATGGTCATACGCATACACACACACACCATGCACACACAGAGGGCTATTTAACAACCTTAGTGGTATACTTCCACACCCTGTGATTTTAAGTCATTTGGCCAATCATACATGTGAATAGACCTTTCACATGATTCTGTAACATAAGTAATTTTAAAAATGGATTCTACGCAGATGTTCCACATGTTGACAGATTTCAATATGCAATTTCAGAATGTGGTATTCGTTAATGCCACTGTTAATCTTACCACTCAGCAACCTGGGAAAGTTTGTCAGTTCTGGAAGGCTTTTAAATACACAGTGATAGAGATGGGTCTTTCAAATTTTTAATTTTTTCTTGGAAGCTCAAATTTTATCACTGACAACAAATGCTGTCCATTGTTTTCCACCCATTTGCAAGAAAGTAGCTGCCAAGTCTAAATAACTGGAGCTGATTAGTCGAGGATGGTTTTCAAGAGAAAGTGATGGTTCATGAAAATAAGTGACCATTCAGCTTGCAACTCAAACAACCAAAGAGATCTTTTGGAAGCAACAACTATATTCCAATATACAGAGACAGTAAGAAATTCATATCATTTTGTTCCACACGAAATAGTCAAAAGGCATATTGTCAAAGGTCAATATTTAGTACATTTTTAGTCATTTTTGCTGTTTCAGTCAGGGCATTCTTCATCGGAAATGAAGTCTACTTCAGTTTGGTTTGTTGTAAGGAGACTACCAGGATAAGTAACACTGCTTGGGGCCACTTCTGAGGCACTGACAGTTTGACCCATCACTACTTTTGCACCAACACTGAAAATACCAGCATACTGAAAATGTAAATAACATACTAGTATTAACCTGAAGACAGTTTTGATCTTGCAGAACAATGAAAGGAAGCTATCACATGCCCTAAGGAGCTTATCACATGCCTCACAAGAAAGCTAACATTGGGAGGGGCTGCCACCAGAAGGCACAGAGGACTGGCAGTATGTACCAAAGAAGCCACAACAACTAAATGAGAAAGTGATAGCTGTCCATTAAATACAGAGACCCTTGTCCCTTTTCTTCCCTCATCCCTACACAACAAAATTTGGTTGAATGACTACTGTACCAGACACTTTTCAAAGTTTTGGGAAATACCAATGAAAAATGGATGCATCTGTTGGTGATCCTGATGAACTATGGCCTGAAAAGGCACTGGATAAACAGAACTAGACCATGTCATTCCAACTCAGTTAAGCCTTGGGCTTGGACATGAAGAGGAAATGAGAGTGAGATCGAAGTTAGATTGAAAATTTTTTAATTGAAGTGGACTCCTAATAATCAAAAATGACCAGAAAGTTATGGAATCTGCTAAAAAATGGTATTAAGGAAACAGGAATGGCAATAAGACAGAACAGTTGGGAGCAAAAATTGAAGCTAAATAAAAGACATTCATGTTTCTCTCCCACTGAGTTGAGACTCCTCATTAAACAGTTATGTCTAGTCCCCTTTCCATTTATAATGCATACATATCTGAACTAATTTAAAAACTCTCTATGCAACATGCCATACTTCTTTTCTTCCTTGTCAGCATCATATAATTTTCTATTCAACAAAGTGTGATTGAATACCTACTGTGCCAGGCACTCTTAAAAGGGCTTGGAAAAAACAATGGAAAAATAGACAGAGATCCTTTGGTGGATCTTATATTTGTGAATGTGACTTGTTAAAGCTTTTTTCTTAATCATGCTTGCTCAACTGCAAAGTACTCGAAAATCTTGAAGAAAGATGGTAGGGTTCAGTATGGCTCAGCTAAATACCAAGAATGGTCCATAGGTTAGTCTTAAAGCACATAACTATCAATCTATAACCCAGTGTCCCAGGTCCTGTCTATCTGGCTCCAATGGTCAAAATTAACTGATAGTCTATTAGGCAAAAGTCCCAGAGTAGAAAGGTCAGGGAGCAAGACAGTGCTGGTGCACGCCTTTAATCCCAGCACTCGGGAGGCAGAGGCAGGCGGAACTTTGTGAGTTCGAGGCCAGCCTGGTCTACAAGAGCTAGTTCCAGGACAGACTCCAAAGCCACAGAGAAACCCTGTCTCGAAAAACTAAAAGAAAAAAAAAGAAGAAGGTCAGGGAAAGACAAAAATGGCAGCATCTTGGGTTGGGAAGATGGTTCAGTGGATAAACTCTTGTTGCACAAGTATTAAGATGACAGTTTGAATACACAAAAGCCACAGAAAAGTTGGAAAAGCCAGGCAGGCATAAAAGACACCTGTAATCTTGACACTCAGGAAGCAGAGTCAGGGGGATCCAGAGCAAGCTGGCTAACTAGACTAGCCAGAATTAGCAAACTCAGAGTTCAAGGAAAGACCTTCTCAACCAACATAGTGTCTAGGAAGATACTTGACATCAACTTCAGACACACACACACACACACACACACACACATACACTCTACACATACAAACATACTAAGATTTTTTTTTAAATCTTAGTTTTAAAATTTTGTTCTCTTGAACAATTCAAACCTACAACTCAAAAGAGGACCTCTTATGCCTAGTGCTCTGTTTTTGTTAGATAATCTATGGCTTTTATGGAAGAGTATTATCAACCCAGACAAGAAATTTTCATTTAAACTATATAAGTATGTGCAGATGTACCTATATTTAGGTATTTTAGATAGTTAGTTAATAGCTTGATTTTTATGGATTTTTCAGATATCCTTACTGTTGTTTTACCCTTCTTCTCTATTAATCTCCATCCCCTTACCTAATAAGAGACCCCTAGCTTGTCCATTTCCCTCTTCACTTGTACACTGCTAGTTCCCTCTCTATCACCCCACCCACCCATCCCCCACTAAAAAATAGCCCCTTTTTACCTTCCTGGTTTCTGCAGTTACTCCAGGCTATACTCACATCTGAAGGTTTGGAGCTAGGAACCTCAGATGAGAGAAAACATCTCTTTCTGGATCTGGGTTACTTCATTCAATAAGATCTTTTATTGTCCTTGCTTGCCTCCCAGAGGTATAAGGTAAGTCCCTGTTAATGAAGACATCATGCACTTCAAACATAGAGCCCAGAGGACTTGAGCTGTATCTGTTATAAAAGCCTCATCATGGAGGACTAGCTGTCATGGTACTTAAAGGTGCCTTGTAAGCTTCCAAAGTGGAGAAGTAACTGATGTACTTCCTAGTTATGACAGTTATGAACCACATCGATGACCAGCACAGCACAATAGCTCTAAGGTTGCAGTAGTGGCATGCATGCTTTGGTGGTAACCAATAGCTCTCTAATTGGCTTTTCCCTTTAAACAAGTGGAAAATCATGCCTGGAACTGGAAACTTAGCCAATTACCTGGGCTAGTAAAGTCATGGACCCTGGAGGAGAAACTACAGCCACCAACACTTTACTGAACCAGCATAATCCCTAACTACATTCTAAATACTCATTCTTATATCTGCAGAAAACTGTAGTTTTCACTTCCAAGAAGAAAACTTTTCTTTGCAACAGATGAACACCACTACATAAAACTACAACCAATCAAAATGCAGACTTGTGGAGCCTTGACCCAACAGATGCAAACATAATACGACTCCTATACCCAAGGTTCAAGGATCATTGCAGAAAGAGGGGTAGAAAGATTGTTAAGAGCAAGGGCAACAGGAAATTTGCTATGAGATTGTGTCTCCTAGCAATGTCAGAAAATAAACTCATAAAGTTTCAACAATATGGCTGCCTAAAATGACCTAAACAAGGATAACATCAATAAATGTGTTAACATGGACATGGGGATGCCCAAGAGACCTCAACCCTACACAAAGAACTACAGGCAACTAAAGAATGCTGAGAAAACTAGTAACAGTCTTCCTAAGGGAAGAGCACACCAACTGAATATCAAATGGTGAGCCCTGAAAACATATGCATACAAGTAATATACAGTCTGAGCAGTTTGTATTTATACATTTAGGATATATGTGTCTATGAAACAACAATTAAAGAATATGAAACCATGAATTTGAATACAGAGCAAAGAGAGGTTATTGAGGGTTTGGAAAGAGGAAAGGGAAAGAAGAAATAATGTAATTATGTTATAATCTCAAAAGTTAAAACATATTTAAAAAATAAAAATCCGCTCCAAATCAATATGATACTTCAAATTAGATTCAAGACAAATGACAGTTTAGTAGATAAATTCTGCTGCCTCATGGATATTTTGAGGGTGTGTTTCAGGTCATTTCAGGATCATTAAAGAGTGAATCTAAAAAGGTATATAATAAAAGTAAAATCAACAACCCCCACAAGAGGTATAAGGTTGTCCAAAATTGTTCTCTTTCCCCTATGACTTTCACATAATGGTCTCTTAATACCCAACACCTTCAATCTGAAGCACAAGCACAAATATGTGTGTGAGCCACAATTTCATTCAGTCTGTTTTAAAGGGTGGTATATACTGGGTTATCTCTAACCCACATAAGAACATCAGGTGCTGACAGAGTGAGCCTCTTCCATTCAAGCGATTGACCCTGGACAGTCCTCATTATACCAAATATTATTATACAAAATCCTCCCCAACTTTATTTCAGCTCAACTCTTCCAGCCACTCCACTCCTCGAACACAAAGCAGTCTATTTCATTCCTATACTTTTCTCTCCCCCCACACACAAAACTCACTTGCAACCAGATCATTCAACATTAGGGTTATTTCCTTCCCTTTGTCTCCTAGTTCCCTTGATACACTCTGATTTCCCAGAGAGACCTAACCTGGAAAACCAATCCGGCTTTCTACCCCACCTCAGCTTGAACCCTGGAAGAATTAGTCAGAAGACTTGAGGGAAATACAGTGATCCTAGAGAATGGTGGTCCAATAAATAAAATTACAAATAGCCTTACATTTAATGATCATAAAAGTTTCAGGGTAAATGTTCTTAAAAATGTCATAATATTTATGCCAATTGCATTGAATTGTCCTAGGATGTTTGTTTAAAGTACAGAGCACTGAGTTCACCCCAGAGCAGTTATCTAAGCAAACAAGTATTTGATTACAGAAAGTCTGAGAGAGGATCCCAGAAAACACTAAGAAAATGAGAGGGAAGAGAAGACAGACAAAAATTTGCATGTGCTAGTCAATTACTACTGTGGGCAACTGGAGCTCAATCCCACTGGGAACTTGAGGAAAGATAGAGTACACATGCCAGAACGATGCCGTTGAATAGGAGAGGGAGAGGTGTGTTTGAATACCAGTTTTCAGTTACTTGTTGAAGCCATAGTTGGATCAAATTAATTCCTTGATCTTTCTGATATGCAAAATCAAAGCAGTCTGGCAAAAAAAATAGACTCTGAATATTGGAGATAGGCTGAGTTGTTTGAAATGGTAAGGGCTGAAGAAATACCCTGACATCATCTGCTCCACTAAATAAACCAACATATCTGAACAGGGCTGGGATCTATATTTTAAGTAAGTTGGACATAGAGAATGAAGAAAATGTAGCATAAGTTAGTTGGGTTTCTAACTTCCTAAGGGCTCTATGACTAGGAAAGACACTTTTATCTTGTTATCCCAACCCACATCAAAAATATTCTAATTTTAATAAGCCCTGTTCTTTCTTATAATAAAAGTATAAGACTTGAACCTACTATTCATCATTTTAATCTCTGAGCTGAATTTCTATTTTGTACCAAGGGAGCTATTTTAGAAGAACCCTGTGAACTTAAATAGAGAAAGTGATTCATTGGCATGTAAGGTCCGTTTCATGTTTATGTCAAGATGGAGAAATCAGATGGTGCTAAATGTTTTGTCAGGTCAATACTTGATGACTTCACAGCTTTCACCAGCATTCTTAATGGTTCAACATTTAGCACTCAAGAATAGAAGCATGTTGTCAGCTCTTTGTGAAGGAGAAAGCCAGGGCGATGCTATTGAAAGGTTTGGGTTTTTTTTTTCTTTCAAAAGATTAGTTAATGCACTAGGGCATGGATTTCATTACATGATCACATAACACTGAGTAGCAGAACATATAGTGAGTGATCTAAAAATAATTACTGCTTAGATGTCAATTAGCCAAAAGTTGACCATGAGCTGGGCTTTGGAAATGGGAAGCTGGGGGCTAAGAGTGTACTTTCCTGAGACACTTAGCTTTGATATGATTTCAGGTTGGACAGGAATAAAATCAAACTCCTGCTATTTCAGTTATCACTCACGATCCCTTCCTATTTTCCATAGCCATCCCTTATACTGTGCTAACAGGAGCTACAAAGGGTTAGTAAATGGCTGTCACCATCCTTTCCTAGAGTTGGAAGGCATCTCAGTGCACTAAATACCAAAACAGAGTGGACCTAATATCTATTTGTGTTAAGACACTGTTCTTTTTCTAGAATGCTGTCTGCCTTAGAAAAGTGCAAGGAATGAACAGAGACCAGTGGAGGAAATGAAAAGCTGGAAATGATACATGTACTCTTGGTATGGTTTGATTATTTGACATTTGGTTTTCCTCTCCAAAACATAACTTCAGTTCAATCATATGAAAAACATCAGACAAATTCCAATAGAAGGGTATCCTATGAAATACCAAACAGGCACACTTTCAATGACCTGTTTAACAAAACCAAGAAAAATATAAGAAACTGTCACAGCTAAGCCTAAAGAGATATGACAACGAAATGTAACCATGGTACCTTGGAGGGGATCCTTAAACAAAAAAGTAACATTGGAAAAACTAAGGAAATCTGAATAAACCATGGGTTTGGGAAATGATAATGTTTTCAAATTGGCTCATTAACACTAACAAATATGCCATGCTAACATAAGAGAATATTAATGGAGGAATTGTATGCTGAGGAGAAAGAATAGGGCATAGAATAGGGCATCTTACTTTTGGCTTCATTTTTACATGAATTTAAAATGTTCTAAAACAGTCTATTTAAAATGCAAGGGAGGATAGAAGAAGCAAAAGTAAAGGAAGGGAAGGGAAGGGTGGGGACAGGAGAAAGAGAGGGAGTGGAGAAGGACAGTAATGCATGCAAGGAAGAAAGGAAATGTAGAATTAACTGTGTTGTAGGTGAGGGCCAAGCCTTGTCCAAAAACATGAATAGGAAATTCTGCTCTTTTATTGTATTTATTATTATTGTGGATGTGTGTGTGGTGTGAGGAGGTGGGTCACATGTGAAGGCAGAAGGCAGCAGAAGACAGAAGCAGTGTATCTTCTCCTTCCACAGTGGATTTGGGGGATCAAATTCAGGTTACCAGGCTTGTTCAATAAGTCTTTTTACCCATTGCATCATCTCACTGGCCCCATAAATAGAAAATTCTCACAACACACAGTGTAGGTACAGATAACAGGCAATTGTCCCACAGTGCCCCTAGCAAGGAGAATTTTTTCTGTCTTTTTTATTGATTTTATTGAGCTGTAGATTTTTCTCTGCTCCCCTTCCTTCATCTCCCCTCCTCTTTAACCCTCTCTCATGGTCCCCATGCTCCCAATTTACTCAGGAAATCTTAGCAAGAAGAATTTAAGGGATCAAATTTGCACTTTAACCCTGAGTGACAAGATGTTTGGTACTACATCACTGCCTTATTTGATTGGGTGTGGAATTTAAAATGGATCCACTACTCTAGGCTCATTTGTCTTAGGAGACATCCTCTAGTTTTCAGACTGCCAATACATCCAAGAAAAGTGGGAGAAGTGATTGGACCTATGTCTGTCTAGATCTCTGTATCCTTATTTATATAGTTTCCATGACTTATTAACTAATTTGAGAGAAAATAGAAGTAAAAGCTGTCTTGTTATCTTGCTAATACTTGTCTTTAGACTAAAATCTTCCCTGGTCCCTTACTCATTAAGAACTAGCTGGAGTCAGTCATTGCCTTATCTGGTACACTCTGCTGTCTCCTTCCATTCTGAATGTATGACCTCTGCAGTGAAGGAATGAGTAGTGAGGGACTTCTCAAGGATGGTATGCTTGGGAGATACAGACATGAATTCTGGGAGTTGAGATCACCCCATCAATGGAAGAGTTGCTTATAGACTTCCCTGTTGCAGGGTTAGCAGAGAAGATAAACAGTGATCCAAAGACCAAGGCCCTGATAGTTTAATAAATTCTTCAACACACAGTTCTGTGTCCTCCTCTTCACCTACCTTTCCAATGGCCCAGTCTCTGGTCTGTTGAAAGACGAATACCAGGTAACTAGAAGCCTCAGTGATTAATGTAAGTATGGTTCAGAGCCTGAGATACTCCATCTTATTTCAGTCCTGTCTCTAACTAATTAACTCACTCTTCAGTGTTCACACTGACAGACACTTTAGAGTGGTGACAGCACAAAAAGCACTGATGAATTGTGCAAGCCTGTTACTCCATTCATACCAATCATAGCTAGCAACTCAGAACTAACATGGTAAGAAAGACAGTGGGAACTTAGCAAATGGCTCTCGCTGGTGTTTCCCAGGGTGCTCTTCTTGCTTGTCCTAAAGTTTTCATCAGTTGGATGTTTTAATTTCAAATTCACAAGTCTACAAGTTGAAGTCAACATGGGGTAGGGGAAGTATGTTGGAAAGTTATTTGGCTGATACCATACAGCTAGTAAGATATCATCAAATAAGAATCAAGTTCTAAAAGTACATAAACTCATGTTCTTCCTTCTTGGTCACAATCCTTTCTAAAGTTTCATTCTCCCTGGGTTTCACTGATGACACCTTTAACCACTAAATGTGCCTCCATCCTATGCTTCTTTCTTGAGTTTCAAGTCAGTTTGTACAATGTCCCACATATGCTTCAAGACCAACATAGATTGGAATGAACTCATTATGCCTCCTCCAATCCAGCTCCTCCTTAGGGACTTCCACTTGCAGTAAATTGCACCACTGTACAGTCAACTAGTAAATCAGAAGCATGGAATTCTTTTACCCTTTTTATTTATTTATTTATTTATTTAAAGAAAAATTTACATTTACTCCCTTGTCCCAGGCCCTCCTGCTCCCCCACTACCACACCACCCTCCCCCTACTTCCTTAAGATGGGGCAGGATACCCTGCCCTGCGGGAAGCCCAAGGCCCTCCCCCCTC
>JAQHUG010000127.1:1959750-1976251 GCA_028555095.1 Dicrostonyx torquatus | reverse complement strand
ATGTTATTTGGGTTCTCTAGGCTTGTGAGCTATAAGCTTAATGTCCTTTGTTAATGGCTAGGGTCTACTAATGAGTGAGTACATACCATACTCATCTTTTTGGGTTTGGGATATCTCACTAAGGATAGAGTTTTCTATTTCCATTTACCCTTTTTCTACATGTTGCCGCAATCAACTAGTAAGTTTTCTCAGGTCTTTGTCCTAAAAAAGTCTCCAGTCACTCTGCTGCTTCCTCTCCCTGTCCTCTCAATCTTTTATCTATAGTCCTATCTTTTATCTACATTGATCTTTCCATAAGTCTAATTCCATCCTCCATTCTGTCTCAAATTCTTCTCTACTTGGCAAAATCATCCTCCTATAGTGTTTGTTATCTTTCTAGCCTCATTACTCTGACTTTATCTCTGGTACATAGTATCCAGCAGATTGAAAGTACATTGGTTTAAAAACATCCATGCAGCTGTTGCCTGACTGCCCTGTACCCACTTCAAGACTCAGTTCAACAACCACTGTCACTTCCTCTATGAATGTGCAATGACATATGCCGCCCCACACACACACACATAGTTGTTTACTCTCTCTTTTGCCTTTGTACTTGAAATTGATTCTTATCACTTTGAATTTAAATCCGTTGGTCAAATGCCTGCTCCCCACCAATATGCTGAAAGATCTCTGAGAACAAAGACTAGGCTTTGCTCATCATTACATCTGCAGCTGCTAGCCCAGTGGTCGTAAATGCACATCTAAATTATGCTGGAATTTGTTACCAGTAAATTGTCAACCCACTGAAGGACACAGAGAAAAACGAGTCCACTCCAAATCCTGATACCAAGGCTTGATGGTGACATGACTTGCTTCATTGTAGAATAATTTGGCAACAACAGTCATAAATAGATTCAAATATCCTGAGAGGAGCCATTCCTTTATCAGTTCTATTTCTTTTATTCTTCGCTGTGTCTGAGATTCAAAACATAAGAGCCATTAAGATTGTCAGTGTCTCTGTTTCCACTCATAGTCAACGGAAATTACTAATGCCTTCCTTTCCTATAGCATGGGGATTTTATTTAAGTATGGTTGAATGCTGTTTGTAAAAATGCTTTGACTTCAGAGCCACACCACAGCCGAGACTCGGCAGCCCACCACTTTGATTTCAACTTCTCAGTTTACTCTCTCACTTCCTCTATTGACTGTTCTTCCCCTGCAGCCTGCAAGCCAGCAGAAGCTAGAGGAGAAAGAGATTTGTGATTTCCTCTTCCACTCTAGCTCCACTTAACTAAGGAGAAAGGTATTGTGAATAAAATAAAGCAGAGGCTCCTGTGCCACAAATTAAAACACTGTCATTAATGACTAAGACTTCAGAACAAGAGTAAAAAGGGGTTACAGTTTAGAGTCTTGGGCTGGAAATGATTACGACAGTACTCAGAAATTCCACATCCATCCATATGTAAGTAAATACTCCATGTAAAACAGCCTACCAAAACAAGGATATTTTTTTTAAGTACTAATCTCTTTAAAAAAAAAAGGGGGGGGGGCTTGGAAGTGAATGTGGAAAAGAACAATATTATAAAAGACAAAGAAAAGCTGTTGAAACAAAGCGCCGCAGATTTCAGGGGACTGAGAAGACATGATAATAAAGTGTGATCGCCTGACACTCAATTCTATGTGGGCTGAGAATGCTGTCATGAAGGGTATTAACAGATCAACTGACAAAACTGTTGTAAGGACCATATAAATGTGTTAGATCACTATTAAGGTAATGGGGGTTGATAATTCTACAATTGTTGTGCTTTAAAAATCTCTACTTTTAAGAAAACATTCTAAAGCCGGGCGGTGGTGGCGCATGCCTTTAATCCCAGCACTCAGAAGGCAGAGGCAGGGGGTTCTTTGTGAGTTCGAGACCAGCCTGGTCTACAAGAGCTAGTTCCAGCGCAGGCTCCAAAGCTACAGAGAAACCCTGTCTCGAAAAACCAAAAAAAAAGAAAAGAAAAGAAAACATTCTAAAATACTTAAGAGTAAAAACATAATGCAAGCAACTTATTCTATATGATTCAGGAAAATATTGGTAGAGAAATAGGTAGGTAAATGGATGGATGACACAGAAATAAAATTAGATAAATTATTTACAGTAAGTGAATGTAGCTGAAATCTAGGAAACAATGCAGACACCATCTCCACTATCTTTCCTGCTTTTTGAAAAAGAGGTTCAATATCATAGGCTGGCCTGGAACTCACTAGGAAACACAGACTAATCTCAAGCCTACAATTCTCCTGCCTCAGCTTCCCAACTGCTGGAATTAGAGGTGCTATGTTTTTTTCTTCTTACAGCTCTTCTACATGTTTGAAAGTAAGTCCAAATGAAAGTTTTTTAAAATTATGTCTGAGCAAGACATTACATTTGTGATATTTGAGTTCAATGTCCATGTGTCTATTTATTATATGTATGTATTTATACATGTATACACACATATATTCAGAAACCATTTTTGTGCTATACTAAAAGGTACAGGGACTAAAGAGACAAGCCCAATTTTTGTCTAAATGGCTCCTTTCTAGTTCAGAAGAGAAGACCTAAACACGTAAAGTCCTGACCATCAAGAGAGTAGTAGCAGCAAAAGGAGAGGGACAAAATGTTATTTCAGAGAGTTACAGCGGAGGCAGAACATGAGTGAGCCCTTTGATCTAGTAAAGCATAGAAAAATAAAAAGTACCAACAGCAAAGTGGACAGTGAAAGCTGAGTGGCAAGGTGGGAAAACACATCCTGTCACAAGCAGCATAATTCCAAAGGTTTTCAGAGAGTGGTGTCAAAGATCATGGTAAGAATGTTGGTCGGGGTCAATTGGAGACACCTGGAAATGCCGGATTTAGGAGTTTGGACTTTGCAAAGGCCAGAGGTCAGCAATCTCTTAGAAGTGCTGAGCCCTTTTTCTTCTGTTTTTAGACAACACAGATAAAAGGCTGGTTGTTAATGATTGTGCAAGAACACTAAGACTCCAGTATTTGGAAGCCTCTCCCTCAGGCTACGTTTGAAAACAGAATTGTCTTATTACAGTTTTGTACATTTTATTTTTCATTTCACTGTGTGTGTAATATGTATGTATGTATGTATGTATGTAGATGAGCATGTAACTGCAGCCTGATGCACATGTGTGTAGGTCAGAGATACAGCTTGGAGGAGTTGGTTCTCTCCTTCTATCATGTGGATCCCAGGGATGAAACTCAGGTAGTTGCCAGGCTTCACAGTAAGTTCCTTTACCTGCTAAAAGCATCTCATCAGTTCAATTTAATGCATTTTAATTTGTTATCATAGCCTTGCCTTTCAGACATGGCTGTTTTCAGCTAAATTGTCAGCCTGTGGAGGATTATATTGATTATAGTTCATGGAGGTAAGAATATGTGCCTACTGTGGGTGGCACCATTCCCTAACTGGAACTGTAAGTTGAAATCAACCCTTTCTCACTTAAGTTGTGTTTGCCAGGATATTTTGTTAGAGTAACAGGAAAAGAAGTTGAAACAGGATGTAAACCAAGCCACCAGTTGTTTCCCTGAGAAATGGAGACACTGAGCTACTTGTCCTCCAGCTCCTGTCCTTTATGGTTTGAAGGCTGACCCCTTGGAAACTCTCTAGCACCTCTGGCAAGCGGGTTAAGCATGTTCCAGTGGTCACAGAATGAGGTAGAGCAAGTGTTGTATACTAAACAGTAAACACAGAAGGTCTGTAAAAGGGACCACGGTAGGATCGGCTACACCAGTAACTTCAAGCCTCTCTTCTTCACCAAAGGTGACACTGATAAAAATTCTCCTTAAAACACCAGATTACAGCCTAGGGAATAACACTAGGGTGTGGCCTAGAAATACAGGAGCTCCCCAGAAGAACTCAGGACAGCCTATAACAGAGCATCTGAAACACATCCTCTTCTCTACACAAACCTTCATCATCTCACTTAAGATCATTCCAGTGAAACCTTTTCTCAGAAAACAATCAATAGCCTCCCCCACTCAGATATTATTGGCTCTCCATGTCCTCAGCTTAGTCATTAGCCAGATGTTAGTATTTCTGTCTTTGTGAAATTCTGTTCTCCCTCCCTGAGTACTTTCCCTGCCTTGTTGTGTTACCCCCTTGGAAGTCCACAGCTGTTCTTAATCACCACACCTAGACTTTGAAAAGAATCCAGAAATGGTAAGTGGGGTTATTGGTAAAAATTGCCTAAAGTCACATATTGACAAGGATTCTAAGACTGCATGACCAATCAGCTGGGGCAGACCATGGGTGCTGGCAAAGTATGGGCTATGCTTACATTCATCAGCTCTGCTGATGATCTAGCAGAAGTTTGTATCTCCCTTAACAATCTCATCCATTTGTAAGGTGACAACTATTATTTTTACATAAATGACACCAAAATATACATTTCTATTCAAGACTTCCCCAGCAGTTATAAACAAACTTTTCAACTCTGTCTAAATATGTCCCTTTCGCCTACATCTTTCAAGCTACACCAGCTTAACATCTTGCTAGTATATTCAGTTCCTCAATATTGTCTTACTTTGTCCCCATTATTGCTGGAGGGCTCAGCAAACCCTATGAGTGCTTTTCTTTCTCTCTGTTCTTCAAATAAAAGAATGAGAACTGAGCTAGGGAGATAGTTCAATGGGTAAGAGTGTTTGCTATGCAAGCATGAGGACTTGAATACAAATCCTCAGAATCCATGTAAAAAGACAGGTATCATCACAAATGTTTATAACCCTAGAGCTATGGGGGACAAAGATAGGAGGATCACTGGGGCTTGATGGCTGCCACCTAGCTCCAAGTTCAGTGAGAGATCCTGTCTTGAGGGAATAAGCTAGAGAATGACAGAACATTCTGGCCTCACACTCAGATGCACACACGCATGTGTGCACGCACGCACATGAGCACACACATGCATGCATATAGCCAGATATAATTCATCTTGGATGCTAGATTCATCTCAGATGCTAGAATGGTTTCTGGCACAAAGTGGACACTGAGTGAGTGCCTGAAGATGTATTGACATATATTATATATAAATTATGTAACACACATATAAATTGTAAATGTTTTGTTCTTTCTTTTAACTCAGTTATTCTTTCCACTCCATATTTCTTTTTCTTTTTTCTTTCTTTTTTTTTTTTTTGGTTTTTCGAGACAGGGTTTCTCTGTAGCTTTGGAGCCTGTCCTGGAACTATCTCTGTAGACCAGGCTGGCTTTGAACTCACAGAGATCCACCTGCCTCTGCCTCCTGAGTTCTGGGATTAAAGGCATGAGCCACCACTTCCCGGCTTCCACTCCATATTTCTAATCAATTACTAAATGCTCCCCACTCACTCAGTCTGTCTCTCTCTTTTCTATATATGTTTGTACAGAAAGATAGCTCTAATAAATCGCAGAGACAAATTACACTAGTGGTTTGGGGAACAAATAATTGTTTGTTTCTTTGGGTGGTGATAAAAATGTATTAGAATTATTGGTGGCAATTGTACAGACTTATGAATTTACTAAATTGTAGGATCTAAAATGGTTAATTTGATGTATGTGGATTAGTATCTCAGAATTCACATATAAAATCAATAGTAGTGATTTTACTAGGTCTGTATCCTTTGTAGACACTACCTTTCAGATATTTCTACAAATAAACATTTTTATTCTAATTCAAAAAAGATAAAAATCACTCCTTTAAAATATTCTTCTTAGCTAGGCATGATAGTGCATGCATGTAACCCTAGCTACTTGGAAAGATGAAGCAGGAAGAACAGTCCAAGGCTTCCCTGGCTATAGAATGAGTTCCAGGCCAGTCCAAGCAACATAGTGAGACCTTGACTCAAAATAAAATGTAATAAGAAGTCTGGAGAGATAATCCAGTTGTAGAATACTTCCTAGCATGTGTAAAGCTCTAAGTTCAATTCTCAGTCAGATAGATAGATAGATAGATAGATAGATAGATAGATAGATAGATAGATAGATAGATAGATAGATAGAATAAAAGTACACTTCTTTTATACTTCATCTCTAAAGCCCAAACTTCTTGCTAAGTTGTCCAGACCCTGTCTGAGCAGGCCTTAACTTGTTTGGGCAGATCTCTCTCTCTTCCATTATCCACCCCACTGAGTTCAGTCACCTCCCATTTCTCCATCGCTTCAATGTACCCTGGACTTCCTGTTTCTGAGGCTTTGTTCCCTGACATTCATGCTCATCTTGTTCTTTGTGTTTCTCTTACACAGCCATACCTGCAGAAATATTCCCTGGGCCAGATCAAATCTCACTTCCTCAAAGCTACAATGCAATCATTTCTCTTTTTAGCTCTGCTAGCTCTCTGCTCAGCATCTGTTTTTATAGCATTAATATCATATTTTATATAATCTGCTATGTATTTCTTGATAGGCAGATTCACCTTCAATTCCTCTAAAGTATACAGCACATGGAATAGATCGTCACAAAATTTTTAGTTTTGGGTTTACATTTTTGATGAAAAAAATGCAAATACACATTTGTGCATTGATTCAGTCAACAGGTACTTTGGTGGTATATCCTGTGTCAGATAACCATGCCTAATCTACACCCAACAAGTCCCTTGGCTCTCCTAGAACCATATACTTTACAAAATTATTATTAGTTTGTTTCTTGTTTTTGATACAGGCCCTCACTATGTAGTCCTGGCTGATCTGAAACTTTGCTTTGTAGACCGGGCTGACCTTGAATTCGAAGAGATCAGCCGGCCTCTGGTGGAACTCAAAGCATATGCCACCATGTCTGAGTAATTATTATTGTTATTTGAGGCAGGATCTTGTGTATCCTAGGCAGGTCTCAAACTGGTATTAGGATGACTTTGGTCTTCTGATCCTACTGGTGTCATTTCTCACGTGCTCAGATTGCAGGCGTGCCCCATGATATCCAGTTTCTCTCATGCTGGGTATTAAACCCAGTGATTTATGCAGGGAAGAAAAGCACTGTACCAGCTAAGATATATACCTAGCCTACTATACATTTTATTTTTTAATTCATGTAGAACAGATATAGAGTGTGCACAAATCTTAAATGTACACCCTAATGACTTCCTGCATATGTATCTATTTAGTTCATCACTACCCACATCAAGACAGAGAATTTCCAGCATTACAGACTCCTTCCCAGTAAATATCCTTTTGCCCAGAAGTAACCACTATTCCAACTTGTATCACAATAGATGAGTTTTGCCTGTTTGAATGTTGCCAAAATGGAATTATATGATTCATTATGTTCTTTTGTATCTGGTTTATTTTATTCATCATCATTCCTATGATATGCACCCATATGGTTATGTTTTGTTTGTAGTTTGTTCTTTTTACTGCTGTATGGTATTACATTAGGGGATATTCTATTGACTATCTCACCATTAATTTATCTATTCTCTTACTGATGGATATTTGGTTTGGCTCCAGGTTTTAGCTATTACAAATAAAGCTGCAGTAAACACTCTTGGAGACTGTTCTTAATGTACACAGCACTCATACCTCTTGAATATGTATCTTGGTATGGAATTGCTGAGTCATAAGTGGCTTTACTAGGCACAGTACAACAACCTTCCTGTGGGGACAGTGCCAACACATTCTCACCAGCAATGTATGAAAATAAGCAAATATCTGATGATAAAATGTGATATGGAGAATTAAGGTAAGATAATGAGGCTACTTTAAATATAGAGATCAGGAAAACCATAAAAGGTGAAATTTCCTGTCTCATCCTCCTGAGTGCTAAGATTACTACAACTTCAGGCAAACCTAGGGGACATAGAAACTGAGGCAAGCCTGAGCTACATTGTGAGAGCCTCTTGAAAACAACAAAATCTAAAATAATAGGTGAAATTTAAGAATTAAATGATAAGATGATGCTGGCCTTGCTTGTGTGATGGGAAGATCATTTCAGGCAGTGGATAAAATCATAAAGACTCTTGGACAAGAAGTAACAGCTCATTTAAGAAACAGAAAGGGAGAGTCTAAAGACCTTGGAGTATGTGAGAAAGTAAAGATACCAAAGAGAAAAAGTGCTACAGAGCCAGCTGCCACAACAGGTGCCTGGAACCTAACTCTGCAGGGAAATTATGGGAAAGGTACAAAACACATGTCTCAGAATTTTCCTACCCAAGAGCCAAGAAAGATCAGGTATTTATGTAACAAGTTTCAATGTCATTGGTTAAGGATTTCTCCTGGCAGACTGAAGATGGAGATCTTAATTTCTCAGAATGCATCTAATATAGTCTCATGACAGATATTCAGTGTTTTCCTCTTTGTACAAACTTTCACTTTATCCTATTGTCATTGGTTATCTTCTGGACACCGAGCTCTACAACCGTCTCATTGAACTCATGCCTCTCTACTCACCTTCATTCCCACAGCCAGGCTTTCAGGATCAGGTCCATCATTGGCTCTGGTTTTCTTAAGATGCAATTCACTGGTCATTTAACCTAGCATGGTGTTTTAGCAAAGATTCACTCCATTCATGCCTACAGAATAACTACTAGTAAAGGATGCACAACCATGCTGATTTGGAAAGATTTCAAAATGCTTTTAAAGCACCATTTGATTCTTGCTACTTCCTACAATCCTCTCAATCTTTTGTTACTTCCTGTATGTTGTTTGTTGAGTTTGAGACTAGGCCCCATGTATTCCAGGCTGACTTTGAACTTGCTATGTAGCCAAGGATGACCCTATACTTCTGATCCTCCTTCCTGCACCACCCTGCTACTAAGATCACAGGTGTGTGTAAACATACCTAGCCTTTGAAGTGCTAGGGATCAAACCCAGGACTGCAGGCTTGCTAAGCAAGTGCTCTATCAACTGAGCTAGCCATAGCTCCATTTTTGGATGTTTTCTTGACAACTAAACTCTTACTTTCTATACCAGTTACCAGTTATCACATAACTCAATGTAAGAAAACATTCTAAAATTCAATGTCTTTAAACAATAAGCATTTATTTTAAAAGTCTGTGGGTTGAAAATTTCTCCTGAACTCAAATGAGCCATGCTTCTAATACCAACTGAAATCATAGACCTTATTATCATCAACTGAGCTCAACTGATCTAGGAAAGCCTCAGCTGCAATAACTAAGGAAATCAGCCCTGATTTGTTGCATTTTATAGTAGGTATTCAGGCAAAGACAGAAAAAGAACAAGGAAACACAAGGTCTTATGCATCCTAAGACCAAAACTGGTCCAACCAACATTTCTACTCCCATCCTATTACTAAAAATAAATCATAAGACCAACCTACATTCAAGGAAAGTAAACAGTCTTTCACTTTAGTAAATGATGCACCAAGATCACATGATATATTATATGACTATAGGAAAAGATGAAGGACTAAAGTCATTAGTGAAATCTATCATACCTTAACATTTGCCTTTTGAGAAGATGCTGAATATATTTTTGTATATCAATCATACCTCAAAAGAATAGGTTTAAGTTTTAGTATATTGCCTCTTCCCTTTTCATCTCCAAGTTTCTATAATATAAAACATCAAAATATGTAAGTATGTAATATAAGCAGCATTGATTTTGCTTTCACTATTGGATATTGTTTTGGTTCTCATATCTATGCAGACAGCAAAGATTCTTTTGTTTTCATTTCAATGTAGACACAAAGGAAAGGACTGTGGAAAGCTTGAGAGTATATAGCATGCACAGTGCCCTAGGTTCAGTTCCCAGTACTTTTAAAAGAGAGAGAGAGATGAAAAGAAGGATCATGCCAAGTATGCCTTCCCTTGTAAATATCCCCTTCAGACTTTAGAAACAGAATTATCAATCACACATCTGAGAAGTCATCTCAAACACGAGTTAGATGGAGATCACCCAACACCTTAAGATGTGTACTTTAGTTTATGTGGTAAAGGAGAATGTTCTGCCATATCTGATGTCTTCAGTGGAAGAGTGGCAGTGTGCCATTTATAAAAGGGAACAAAGGAGCCACCACTAGTACCACTGTTGCCATGGTCATATCATATTTAATCAGGATAGAGGAGGTTACTGAAATGGCTCTTCAAACAGGGTGTCTCCTCATAAGACATCTCTGCCACTGACATCAACAGGAACATTGGGTACAGAGTGTCCAGTGAAAAGAATGTACAAAATATTCAAACTGAGGAAGATCCTATGAATCAAATAGTCCCGCTGTGCTCTGTTCAACAGTATTTCTGTCTTGCGTGAGGTATGTGTCCTGAATTTGATTTACTAGCTTTAACACCATTCACTGACAGTGTGGTGTATGGATGCAGCAAAGGACTCCAATTAGAAACTGAAAAATCCACTGCAGTGCTATTGAAGCATAGCAATTTCAAACAGAAAGTTGTAGTAAAAGGGCTGGGAAGGAAATGTATTTGCGATTTCATGCTGAGGGAGAATGGGCAATGCAAAAGGTAGTTAAGAAGCCTGGTAATCCAAACAGCCTCAGGCTTGAGTCCAGGGCTAAATATAACTCAGGCATATCTCTTAACCTCTCTTGGCCTCAGTTTCTTGATCTGAAACATAGGGCTAGTTCAGAAACAATCCAAAAAAAGTTTTGTTGTTTTGTTTTGTTTTAACATGATGAAATTAAGCAGTCAATAAATGCAGACGAGGACTTTTTTAAAAAACTGGAAGTGTTCTTGGAAGTCATTCAATCCAGCCCTCCACCGCCCCCACTTCAGAAGATGGAACACAGAGCCACCAGAAGACTGAATAAGTTCCCGTGGTTACCATAGCTAGTAGCAGAGTCAGAGCTGGAAACCTAGGCACTGTCTCTGGGCTTCTTTGCACTGTCCCTCCACCAACACACCCTGCTGCCCACCGCTTCCACAGAGCAGAACTCCAGGAAGCGGCTGGGGACTTCTTCCCCTTCCCTTGGATAGCCATATCTTCGGCACAGGAAACAGAAAGGTATAGACTTTTCTAATGACGCTCTTACCACCTGCTCATTTTAATCCACTGCAAGTGTGTCTGGGAAATAAAAAATATTGGCAGGTTTGTCCAACAGCTGCTCAGCCTAGAGACCACAGCTTATTTTGGTCCAATTATGTTAACTCATCTGTCTTAAGCTCTTTGTTAGTGACTCACCGCGTACTGCTACCAAAAATATACACCAAAATCCAAGAATCATTCATATGAAGGGCAAACTTATTCCTTAAAATAACACATTTCTGCCTTGTTTTGATGAAGCTTTTCCTTCCTCCTGCCTCCACATCACATTTTCCTCTCTCCTTTCTCTCTCTCCATCTTTGACCATCATCAGTGGCATGGAAGCTGCATGGTGTGATCAAGAGAATTCTAGAAGATCTAATTTTGTTATTGGCCTGAAATTTGTCAGCTGTAAAAACCTAGCAAGTCGCAACTAGTCTGCAGCTCACTTTCTTTCCCCACAATATGGGAGGTTTGTGTTAATGCTGTAGTTCCCGCCAGCACAATTCCAAGAATTTTCACATGACTTTCCCTTAAAGAGTACAGTCTTTGAAGGAAGGATTTCCCTTTCATTAACGTGTGTGTGTGTGTGTGTGTGTGTGTGTGTGTGTGTGTGTGTGTATACATGCCACAGCTGTGGAGGTAAGAGGACAGTTTTGTGGAATTGGTTTTCTCTCCATGTGGTTTGGTGGCAAGCACCTTTGCCAACCCTGTCAGGAAGGTCTTCATTTTCTACATAAACTGCCTTTTAAAATCAAAAGTTAATGTTTCCCATTTTTTTATTAATTGCATATATAAACAATCTAATTAATATACATTATAAATAATCAAGAACAGTTATTAAGGAGGAAAATGTGTGAAGGATTAAGTTGATTTATTTACCAAGATGCACACAGACTTTTCACAGGAAAACGTCATCTTTGTTAGACTGAGTGAAATATTGAAGATAGTTTATATGCTATGCTGTAGATTTAAAAATAGACAGATGTGGGAAGGAATCAGACCAACTTCAGGACGATGCTGACATCCAAGGAAGAGGAAAAGGAAGGAAGGAGATGGGGGAGCCAATCTCTAAGTGTATGCAAAGTGTATATGTAATATTTTACTTAAGATCTGACACAAACACAGGAAACTATTAACATGTGAAATGTGAGTGGTTGATATATGACTATCAGTTATTAACAGCAGCCTTTCTTTATAATTTTAAATTTATTTCAATTTTTAAATAATTTTACTAATTAAATTCATTTAAAATAAGCATAGCAACTGAAATTCATAGGTTGCCTGTGGGAATATAACTGATAGAAAACACTTTGAGAAATTTTGGTAGCTTATTTAGAAGCTAAACCAACACCAACCACACCTTTCGAGGTATAGACCTAATAGAAACGGATACATACATTTACAAATAAGACATGTGTAAGACTGTTTTGGGTAGGGATATTATTAACTGGTAGGGTACTTGCCTAACAAGTATAAGCATTAGGTTCCATCCTCAGGACAGAAAAAAGAATGTTTATACCAGCTTTATTCATAATAGCCATAAATAAGAAAGAGCTCAAATGCCCATCAACTGGTGACGGAATAAACAAATTATAAATTATTTATATAACAGAGTACTATTTAGCCATAAAAGGGAGATTCATTCTTTTATATAATAATATGGATAAATCTCAAAAAACAAAGCCATGCTGAGCCAAAGAATCCAGATACAAAAGTGCAGTTCTATTTACATTCAATTCTAAACCAGGCAAAACAAACCCACGGTGATAGAAACCAGAACAGTGCTTGCCTCTTATGGAATGAGATTGCCTGGGAAAGAGGTACAGAGAAATTTCTGGAGTGAGGTGGAGTGGGTAGACAGATGTTTGCATTTACAAAACAAAACTCTTCAAACTGTGCATTTCAGAGTATATAAATGTTTTCCCTACTTTTTTTGAGACAGGGTCTCACTATGCAGCTCTGGTTGTCCTGGAACTCACTATATAGACCAGGGTGGTTTTAGACTCACAGAAATCCACCTGCCTCTGCCTCCTGAGTGCTGGATTAAACTTACCCAACATATCCCTTTTTTGTTTTGTTTTGTTTTGTTTTGTTTTTCGAGACAGGGTTTCTCTGTAGTTTTGGAGCCTGTCCTGGAACTAGCTCTTGTAGACCAGGCTGGCATTGAACTCACAACGATCTGCCTGCCTCTGCCTCCCGAGTGCTAGGATCAAAGGCATGCGCCACCACCACCCAGCTCTTATTTCAATTCTTAAAGCTACCTAACACCCATAAACGCAGAAAGAATCTTTATTGACTCTTAGGAGATTGGAGCAGTCTCCAGAATTTCTACACTTACTTTCCTCTCTGAATAGTGTAGTGGCTTACTTTCTGTAGTGTTCTTCATGCTCATTAAAAATGAAGTTTTGCTTTGAGAATCTTAGAAATAGCCTAAGTCCTGGATTTGAGCTTCTGCACCTTAGATCACTGGTTATGTGACTCTAGGCGAGGAAGTGATCCCCTGGAGTTTATTTTCTTAACCTTACACAGGAAAGTGCAGAAGCCTGCTTCCTAGGGTTATTTGGAAGATTAAATTAGCTCACACAAGCAAGAGTGGATTTCACACAGCCAGGCTTAGCGCAGATGCTCCATACATTCTGGTTTTCTTTTCTTCCTTCCTTTGCTTTTTATAGCCCCTTCATGGAACGGAATTGCTGTATCTCCTCCATCATCACAGTTCAAATTTGAGGTTACAGTTCAAATCCCGAGCATATCAGAATAACCCCCCACCCCATTCTCCCCAAACATGACAAACAAAAGTGGACCACTCAGATTCTGGCAAATGGGCTGCTGTTCTGAGCAACATGATTTCAAGGGTCTCGTTCTGTTGCCTCCCCTCTAGCCCTATAAAAATTGGTAGCTAATTGGCTGTGCCCATCCAGGACCCCAGAATACACTGTCCAAATGACCAAAAGCCTCCTTCCAGGGTCAACCTAGGCACCTTTGTCTATCCCATCTTTCTAAGAGCAGATTGTCACAAATGTGTACATCCCAACACTAAAGAAGCCACCCCCCCAAAAAAAAAAGGTTTTGGTCTATGTGGACAAAACTTGTACATTCAAATCAGGTGTTTGGCCTCATTGTATAAGACCCTCTTGGTGCAGTGACAACTTCAAAGTGAGAAGAGGAAAAAAAAAAAGAAAACTGACCTTGACAGGATCTCACCCATTTTCAGTCTGAGGTGGAGGTAAGAGCTGACAGGAGACAGGATCTCACCCATTTTTGGTCTGAGGAAGAGGTAAAAGCCAGTGGTTGGCTGCTTTGCTTTTCTGATCTTCAGGTTGAACCCCAATATCTGTCTCTGTCTCTTTTTTTTTATTATTGGAGCTATAGACTAGGATCTAAGCGTCCAAGCTGTGGTGCAGACATTACCCTAAGGAGGTCAAGAATTATAAATCCAGATGTAGTTTTCCAAAAATTGAAGTATTTTAGTCAAAGTAAGATACATAATTGTTATAAATTCAAACATCTAAATGTAGACAATATGGATGCCTATCTGTACACTCACACTGTACTTCTCAAGTTAAGGGTTGGCCAGGCCAGGCTATTTCCCTCTCAGGGATTTGTACCTGCTATTCTATTGTTTACAATGTCCCCCTTTCACTTCACATCTCTAACCATAGCCCTCATGCCTCAATGACTTTGCTGTCATATTTTAGATTTTTACTATTATTATTCTCTATGTAACCCCTGGCTGTCCTGGACCTCACTCTGTAGACCAGGCTGACCTCAACCTCATAGAAATTCACCTGCTTCTATATCCTGAGTACTGGGACTAAAGGCCTGTGGCACCATGCCTGGCTCATATCATCTATCTTATTACAACTTGTTACTTAATTCAGTAAGTGTCATTTTAAAAATTTCTGCTTTTATTACTGCTGTCTTTAAAACCTCCAAAATAGTGTCTGGTACATAGGAGGGACAAAGTAAGATATTTATTGAACTAATACATGGATGATTTGATGAATGGATTTTCATTTGCATGCCTTGGTCAGAATTAATACTTCACAGCCATTAAACTGGAAAAAGCAATATTAATACCTGGACTGAAGATATAGCTTAGCTGCCAGAGTGCTCACCTAACATGCATGAAGCCCTGAGTTTGATTCCCTGCACTGAATAAACTGGGTATAGTAGTGCACACTCATAATGGAGAAAAGACAAGAAGCTCAGAAAATCAAGATTATTTTCAACCACTTACGAAGTTTGAGGCCAGCCTGGAAAGCATGAAACTGTCCAAAAAAATTTAAATAGGCCAACTCACTTACATTTTAGATTTTCATTTTCAATAAAACTGATGAACACAGCTTCCATTCTTTTAGTTCTCTTGCTCTACTTTTACTATAGCATGTCTGTTCTTATTGCACAGAGCTCCAGCCTTGACATCCCTACTCCATCTCTGTCAGTCAGCACTCATCTGCTTCCATCTCCTTCCCTCTTCTACTGAGAACCACAGGGCACATCACCTCTACCATTTTTCTGTCACCACCTTCAAGTCCCATTCTCTTTTGCCTGGCCCAGTCTCAACTCGGAAGCAAATCAAAGAATATATCCATGTCTTTACTTCAACTACATCACAGGATAATTGAGAGAGGTAGCAAAAAATTATCTAAAAATATACTCCTTTTTTCCTGGCTAAAACTCTTGCCTACCAACTATTGCACATTCTTTATGTGGCTAAAATTAAATATGAAAGTCTTCCATGGCATTTAACTAGCAATCTGGGAGAAATAAAGTGCTGTTCTACTTCCATTCACAAATTTTAGTTTAATTACATTCCATACCCTTTTCCAAGCCAAGATGGTTGGGTTCAAATCTCTGGTTAAGAAAATGCAATGTAAGGGCTGGTGATATGGCTCATTGGATAAGGCTGCTTGCCAACTAAGTCAATGACCTGAGTTTGTTTCCTGGTAACCACATAAGAAAGGAGAGAACAGATTCCTTCAGGTTGTTTTCTGACTTACACACACATACACACACAGAGGGGGGGGGACAAATAAATAAATGTAAGAAAGACTCCTTTAAAAACTGAAAATGCAAGGTAATGTTACACCACTTTTGAAATGCCTAAAATTTGCACAGTTCTCTCCCTCATCACTTCTGTCTTCAGCTAGAGTGATGCAGTTCTCTGTTTTGCATTTTCCTTATAGAAATTTCAGATTATTTCTCTGCATAGAGTTGACAATAGAAAGCAAAATAGAAATTTCACTTAGGTAAGACATGTAAGTTCAAAAGATGGATTGCAGAGAACAGTGAATATAGTCAGCAATATATTGCATTCTTGAAAAATGCTGAGAGAATAGATTTGTATATTATCACCACAAAAATGATAAATCTGTGTGGTACTGCATATGGCAAGTAGCTCAGTTTATCCATTTATTACTACATATGTGTCAAAACCATGCAGTACATGAAAGATATAAGTAATATTTTTGCCAGGCAGTAGAGGCACATGCCTTTAATCCCAGCACTCGGGAGGCAGAGGCAGGCGGATCTTTGTGAGTTCGAGACCAGCCTGGTCTACAAGAGCTAGTTCCAGCGCAG
>JAQHUG010000127.1:1946840-1956843 GCA_028555095.1 Dicrostonyx torquatus | reverse complement strand
TCCCATAGGACAGGGTGTCCTGCACCATCGTGAGGAAGCAGGGGGAGGGTGGTGGGGGAGCGGGAGGGCCGGGAACAAGGGGAGTAAATGTAAATTTTTCTTTTATCAATAAAAAAAAAAAAAAAAGAGTCCTAGGAGATTCTTTTCTAATTTATGTTTTTAAATAAAAGCCAAAGCATAACCCAAAATACAAATCCTGCATTGGTATTATCCAGTGATATTGTTCCCTAACAATATTATGGATATACTTTCAATTTGGTATTCACTGAACATAGGGTTTTATTGTCTCTTAGTAGCCTTCTGAATTTGTTTCTTTGAAACACTTTCGTTATGTAGCCCAGGCTAGCCTCAAACTAAAGAGACTCCTGCCTCTTGTTCTTGGAACCTAACCAGAAGCCAAAGAAGAAGGAAGCCCATTCACATCATCCATATAGGTCAACAAAAGCCCAGAACTGGGTATAGAGGCATCAGCAGATAAAGAGAGCAGTAGGAACAGAAGGCTGGGGTAATGATTACTTTGGCTCTGCCTCCACAGGATTACTTCAGTCCCTCTGTTGCAACCCTCTTGAAGGCCACAGCTATTGCCATACAATACTCTAAACTGCTGTGCCCCAGTAGTACTTTCTCCCTTTGTTCCTCCAGGCCTAGGGATGATGGCAAACCTTCTATCACTATCCCAGGACAGTGTAATCAATATGCCTTGCCAGTTTCCTTCCTCCCTGCTGATGCTTTTGTAGGTAGTTCCTCTGTCAAACCCTCTCAGCTACACAGTTTGAGTACATCGCCTGTTTCCAGGCAAGACCATTAACCGACAGAGAGTAAATAGGACATCAAAAAATTTGACCAATTAATTTAAATATTTATTTTATCGTAAAGATGTGTATGCTTAAAAGTACAATGGAAACATGAATTTGTTGTTCTCTGCTAAAGGACATCTCTGGAAAATTGCACAGAGCACATTGGAAAATGTAATTCTTTTTCCTTAGGGAAGATTTATGATCACCGTAACTCCTTCAGAACTTCTGCATTACCACTTTTTCTAGTCTTTGGCTTATAGCAAATGAGAAAAAGGGTAAGAAAAAACTGAAAAGAATTTCATAGTAGGAATTCGCCTTAAAAGAATATTTTCAAATTATGCCCTGAGCTTAAAAAGACTTAGTCTCCTTTTTTAAATCTGATATTCTCATTTATTATTTTCTTTTATACATTTATACCCACAAATACAATCTTATAAATGTGGTTATGCCTTTTTACATTCAGATTTTGGGTACAGTCTTCTTTTCCTGCTCAGTTAAGCTTCCCTCCCCCATTTCTTTCTATCCACTCTCCTATAGTTATCCTCTTGCCAAATAAATCATAATAGCAATTTAGTTTCTATCCATACTTATTTGCTCCAAGCTCATATAATTTTATACACATATATACATACACACATAAAAGGAGTTATTTTAGTCATTGTTTAGGAAAGATGAGATTATATTATACATCCTTTCTGCATCTTGCATTTCTTATTCCAAAACACCATCTGGAAGTTTCAAGAATACTAGTATACCAATCATTCATTTTTTAGCTGACTAAACAATATTCTAAACGGGGAGGGGTGTACCACAATTTAGTCAACCATCCCCTCTTAATGGGTATTTCCTTTGGTAACCATGTTCTACCAATACATACATTCACAATTGTTAATTAAAAGGTATGCCTGGGTCAAGTTGCATCGATATTTTTAGTTTTAATAGATGTTGCCAAATTATTTTGCAAAAGGCTATAGCAGATCAAATTTCCTCCAGCAATGAATGAGAGTGCCCTTTTCTCTGTATCTGATCAGCAACTGTAATAGGGCCTTTTAAATTTTAGACCTAGTTTGTGGGCAATTTCTTATTCTATTTCCCTTTGCTAAGAGTATCTTTTCCTGTGTTGTTGAGCATCTGGATTTTGTATTTGGCCCATTTCCTGTTTGCAGAAAAATTACATGTATAAAATAGAAATATAGAAATCTTAGGATATGTGATTGCACTGTTTTTTATATTTATTTTCCAACTACCTATTTTATCTACAAAGAGCATCATAGAGACACACAAAGTATAGGCTGATCTAGATTTTAAAATGTTTTCCATCTGTCCAATAAAAGTATCTGTCCCTTCAACTTTTAGGTTAGTAAACTTTTTTCAAGAGTGAGTTTTGAAATAATTAACTCTTTAAGTCTTTTGCCCACTTTTAGATTGAGTTATAAAGGTTTTTCAAGATATTTTATTTATCTTCTGTTACTAATGTTTTATAAGTATACTGCTTGTCCATTAATTTTATAGACTTTTATGTTTTTATAAATCAAGTTATCTCAGCCCAGTTTGGGTTAAGAAGGTCTAATCTACCCAGGCTTCTAGCAAGATGTTTTGTTGTGCTTATTGTATTTAAGCACTTAATCCCATCTTAAAGTTATTTTTATCTACAATAAACAAGACGTGATCATAACTTTTTTATTTTCTTTGAGGTGGGAGCCTTGGGGATTTTAAACACTTTGCATGTAATTGTTTAAATTTATTCTTTAACAATTTTACAAATTTATTTAGTGTATCCTGTTTTACTCCCCCCACTACATTCTTTCATCTCCCTTCCACACTTGTCATTTCCCGATCTTCCCCACAGGTCCCCTTTCTATATTCATGCTGTTTTGTTTTGTTTTGTTTTGTGACCCATGGGTTTTAACCAAGACTGTTTGTGTGGCCATGGGTTTAGAAGTATGCACTTGAGTCTTTTGATAAACTCAACAGTTTAATATACAACTGAAGGCAATGACTGGCCCTCCCTCAAACTGACTGCCAATGGTTCACCAGGGAGGGCGAGTGTGCATGAGCCCCTCCCGATACATGATTGGTTGTTGACAGGTCCAGTCTTATGCAGGCCTAATGTAAGCAACTGCAGTTGCTGTGAGATCATGTTTGCAATGGCTGTGTCATGTCCTGAATATAGCATTTCCCAACCCTCTCCCTAGCTTCTGGCTCTTACATTCTTTCCAATCCCTCTTTCACAATGTCCCCTGAGCCTTAGAGGATATTATATAAATGTCCTCTTTAGGACATTTATTCTAACCATCTTGAGTAGTCATGAATTTCTACATTCACTGCAAAGGGAAACTTCTCTGATTATGGATATGTGTTGCATCTTTAATGGGTGTAAACATTAGTATTCAAACTGCAGCTTGTTGCTGAGTTAGTGCAACTGATCAACAGTATTAAGTTCCTCCTATGGCATTATGCTCTTCCCAGCCATGGTTTTTTGACTGGGGTTACAATTCCAAGCATGTATTTAACTTATGGAGTCCTCAAATCCAGCCAGAGAGCAGTTAGTAATCCTTGTAACAGCTGTGCCACTACTGCACCAATAGGCACAGTCTTGCTTGGAAATTTCTAGCTATAGTTCACAGGATTCATAGCTGAGTAACACCACTGGTTCCTTATCTCCCCAAGCAATTTGTACAGCACTGTTAGCATTGTGAAAGTTACCCACTTAAGGAGAAAGCTTCCAACTGAGTGAGTTTCAACTTGCTTCCTCTATATCTTGCAATCAAGATGCATGCTGTCTTTGGCAACATGGTTCTACCATCAAGTTCTGGTGGGCAACCAAGAGGAATAAAGATAGCCTTTATTATACTGGGAACCTCTGAGGATCCCTTACCAGCAACTCATAACAAGATAGCCTACTGGCACTAGGATTTTTATCTTATAAACATTGGCTTTTAGGATCAGCTTTTTCCAGCTATGTGATATATCTCCCAACTATTCTTAGCATATATGTTTTTCCATATGATGTTTCCATAGGTGCTTCACTTTTATTAATCTCTTCCTCATCCACTTACTTCCCCATCCCATTTGAAGCTTTCCATGCCATTATTCTTCCTTTCTACCTTCATATCATCTCTATATTCTCTCTCTATTTTCATAACACATATGATCTACTAGTTCCTTTCCCTTGAAACAATTTCTAGTTTCCTTGCTTCTATGGATGCTGCAAGTTAAACACTTAACATTAAAGATTTGAAGCTAAGATTAACGTGTGAAAGAGAACAGTAGTACCACATGTTAAAGGTATATATCAATGGGATTCCATGCAATATTTCCATATAACGCATAATGAGCACACTAGTCATATTCAGCCACCTTTATTCTACCCCCATCTACCCTCTGTACCCTTTCCAGTGTCTGGTAATCACTATTATACTTTCAAATCAACTGCTTTTCTTCTTGTTTCCACATATGAGAACCAAGTAATACTAGACTTTCTGTGTCTGGTCTATTTTTCTTAAAATGATGTTCATTTCCACCCATTTTCCTGTAAATTATATTGTTTCATTCTACTCTATGGCTGATGTTCCATTATAACTATAAAACACATTTTTATACATTCTTCCTCTGACAAGCACCTAGACTGATCTTAGTTATTGAGAACAGTACTGAAATAAACATGAATTTTCAGGGATCTCTTTTTAATGCTAACTTTGTCTCCTTCAGACACACATACACATGCAAATGTGTTCACAGACACTGAGAGAGACACACACCGGGAGTCATATAACTAGATTGTGTGTTAGTTTTACTTTTAGTGAGCACTCGCCATACTGTTTTCCATTGACATTGTACTAGTTTGTATTCTCACAAACACTGGTTTTTGTTTTTGCTACTTGGGGTAATAGCTACTCTAACTTGAGTGAGATAGTATCTTGTTACAGTTTGGATTTGCATTTCCCTGATAGCTAGTATTTATTGGGCAGTTTTTCAAATTTTTACTGGGCAGTTGTATTTCTACTTTTGAAGAATGTCTATTCAGGACACTTGACATTTTTAATTGGACTACTTGTTTCCTTTATTGCTAAATTCCCTTGGTTCTTTATAGATTTTGAACATTAGCCTTCTGTCATGTGTATCTTAACTCAGTTGATTGTTTCATTTGCTATGCAGGTGGTTTTTACATAACTTCAAATGCATAAGCCACCGAGGTCTGCCCCATATATGTAATAGTCTGTCTTTTTCCCACACATCTGTTTCTTTTACTTTCTTATGCTATTCTCAACAATTCATGGCCCTCTCAAGATTTCTTGTCATGTATTAAATTCTTAAATACATTCTAGTATTTTTCCAAACTCTATGTTCTGTTCTGTTGAACTATTAGCCTATTTTTATTTAATTACCATATGATTGAGCCTTATAATTTGCTCAGTAACATGTTAAAACATAGTGTCCTTCTGATCTGGATGCAGTAGGACTGGCCTATAATCCAAGCACATAAAGGACTTGGGTAGAATTGTCATGAGTCAGGGAAAGTTTGGGTTACATAGGGAGATCCTGCCTTCAAAAATTAAATTAGTAACACAGACATTGCCCCTTCCATTTCTTTTTTTTTTAATTTGACTTTTCTTAGACATTCTACAACCCAAGGAAAAGTAAAACTTTCATTCAGTTTCTTTTTTAACATTTATTTATTTATTTTACATACCAACCAGTTTCTCCTCCCTCCTCTCCCCCCATCTCTTTCCCTTTCCCATCTATGCCCCATCCCCATCCACTCCTCCTTCATCTCCATTCAGAAAGGGACAGGCTTCCATTGGCATGCACAAGCATGGAACATCAGGCTGAGGCAGCACCCAGTGGGACCAGGTAATCTAGCATGGGGAACAGGTTGCCAAAAGGCAGCTAAGTGTCAGGGAGAGGTCCTGCTTTCATTGTTAGAAGCCTTACTAAGAGATCAAGCTACATAATTGTCACACACATGCAGAGGGCCTATGTCAGTCCCATTCAGGCTCCCTGACTATTGGTCCAGTGTCCATGAGCTCCTGTGAGCTCAGGTCAGCTATCTCTGTGGATTTCCCCAGCATGGTCTCCCTGTCTGGTACAATCTCTCCTCCCTTTCTTCCGCAAGACTCTTGCAGCTCAGTGCATTGCTTGTCTGTGGACCTCTGCCTCTGCTTCCATCAGTTACTGGATAGAGTATCTCTGATGGCAAGAAGGGAAGTCACCAGTGCAGATGGCCAGTTCAGTCACCCTCTCCACCATTGCTAGGAGTTTTTGTTGAGATCATCCTTGTGGGTTCCTGGAGGTTTCCCTGGAACCAGGTTTCTCCATAACCAAAATGCCCCCCATCAAGACATCTCTTTTTTTATTCTCCTCCTCCGTCATGCCTCCAACCCACGTCCCATACCCAGCCTACCCAACCCACTTTCAAATGGGAGGTAGCTTAAAAACATTGGCACAGGAGATTACTCCTAAATATACACCAGTAGCACAAACACTGACATTGACAATTAATAAAAGGGACCTCCTGAAACTGAAAAGCTTCTGTAAGGCAAAGGACACTGACATAAGACAAAAACATCAGCCTACAGAATGGGAAAAGATCCTCACCAACAACAAATCTGACAGAGGGATATATAAAGAACTCAAGAAGCTAAGCATCAAAATACCAAATAATCCAACTAAAAATGGAGTACAGATCTAAACAGAGAATTCTCAACAGAAAAATCTCAAAATGCTGAAAGACACTTATGGAATTGCTCAACATCCATAAACACAAATGAAAATGATTCTGAGATACCATCTTACACCTGTCAGAATGGCTAAGATCAAAAACAGTGATGACAGCTTATGTTGGAGAGGATATGGAGTAAGGGGGACATTCCTCCACTGCTTTTAGGAGTGCAAACTTGTATAGTCACTTTGGAAATTGGTACAGCAATTTCTTAGGGTTACCCCAGCTAAGAATCTAAGCAATAGTGGAGAAGGTACCTTAATAGCCCTTCCCCTGTAATTAGATTGATGACTATTTTATGTGTCATCTTAGAACTTTCATCTAGTAACTGATGGAAGCAGATGCAGAGATCCAGAGCTATGCACTAGGCTGAACTCCTAGAGTCCAGTCAGAGAGGGAGGAGTGATATTATGAGCAAACAGACCAAGAGCATGATGGGGAAACCCATGGAAATAGCTGACATGAGCAAGTGGGTATGGAAAGAAGTTTCTGTCCTGCCTAATCCCATAGCCTTGTAGTCCCAAAGAAACACACAGAGGCTCACATTGCTCATAAACTGTTGGGCTTATTGCTCAGGCTTATTACTAACTAGCCCTTAAAACTTAACCTATAATTCTTATATTTAGCCACATCGCTTGGTACCTTTTCTCAATAAAGCATTCTCATCTTGCTTCCTCTGCATCTTGCTGGTGACTGTGTCTCTGCCTCTTTTCTTCCCAGAAATCTCTTAGTCTGGTTGCCCTGCCTATACTTCCTGCCTGGCTACAGGTCAATCAGTGTTTTATTAAATCAACACAAGTGACAAATCTTTACAGTGTATAAAAGAATTATCCCACAGCAAGTGGGAACTCACTGACTCCAGACTGACAGCTGGGGAACCTGTATAAGACCCAACTAGCACCGGGCGGCACGCCTTTAATCCCAGCACTTGGGAGGCAGAGGCAGGCTGATCTCTGTGAGTTCAAGACCAGCTAGTTCCAGGACAGGCTCCAAAGGTACAGAGAAACCCTGTCTCGAAAAACCAAAAAAAAAAAAAAAAACCAACCAACTAGGCCTCTGAATGTGGGTGACAGTTGTGTGGCATGGACAGTTTGTGGGGACACTAACATTGGGACCAGTATTTATCCCCAGTACATGAACTGGCTCTTTGGAGCCCATTCCCTATGCTCAACTAGATACAGGGAGAGGGCCTTGGTCCTGCCTCAAGTGATGTGAATGACTTTGTTGACTCCCCATGGGAGGCCACACCCTCTCTGAGGAGTGGATGAGGGTAGGGTGGGGAGAAGGTGGGGGGAGCAGGAGGACAAGAGGGAGATGGAACTGGGATTGGTATGTAAATAAGATTGTTTTAAAAAATAAAAAAAGAAAAGGGAAAGAAAAAAGAAAGTTGGGAATCAATCTACCTTAAGATCCATCTATACCAACTTTAGGCATGTACCCAAAAGATGCACAATCATACCACTAGGACACTTGCTCAACTATATCCATAGCAGCATTATTCATAATAGTCAGTACCTAGAAACCAAAAAATGGATAAGAAAAATGTGGTGAAAAAATGACCTCATGAAATTTGCAGGCAAATGGATTGAGCTAGAAAAAAAATCATTCTGAGTGAGGTAATCCAGACTCAGAAAGACAAATATGATATGTATTCACTCATTGGTAGTTATTACAAGTAAAGGACATCATAATGAACCTACAATTCACAGCCCCAGAGAGGCTAGATAACAAGGAAGGCCAAAAGAGGGATGCATGGATTTCCCTGGCAAGGGGAAATTGAAGAGATCTCATGGGTAAACTAGGGGCAGGGGTTGGGGGAATGGAGGGATCATTCAGTTTCTTAAAAAAGATATATTTGCTATTGGCATTACAAATAGAATTAATTGAATGAAAATATACTAATATATTAATTTATAACAAATAACACTTTTAAAAATTGTCTTCTTCCCCCCCTAGTAATATCTCATTTTTGAAACCTCCATGCTTCCTTTTACTGTCCTCTAAATCATATAAATGCTGTTGTGTTTCCTCATCTTTTAGAAATAGGTAAGTCCCCAAAGACGGCGCTTCAAGGCTTTAGAAATGTTCATGGGCTGTGATATTTGTAGCCAAGGTTTGACATTTATATAGGCTCATATTCAAAATCTGTCTTTCGAAATTAATGTAACATTGAAGGAAATACAGCCAAAGTGGTTTTTGAACATACTTCAAGATTTTATTGCAAACATTAAGCAGAAACTGGCATCAGATAGGTGAAATCACTGGTATCCACAGCAGTGTTCTTATGAGCAAGCTATTCTAGAAGTGGATCCTTCAGCCCAAGTGAAATCTTCAGGTGACTGCAGCTCTAGCTGACTTCTTGACACCAAGCTCAGATCAAGATCTTCCTAACAGAATGAAAGTTGCAGATCCACAAAGATAATAGGCATTTTTGTTACTACGAAGTTTTAATTTTAAGATAATTTGTTATGCAGCAAGAGATAACTAACGAATAAGGCACTATATATATAATATTACCCAAGCTGCTTCTCTGGCTACATATTTTATTTTGTTTCTCAGAAGATCATGTTGCTTTCTACCACTGTTCCTGCAGCCTGCTAATTGTTGTCACAGTAGTAGTTTTTATTTAAAGAAAATGTTAATAAAATCCAAGACTTCTGAACCCAGGAAGCAGAAAGGGTGACCATGAAACAAATGTCAATCCAATGAGAAGAATATCTAGAACTTCTCCCATTAACATTTTGTCATCCAGGAGAGTGGTGGATTGGACTCTTTCAAAGTTCAATACTGTATTGCTTAACAAAAACCAGTTTCTGTTCTGTGTAATTCCATCCTCATCAGCATGATCTCCTGATAAACAAAACAGTTTCTAGGTATACCGGGAAGGGAGTGTCTTGGAGAGAAGACTTTCTGGTTCAAGTCACTAGAAAAGTCTATACCCCTCTATAAATATATAAATATCTCATTCTGCTTCTCAAGCAAGACAACTATAAATTTTGTTTTATGGTTTTCTGAGACTTGATTGCTTCCCAGAGCAGGAGGAAATAAACTAATTTGCTGTTGTTCTTTTCTCTCTCATGGCATATTCGAAAGGAAAATCAATACACTAATGTTAAAAGCATTTAAAACTTTTTAAATATCTTGACAAATATTACAGGAAAGTCTGAATTGTAGAACACTGGTAATAAAACAGTTTGTTTAATACACATATACACACACACATATATATATATATATATACATACATATATAAGTATATATAAGAATCTAACCTGATAGCAGACTCTTTATAAATAGGAGACAAGTTCAACTTGATTCAGTTAGAAGACAATATGTACTGAATCAACTAAACCCATTTGATCAGGAGAACTTTTCTTTTTTTTTTTTTAAATTTGTCAGGTTAGTAACACTGACCATCACTCTTTTTTTTTTATTGTTAAAAGAAAAATTTACATTTACTCCCCTTGTTCCCGGCCCTCCCGCT
>JAQHUG010000127.1:1897849-1940300 GCA_028555095.1 Dicrostonyx torquatus | reverse complement strand
ATTAGATCAGGGCCCCCTGGTGCTCCAGGATCTCAGAGGCAAAAGCACGGACTTGGTGGATGTAGCACCATGGGACAAATAACCCCTGCTTCCCCGCTCTAACTCCCCGAACCCTAGAGCCTTAGCCCTCGAGAACTTTTCTTTTAGTGCTGGGGAATGAAACCCAGGGCTTCTCACATAATAGACATACACTCCTATCGTTGAACCACATCCTATCCTGTTCATTAATCACTACACTAATCCAAGAAGAGCTTAGCCTCTGGTAAACCAACTTATATTGCAAGGACAGTCTCACATATATCGTATTATGTCAATAGTGTTCTTCCTACTTCCTTCAGAAATACTGAAATCTAACTTGATTAGGATTAAACAAGGATTCCAACAACAAAAATATCAAAACAACCCTCATATACATGAATGGCTTAGTCATAAAAACTACTACACCAGCAAGCTGTTATGCATGACTGCATCCCACCTACTCAGAAGGCTAATCATGAGGATCACTTGATCTCATAAGTTCAGGATCAGCCTGGATGACATAAATATACCTTAGTTCAAAAAAGAAACAAGCTATTAGAATAGTAAATAGAATAGGATATTGACACTCTCTCTTCCTTGGCTTTTTTCTTTCTACTGCAACTGGCTTCCTACATGTGACAGAAAATATAAATAATGATAGGGTTCAGGACACAAATGCTCCAAAATAAGGCTCCTTGGCATTCAAACAAACCACAGAAGCGGGAAGGACACTTCCTGACTTTCTGACATTACTATGCATCTCTCTTCTTAAGCAGGTCATAAAATCTAGAAAGTATTCTGTTACTTTCCTCTGAAGTCATAAGCACTCATTAAAGAGGAGCCCTTGGCCAGGTATGGTGGCAAACATCTTTAATCCCAACACTTGGGAGGCAGAGGCAGAGGCAGGCAGATCTCTGTGAGTTGAAAGCCAGCCTGGTCTACAGAGTGAGTTCCAGAATAGCCAAGACTGTTACACAGAGAAACCCTGTCTCGAAAAACAAAACAAAAACAAAAACAAAAAAGAGGTACTCCCCCATGTACCTATAAGGAGCTCTTATCCCTAAAAAAGATGAGTACAGAAACAGGGGGCATGTAATCCCACACACAGGAGGCAGAGGCAAGAGTATAGAGGCCACCCTGGGCTACACGGTAAGCTCCATGCCAGCCTGGATTACTTAGAAAAACTCTGTCCCCACCCCCACCCCCCAAAATGCACAAGGACAAGTGCTGTAAAATGGTGTGAGAGAGACCTTGGCAGGTCAAAGGGCCAGAGCCCACAGCGGGCTCAGACATGAGGGACAGACATGCCATGCAGGCAGAGCTAACATGGGAGTTTTGTTGCAATAAAGGGAATGGGGGAGGGAAGAAAGAAAGAGAGAAAGGGAGAGAGAGAGGAGGGAGAGAGAGAGATAGAGAGAGAGAGAGAGAGAGAGAGAGAGAGAGAGAGACCTGCTTACCTGTTCAAAAGAACAGCAGGAAAAGAGAGTGGGAATTGGTGGAGTTTGTCTCTTAAACATACGTTTTGTACCTGTGTACAGACTACATAGTGATGTAGCAGCCATAGAACGCTGGGCTGGCCAGGGTACTTTCTGATCGCATCCTGCCAGGTAACATGAATCAGCATAATGCCTGAATCCTAACATTCCCATCTTTTTCTTATTATAAAAAGATGGGTAAATTAAAAGGGATAGAAGGTGGGACAGGGATGGGGGCACCAGATTCTCAAAGCTGCTTCCTGCTGATTTGTTTGTGCCAAAATCTTGGACCTGAGAAACTGGGGTGTTGACCATGTTCTGAGGTAGCTGGTTGTTTCACTGCTGTCCAGGCTCTGTGGAACCCATCTGACAACTCTTGGACCTGGCAAGATGTTGGCAGAGCAGAGAACTAGGTTAAGTTTAGGGGAAAAATTTTCTTTAGGTCCTGGTGATTGACGGGGAGGGTGTCAGGAACAGGGAAAGGTGGGTAAGCTTAGGCTCTTAGGGCCTGGTAATTTACAGAGGGGTGCATCTGACCTGTTCAAAGTGAATCCTTCAAGCCGACTCCCTGGAACGTACAAGAATTCTTTGAGTTTGTGAAAAAAACACTGTTTATAATCTGTACTAAAATTTACATTGTGTAAACACCAGTAAATTTATGCCTGAAATGATTGTGATAGATGTTTTTTGTTTTGGTTTGTTTGTTTTTGTTTGTTTGTTTTTTGCTGCACAATGAAAAGTATCTTTGAGGTCTATAGTTAGGAAGCCACCAACGGGAATTTGAAATCTTAAGTTTGTGGCTAGGATGATAGTGGTATAGGATGGAGTTTAATACTTTGTCAGAGTTGGATTAATAGTTTATTAGAACTTTATTGATTAATGTTAAGACTATGAACAGTAGTAGCATAATGAGAGAGAAATCTGATAATGTGCATTTGTCCACCTTAAAACACTTTCTTATACCCTGAAACATTCTTAGATCCTCACATCTTTAGCTTTGTATCTTAAAACACCTTTTTTTTTGCTTTGTTTTATGTTTGTTTGTTTGTTTTTTGGTTTTTCGAGACAGGGTTTCTCTGTGGCTTTGGAGCCTGCACTGGAACTAGCTCTTGTAGACCAGGCTGGTCTCGAACTCACAAAGATCCACCTGCCTCTGCCTCCCGAGTGCTGGGATTAAAGGTGCATGCCACCACCGCCCGGTGTTAAAACACTTTTATTTAAACAAAGGAATGGTAAGCAGCTCTGCTGAAATCTGTTTTGTGAGTTTGCCCCTTTTAAACTGGCAAACCTACCAGCTGTCAAACTGCATCCGAGTTCTGGAGAAGGATACATTTTACCTGAGCTGTTGATTAAAAGATGACAGAGACTAACTTGATCGGCTATCTAGACAGCCACTCTGGAGTCCTCCATGGTTGTTGAGGGCAGAGGTTTCAGGGTTGGAAGAGGTAACCCCAGAAGATCCTGTGGATTAGAAGTTTGTAGAAATACCAGCCTACCCTTGGCCCAGGCAGCTCTAGGCGGTTGATTTCTCAGTATCCTGTCCTCCACAGTCTGAAGAGGTTTTTGCAGCAGTTGAGATGAAAGACAGGTTTTTGCTCAGTGGCTAACACTTTCCCTTGTGAAGCAAGTTATGGGAGAAGTTGTGCTGTTCCCCTCCATCTTCTTTGGAGGAAATAGGGATTGCTGCCAGGAGCTCACCTGTCTCTCTGTTACAGAAAGCCTTTTTAGTAATTAAAAATTTTAAATGCCATATTCTCAAAACAGACCTTGTTAGCCTTTCCCTTAAGATGATGATGATGATTAGATCATAATTTTTCATCTAGTTATGTCCTTCATGACAACCCACTTGCCCATTGAACCTAGCATGAAAATACACAGGTTTACCCATATCTTTGGATTTCATATCCTCATGGAGGTTCCTGTATCACATAACAAGTATATTAAATAAACGTGTATGCTTTCCTCTAGTCGGTCTGTCTTTTGGCACAGGGCGCTCAAACATGAACCTAGCAATAGGTAAAGAAACGAGAGCTTCCCTTCTCTACACTGACAGCTGCTTCTGGCTTTTACACTGTAGTTTTCGAGCCTCAGGGGAAAAAACAGCCCCAGCTTTTCTTTCCAGTTCTAAAATATCTTAGGTCCAGACTGTGAACAACTTGACCTGGGTCAAGTGACCATATATCTGCTACTGACCTGACACAGAAGGACAGGCTGGACCAATATTGTCATTCTTGTGATTACCAAGTGGCTGAAAAGGTAGTTATTTGATAAAAAAAAAATAGCAGGCAGACAACCCAATGTCTTTGTGTTATCATTTGTATAATTAATTTCTTAGGACATAAATAAATTCCATCAGAAGCTCATGAGAATTTTCAGAAATGCATAAAATAAAATTAAATTGAAAAAAATCTGTGTTTATAAACTTCTGCATTACTGTAGCTTATGTTCTTATAAACACTCTCCCAAACCAGATAAGATAAGATATACTCTCTTCAGTGTTTCATGATGTTCTGGAGGCAGGATATCACTATGGACTGCAAACTAGCTTTAAATTGACAATCCTCCTACTTCATCCTCTCAAGTGCTGAATTACAAGAATGAGTCACTATGCCTCACTTCTTCTCATACCTTACTTTTCCTAAAGATTTTGTGAGATAAATACAAATAAGATTCCCACAAATTAAAAAAGAATTGAGCCCAAACCAGTAACTTTGTCATACGAGAGATCTCATAGTCAATCATCTTATAAAGTATAAATGTTTTCCTAGTTTTACATTACCATTCTGTTTATTATAACGAGAGGCATCAATTCATGTCTTTGCTTAGAAAAGCATCGTCCTTACCTGTATGATGGTTCTGGGAGCAGGAGCTGATGCAGAGGCCATGGAGGAGTGCTGCTTACTGGCTTGCTTCTCATGGCCTGCTCAACCTGCTTTCTTATAGAACCTAGGCCCACCAGCCCAGGGATGGTACCACCCACCATGGACTGGGCCCTCCCCCATCAATCACTAATTAAGAAAATGCCCTACAGGCTTGCCTCCAGCAGGATCTTACTTTGGCATTTCCTTAATTAAGGTTCCCTCCTCTCAGATGACTTTAGCTTATGTCAAGTTGACATAAAACTAGCCAGCACATTGTCTGTGTGATCTTTAATTAATGTCTGACCATAATAGTCCCAAGACTTGAGCAGCATGAAGAAGCCAGAAAGAGCCCTCAGACTAACAAAGCTGTTCACTGCTGTATCTCTGCATTCAGGGACCACCACCTCCTTGCTTTGCTACTGTGGTGCCCAAAAGAAAGGCTGAGAGGTATGTTAAAGGAGATAAAGACCAAGCGAAGGACAAGCCACAGAGAAGATCTGCAAGGTGGTCTGCTGAACGGAATCCTCCAAGCCAGAGTCTAAGTTGAACAATGCCCTGGCACACAAGGACAAGAATGTGTCCAAAGGGCAAAAGCAAGAAACTGATGTTAGGAAGGACGTGAACAATCCTGAAAAGTAGAGATGCCCAAACTGACCAGGCACAGAGAGCTTCCAAGTGCATGCATTTTTCCTAACTATGTACTTCTATTGACTGTACAATTTAAAATACTATTTTTTATCAAGTTTTAGAAAATGCAGAATTTTGTTTTACTTCTTAAAAGCAGTTACATTGTTAGCATACAGAACATTTCACTGTTTGGGGTATGGGATCATGTGTCACTAACAAAATATCTCCCAAGCTGAATTAATGGAACAAACACCTTCTCTGATAATCTTGAATGATTCATCTTTGCTGTAGGAGGGATTTTCTGATATTCACACATGTGGGCCCCTTGGCACAAAATACCTAGTGGCATGGGAAAACTTTAAGTTCATGTTTAAATTCTGCTTCCTCTCCATCATCAACATAGACTTAACTCTCTTAAAACCAGAGACCTTGTTGGGATCTAATCCCCAAAAATTGGCTTGACCCGTATGTTCTGTGATCTGTACGTTGCAGTGACATCATGGAGATGGTGTTCCTCAAAATAGCAGTGGATCGCTTTCTAAAATAATTTGGCTCACTGGGCAGTGATAGTGCACACCATAATCCCAGCACTCAGAAGGTAGAAGTAGGCAGACCTCTGTGAGTTCGAGGCCAGCCTGGTCTACAGAACTAGTTCCAGGAAGACATTGGCTCTTCAGAGTGATAATTCTACCATTTTAATTTCATTGTCTAAAAGTTAGGGTTGGCTTGTGGAAAGTTTTTAAACAACATCCTTGGGTGAAAGATCAACCCTCACTCCAAAATTGGATTCATAATGGCTTTCTGATCTTGGTATCCCTTATAAGAAGGGAATTTGGAAACTCTTGCACATCATAATGACTGTTGCCCCATGTCCTTCCTTAAACACCTTGAGGATTTATAAAAAAGTATCCTTAGTAAAGCTGGATAGATTCAACTTGACAAAAAGAAATAAAATACAGTGTAGCAAGTTTGAGGCAACTTAGGCTACATCACGAGGCCCTATCAAAAATAAAATATCTTTAAAGGAGCAAAAGAAATGAAATGCAAACTTTTGGAGACTAGGAAAGAAAGCTCATAAGAGAGGCTCCTTTCCCTGCCTCATGATTATTATTAATATATTTAATAGTCGATGTTTTTCCTAATATCCTCTCCTGGGCTTCTTTATGAGGTAATAACTTTGAAAAACTGCAGTTATGGCCATCTTATTCATCCCGTTTTATGCAGGGCACACATAATTAATAAACTTGGCACACAGAAAAGAGCTAATTTGTTTGTATCAATCTATATCTATGCCTAAGAATTTTCAAGTTATTTTAGATCACATTGTATATGCCTATGTCAACTGATGAAGCATTATCTTATAATCCAGATGTATTGACTCAATTTAATGTTCTAATTACATCTCAGAAATTGAGGGGTGGACTTAAGCATGCATTTAAAGAATCAAGAGATATTTTAAAAAACAAAAACTCTCACCAAGTATTTGCTTCCACTCGCTAAAAGACTATCTATTTGTAATTCCTATAATATTGTAAACAAAGTCAATGCAAAAATAGGAATCAGGTTCCAGACTGAGACAGGAGGATCCCAAATTCAAGAATATAAAATGGGCTCCTATATCAAATAAAGAACAAATTACAATGGAGGTGATTGTTGTTATCTTTAATAAAGTGCCCTTTGCTCACCTGTAGGAAATGGAATCTATCATATCTGAAGGACAAACTTCCAAGCACTGCAAATACTGTATGCAAAGACACTAAGAACAAAGAGGAAATCTATGAGGAGAAAGGTGCATATTCCCATTCAAGCCACTACTTTGTCTACATATAAAAGCTGAATTTTTTTTCGAGACAGGGTTTCTCTGTGGCTTTGGCGCCTGTCCTGGAATTAGCTCTTGTAGACCAGGCTGGTCTCTAACTCACAAAGATCCACCTGCGTCTGCCTCCTGAGTGCTGGGATTAAAGGCGAGCGCCACCACCGCCCGGCTGAAAGCTGAAATTTTGTGAGCATATTACAACCATAGCAGATAAGACAGAAGTCCAAACCAATTTTCTGAGAAATGTAGGTCAAAACTATGGGATCTGAGTTCAATCCTCCCCAGAGTCCATGTGGTGGAAGGGACATGCCAACTCCCACAGGATGCCCTCTGACCTCCATATGCATGGGAGTGTGTGCACCTGCACAAGCAAATACATGCAAATAAATAGATATAAAGAAGGATCTCAATGGCTGTGTCATCGACTAATTAATCTTTCGAACTCCCTATTGCCTTGTGCTCTTGTTGTATAAAAAAAAAAAATGAATGTCCTTAAGTCTTAAGCAACTTCTAGATTGGTGTTCAGCTCTCTGCAGTTCAAAAAAAAAAACAGTTGAGAAACCTTACCTAGTATTATACAAAAGAGCGATACTTTTGCTTGATTTTACATTAGCTTTTGTGCGCTTCTCTAAAAGCTTAACCTCCAAGATAAAACAACGAATAGAATTGAGGTTTTGTATGAAATGGAGAAAATCGTTTCTACAAAATAACTGAAAGAGAGAAAAGGTTATTCATCTTCAGTCAAATGTATTTGGGCAGATAACAATGACATCAATGGTCTTGAATTATTTAATACGTTCTTCCACAATGTCACTTATGAGTAATGCCTTTTTCAGGTCAAGATAATAAGAAACTTTGCTTTGTACTTAATTTACTTTGATCACATAGGATTTTTCTCCATCATATATTTTGCCTTGGTAATTGTGCTTTTCAGTTAATTGAATTCAAAACACCCCTTGAAACACACAATACAAAAGCAAAGAATATCTAGTTAAGCAATCACCTCACATAAATAATCCTCAGTCTAAAATACTAATCTGGCTATACAGAATTAATAATGTTCAAAGCTCCAAAAATTACCACCAAAGTATAGCATTTTGAAACTGTAGCAAAGTTATATTATATGAAAAAATATTTAAAGAATATTTCTTTCTAAGGTAAAGCTATTGTGACATTAATGGATCTAGGGAATATGTTTAGATACTGAGTTGAAATGAGCTTGAAAAAGTACCAGGAAAGAGCACGGTTCAGTAGTAAGGGCTGGAAACATAGGAAGAATAAATAAAATGAAGGTAAGGAAGAAGTTGAGATTATTAGGAGAAAAAAAACTTAAGCCTGAGATCTAAGTTTTGTGCAATTAAAATGAAAGCTTTCTATTATGTTTACATCGATCTTTATATAAGTCAACATTCAAACTTTATAAATATGTCCCCCAAAATTGTTACCTGTCCATTATATAGAAGATGGCAAAGGAATTCTGCTGTTGAATTAGTTCTTTGGCATGTTTTTATAATATTAGATACATGAGTTGCATGAACATTTAAATTCACCTCAGTTGAAATACTTTAGTAGTTTCCAACATTTCTAATTAAGCACTAAAAATTTAATAACCACTTAAAGAACATTTTATAATATAGGCTTTAGTAAATGAATTATGTTGCATTACTTCCAAAGAAATTTATCAATGACCTAAGACCATTGTTGGCACTATTTTAATGTTATTATTAATTCACTTAAATGGAAATAAATATTGACTTGGTTACTTATTCATTCACTCAATATCTATCAGCATGGTTTTGAGTGAAGCCCTATCATAGGTCATGTAGAGAATATTCAAATGAATCAGGCAGCAACTCTATACCTTCTGATTCCACACAAGACTATAACATGAATTTAGCATGAAGTCAGGAGTGGTAAATGCTACAAGAGGCATTGTATTAGTTACTTTCACATAGGTGCAACCAAATGCATGACATAAACAACTTAGAGGAAATCTTTGTTTCAGTTCAGGTTCAGAGGGCTCAGTACACCATGATGCCAGTAGAGCAGGAGGATGGTAGAGCAGAGCAAATGATGTCACATTTGCCAGAAAGCAGAGGAAAAGTGACTACAGAATGAGGACAACCTCTAATTTTTTTTTACTATCTCCCAATAATGACACTGCATTATGAATCCATTGTTGGATTAATCCATTGATTAGGTCAGTGCTGCCAAGACCCAGTCACTTTTTCCAAACCCAATCTCTGGTCAGCCAAGCTCCCAATTTACATGAGGCTACAGAAGACATTTCATATTCAAACCATGACAAATATGGACATGAAGTTTTAAAAGAGTAAGATTGTATTTGTAGGAGCAAGCTACAATAAAGGCTTGGTAGAGAATGAATACTGGTATTAGATGTATTTTTTTTCTAGCAAGGAATGCTTATTGGGAGGAGGCTTTGGGAGTTTAGAGCTTTGTGTTGTGGTTGAAGATGGGATCTCTCAGTTTCTATATCTCGCTGCTGTGTCTCCTTCCACTATTATAGATTCTTCCTTTAGAATCATAAGTCAAAATAAACACTGTCACCACTTGCTTTTGGGTATGGTATTTACTACAGCAACAAAAATTAATAAAGTATTGTATTATGCACATAGAAATCTATATTCTACATATGAGAAAATAAGTTATATTTTGTTTTGTGAATCTGGCTTATTTCATTTAATAGGATGATCCATCTATTTTCTTGAAGATGATGTAGTTTCATTTTTGTTTACATATGAATAAAGTACCACTATTTATGTACCCCACATTTATTTTCTTTTTCTGTTCATCCATTGATGTACACCAAGGGTGGCTATATTGACTATTGTTAATAGTACAACAATAAATATAGGTGTGCAAGTATATCTGTGCTGTTCAATTAGAGTTCTTTTTTAATTAATTAATTAATTAATTATTTTTACATACATTGGTATTTTGCTTGCATGTATCTCTGTGTGAGGGTGTCAGATCTTAGAGTTACAGAAAGCTGTTAGCTGCCATGTGGGTGTTGGGAATTGAACTCAACCCCTCTGGAAGAACGGTCAGTGATCTTAACCACTGAGCCATCTCTTTAGCCCCTCAATTAGAATTCATTGTGTATATTCCAGGAGTTGTATACATGGGTCATATGGAAGTACAATTCTTATTTCTTTGAGTAACCTCCATACAGTGTTTCTCTTTTCCTACATCTTCACCATTTATTGATGGTGGCCATTCTGAATAGTGATATTGAGTCTCAAGGCAATTTTAATTTGCATTTCTCTTATGGCTAAGGATGGTGAACATTTTTAATATATACCATGTATCATGAATCTAATTGATCTTAATAATAAAAACCCGGAGTCAGATACTAGGGGGTGAAAGCTGAAAGATCAGAGAAGCAGCCACTAGTTCTTACCCCTACGAAATCCTCAGACTGAATGGAATATACCCTGTCTTTACAAGTCCTCAGACTGAATGCCTGAGTTCCTGTCTCCTCCTACCTTATATTGCTCTCTCCACCCAGCCATATCCTTTTTTGTCTCCACCTTCCTAGTGTTGGGATTAAAAGCGTGAGATTCCCAAATACTGAGATTAAAGATGTAAGCCATCACTGCCTGGCTCTGTTTCTCTTTTAGACTGGATCATCTCGTGTAGCCCAGGGTGGCCTTGAACTCAAAGAGATCCATCTGCCTCTGCCTCCCAAGTGCTGGGATTAAAGGTGTGTGCCACCATTGCCTGGCCTCTATGGCTAACTAGTGGCTCACTCCACACTCTGATTTCAGACAAGCTCTATTTGTTAGATTACGCACAAAATATCACCACAATACTATTTTTCCATCATTTGAGAACTTTAATCAACACATTTAGCCATTTATTGAATGTATGATTCAGTTTTTGCTGTTTAATTTTTATCTCTCTGTAAATTCTAGGTATTAATTCCCTACCAGATATATAGCTGTTAAAGATTTCTTCCTCACTCTGTAATCTCTTTACTCTAATTGTTGCTGTTGCTATGCAGATTACTATGCAATCCTATGTGTCAATTCTTGCTAATATTTCCTGAGCAATTGGAATTATTTTCAGAACATCTTTGCTTATGGTTATATCTTTATGTGCCCCTTCAACAAATTTACAGTTTCAGGTCTTACTATTAAGATTTTTGACCTATTTTGAAATTATTTTGTGCAGGGGAAGAGATAGGATCTAGTATCATTCGAATATGTGTGGATACCCAGTTTTCTTAGCACTATTTGTCGAAGAAACTGACTTTTCTCTAGTGTATGTTTTTGACACCTTCTGTGTGACATTATTCCTAGAGAGATGTGAAAAAAACATCTAATTACCCTAGATAGGAAACAAACAATAGAAACCTAAGTAACAATACACAAAACTTGGTGAGCCAATGAGGATTTTTGGATTACCTAAAAGTGTATCTATGATGAGATCAGAAAAACAAATGACACATATTCTTTCTCATATGTGAATGCTATCTATGAACCTTTGCATACATGTGTTTAAATTGGGGTACCCATAAAAACCAGAAAACTAGTAAGGGGACATGGAATTGATTTTAAGAGAAGAGAGATAGAGCACAGTTAGTATGGAGGGGGAAGAAGAAATAATGGACCAGTAGGGATTAAGTGGAATGAAAGATGGGAGAGCAGGGTTAAAAAGGGAATATGGGGAGGAAATAGCCATATGAAAGACTTTTGAAAATGTCATATGGAATCTTACTACTATAGAATCTTCCTAAAATGTACATATACACAAAAGTGTTTACATGTTTTTACCCTACAATGAGGTGATAATGCCACTATTAGATTCCAACTGTTTTTTTAAAAAAAATAAATAAAATAAAAATAAAAAGCCTAATACCAAGAATAGGTTACCTCTTTTGGAGGTTTTAGAAACTGGGGCCTCATAGACCACAAACACTGTAGACTATTGCTCTTCATTATACTACATAATTTGAGGGTAAGACTCTATTCTTAAAAGTACCACATGAGCCGGGCGGTGGTGACCCACGCTTTTAATCCCAGCACTCGGGAGGCAGAGGCAGGCGGATCTCTGTGAGTTCGAGACCAGCCTGGTCTACAAGAGCTAGTTCCAGGACAGGCTCCAAAAGCTACAGAGAAACCCTGTCTCGAAANNNNAAAAAAAAAAAAAAAAAAGCTTAAGTTATAACTTCATCCCTATTGGCCAATTTTCATGGTACTGGAAGGTGTTTTGCATGCTACTTGGAAAGAAAAGTAACCAGTAGTCTTACATAGCTGTGAACTCTGCAAACTACAATAACGAGGAGCCTGGCAAGATATGCCCATCTACAATAGTGGCACAAATGTTATGGGAGGAACTTTTTGCATAAAATTAAGACCTGTTCCACAAAGTCAGAATTCATGCCTGGCAACATTAAAGTGAGAAAGGACCCATGGATGTGTAAGGCATAGATCCTAGGTGAGAACTTCTCTGCTAAGTGGATATAGTATTAAACTGTGCCCTAAGTAACTATCTTTATACTCATAGATTAGTGCATCTCTTAATCCTCACCACAGAAGCTTCTTTTTTGCAGTAGATGGTGATTAACAAAGAGACCCATAACTAGTCAATTTGTAGAGACCAAGAGACTATAGCATGCTAGAACTAAATGGGACATCTATATCATACTTCTTCCTCCCAAGGCTCAGTAATTGTCATGGGAGAGAGGGCAGAAAGATGGCAAAAGCCAGGAGTAGTGAGTGACTGCAGTGAAACAATGTTTTACAGACATGACAGAGCTATTATTGCACACATGCACTCACAGCAGTTATGACTGCATGCATAAGACCATGCAAGATCAAGCTAAACAAAATCCAGCATGGATTGGGAAGGAGATCACAAAGTCTCACCCCTAGTTGAGGAGCTAATAGCAACTGATCGTTACAGGAAAATGAGGGTCAATTTTCTCTAGGAATGCTGCCCTTACAAGACCACCAATGCTCTAGTAGATAACCTTACACCAATGCACATACTGGCAGCACTAAGTGAACTAAATGGGCTGAAGAAAAGAGCACCTGAAATTCGGAATGAATAGTAGCGGAGTGAATAGAGGGAGAATTGGAGAGGTGTGAATGTGGGGGGGGGATTCAGTCAAAAGGCATTATATGCATGCATGAAATTAGCAAACAATGAAAAAGTATTTAAGTGAGGGGTTATTTACAGGAGCAGAAGCAACTCAAATGCAACTACATCACCAAAAGTTCACCCCAGCAAGGGTGATGGTTCATGAAAACTGGAACCCTGGAGTTCTCCACATGACTTAAGAAGAAAAGTTTCTTGGACTTCTGTTAAGTTTTAGGAAATTTTTGAATCTTTTAAGTTGTTTATTTCTTGAATTCTAATGGATCTCCTTTTGAATTTTCTGAGTCTTATCGAACCCGCACAAACAGACTGTTTCAACTTCTAGGAAATCACTGCACAACACCTTTGTCAAAAAATTCGTGATTGTGATGATGTGGGCTTGTTTCTGCTTGTTGGTATTATATTTCACTAATCTATGTGTTTGTTCTTGCACCAGTTGCCTGCTGGTTTTGTTACTATAGCTATGCAATAAAATTTGGGATCAAGGATTGTGATACTTCCAGCATTATTCTTTGTACCTAGAATTGTTTGAGCTACTCAAGATTGTTTCTGCTTCCATACAAATATCAGGACTGTGTTTTCTAGGTCTGTGAAGAATTATAAATGAGATTTCACTTAATCTGTAAAATGCTTTTGAGGATACCAATTTATGAATTACTGTCATAATAAACAATATTTAAATCCATGAACTTATATAAGACCAATAGAGAGAAAACATTGCTACAATTAGACAAGAGAGCTTGGACCAAGTCTTAGTTACTTGAAAGATGGATAATATTTTGACAGACAGAGATATAAACAGTATCTAAATATAAAAAAGAACATAGTGAACAGAAGCTAAGTTAAAGATGAGTTTACCCTAAGTAGGACAGCATGAGTAATTCATTTAGGGAGAGACAATAATAGATGTCAAATCCTAGGTTGGATCCTCAGATATCAACTGATGAATCATGAAAGGCTTTTTATTTGCAGAGGGTTTCTGCTTCTGATGATATCTGACTAGTGCACACATATGACCACCATTCTCTTTATAATAACTATAAATATAAAGCAATTTTCCAACATAATAATTTATTGATTATTTGGGAATTTCACATCATGCACCCTGATAACACTAATTTCCCAGTACTTCCATATTTGCCCCCTTTCTTCTGACCCCTCCAAAAAAATTAAAATTAAGAAAAAAAAGAAATACAATCTGTCCATACACTCATTGGTGCATGATCAAACTCTCAGTAGACTGTCCTTAATTAAAACTCAGTCTGAAACCAATCTTTACTCTATTTTAATTTTTTTTTGGTTTTTCAAGACAGGTTTTCACTGTAGTTTTAGAGTCTGTCCTGGAGCTAGCTCTTGTAGACCAGGCTGGCCTCAAACTCACAGAGATCTGCCTGCCTCTGCCTCCCAAGTGCTGGGATTAAAGGTGTGCACCGCCACCGCCTGGCATCTATTTTAATACTTAAAGATTCATTTATTTATTTATTATGTATACAGTGTTCTGCCTGCATGTATGCTTGCACCAGATCTCGTTACAGATGTTGTGAGCCACCATGTGGTTGTTGGAAATTGAACTCAGAACCTTTGGAAGAGCAACCAGTGCTCTTAACCTCTTAGCCATCTCTCCAGCTCCCACCTCCCAAGTTTTTTTTATTGTTTTTGTTGAGTTATATATTTTCCTCTACTCCTTTCCCTTCATCCCCTCTCCCATGACCCCCATGCTCCCAATTTACTTAGATCTTGTCTTTTTCTCCTTCTTATATAGATCCATATATGTCTCTCTTTGTTGTATAGGTTCTCTGGAAATGTGGACTGTATGCTGGTTTTTCTTTGCTTTATGTCTAAAAGCCACTTATGAGTGAGTATATATTATATGTGTCTTTCTGGGTCTGAGTTATCTCACTCGATATTTTTTTCTAGATCTAACCATTTGCCTGCAAATTTTAAGATGCCATTATATATACTGCTGTGTTGTACTCTGTTGTGTAAATGTATCATATTTTCTTTATCCACTCTTTGGTTGAGGGGGACCTAGGTTGTTTCCAGGTTCTGGCTATTATGAATAATGCTACTATTAACATAGCTGAACACATGCCCTTGTGGTATGATTGAGCCTCCTCTGTGTACATACCCAAGAGCAGTATTGCTGGGTCTTGAGGTAGATTGTTTCCTAATTTTATGAGAAACCACTACACAGATTTCCAAAGTGGTTGTACCAGTTTGCACTCCCACCAGCAATGAAGGAGTGTTCCCTTTATTCCACATCCTCTCCAGCATAAGCTGTCATCAGTGTTTTTGATCTTTCCAGCCCCCCAATTTTTGATCTTACAAAAGGCACCGGAGAACAAACAAAATCTTTCAAGTGCTGAGTGGGTAGATGCTTGAAGCAGAATACCAGCTCTCTTTGAGTTTTCCATACTCGTTAGCTTTTTGCTTAGAGAAAAGTTCTGGTCTAAACAAGGTATATATAACTAGTAATATTTACTGATGAACAAGAAATCAGTCTAGAGAGAAAAATAGAAATCTCTTAAAGAACAATATCCAGATTCCAGGTGTTTTAAATTCTTTGTTTTAGCTTTGCCTAAATCTCTGGTTGATCCTGAAAATATGTGAACATGCCGACTACAAGAAAAACAGCTCAAACGTTTTGGGCTAAAACTTCAGCTGCTGCTCAATTCGGTATCTGAGTTCAGCTCAGTTCCTTGCCTATAAAATAAACAAAAAAGATCAAAACTCCTTTGTAGGATCAGAACTTAATCTATACTCCCTAGGTATGTCATTTACAACATGTAGGATATAATTCAAAATCATTAGATACATGAATAGTAAAATATGACTCATGCTCAAGAGAAGTAATAATCAATGTAGAAAATGTTATAATAAACACCCAATTGGAAATGCACTTATAGAGTATAGTAGTCAACTCGTCCTTGCATACCTTAGGAGAATTAATCATTTAAGTGAGTAGACAAGATGAATTTAAATAAACAAAGGTAGGAGAACAGTAAGGAAACTATTACTTAGAGGAAAAAAAAAGATACTTTGTGGAAGACAAAACTTGGATATAGGATGAGAAATTCAGGTTGGAAAATATTTAATTTCAAATGTTAACATTATATTCAGATGGAGTACCCAATGTAGAGTCTCAAATACAAGATGGAGTTGTGCAACAGGTCAGAAGTGAAGCTTGAGGAAAATAATTTCAAGTATGTCAATATAGAAGAGATTACTGAAGTTCTTTGGAAGTTAGCTTAGTTTTGCAAAGTAGAATATGGATATTTATACAATTAGTTATGTGCATTACTTATCAAGTACTATGATGCTTAGTGTTGTCAAGTTGGTAAAATCTAGAATGTCTGGGCATGTCTGTCCGGGATTATCCTGATTATATTACTTAATGTGGAAAGGCCTGCGAGACCATTCCCCAGGCAGGGAATCCTGTATTGTATAAATGGAGAAAAGGAACCAAGCAGTGGTATATGCTTATTGTTCTCTGTTTCTGATTATGGAGATATTGTGACCAGGTTCTTCAAGCTCCTGCCGCTTCGCTTACCTGTCTTGATGGACCATACCCTTGAATTGTGAGCAAGGAAAAATCATTTCTCCCTTACGTTGCTTTTGCCAGAGTGTTTTAGAACAGCAACAGGAAAAGAAAGGAATACAAAAATAACCATGTGCTTATAGCAACAACCAGACAGAAGAGGTAGCACATGCCTAGAATCCTAGCAGAGACTGGAAGATTGTGAGTTTGAGGCTAGGCTGGATTGCATGGTGAGATCCTATCTTTAAAAAAAGCAACCATTTATTTGACCTAAAATTTCATAAAAATGGAAATTTGGGTCTGAATTCAACTGGACATTTATTCGGCTCTTTTGTAGATCCACTCATGATTCTGGCCATCCAGACCTTGGCTGGACACTCTCACTATTTTTGAGAAGCATATTACACATCTTATCTCTTCTTCATGTGTTCTTTCTTTCCTGAATATTTCTGAGCTATGTGTATTCAGGCTGATCCTGATAAAGGAAGCAAAGGTGTGCAACATTAATGTGGCTCAGACTAGAAACCAGTACCACATTGCAGCCATCACATTCTTTGGTTAAAGGTGTTCCAGATTGAAATAGCAGAAAATTAACTCTTCCTTGATGGGACAACTAGAAAAGTCATGATGCAAAATGGCGTTGTGTCATGGGATAAAACTTTTCCTGGGGAGATTAAACACACACGTCTATTCACCCCATACAGGGAACCCATGATAGACCAAAGTATGGACACCATCAAAGTCCAACTTACTGAACCAATGAGTTTTATTGGGGTTACTTACCAGAATATAGGTGAGGGGTTACTTACAGTAGCAGAAATGATTCAAAGACAGCTGCATCACCAAAACCCATGAATGACTGCTCACAAAAGCAGGGAACCTGGAGCACACTGCACAGCCTGCAGGCAGCTAACAGGATGGAGAGTGTCCTTTCCAGTAATTGGGTGTGGTGGTACACACCTTTAATCCTCTGGGAGGCAGAGGCAGACTGACCTCTGTTGACTTCAAGGTGTGGCAGCACACACCTTTAATCCCAGAACTGGGGCAGCAGAGACAGGCAGATCTCTGTGAGTTCAAGACCAGCCTGGTCTACAAGAGTTAGTTCCAGAGCAGGCTCCAAAGCCACAGGAAACCCTGTCTCGAAAGACCAAAAAAAAAAAAAAAAAGAGGGGGAAGTGGTGTGGGAGACTTGTCTGTTTCTGTCAATCATGTTTTAAATAAATACTGATTGGCCAGGTAGGAAGTATAGGTGGGTCAACCAGACAGGAAGTAGAGGCTTTCCTGGCATTCCTGCGCAGACCACCAAGGAGGTAGCAATGTAAGCTGCCCATCTGAGAAAAGGTACCGAGCCATGTGGCTAACATAGATGGGTTAATATAAGTTATAATAGCTAGTAAGAAGCCTGAAATAATTGGCCAATCAGTTAATAACCTAATGTAGACTCTCTGTGTGATTTTCTTTGGGGCTTGCCGGCTGTGGGGTACTGGGCGGGACAGAAACCCCAACGAGCAGGCCCCTCATGTTACACTTTCTAGGTGCCTCAATTGATCTAAACCTCTTCCCACTGGTTTCTGCTTCTTTCAGGCAGCTAATTTGCTATCAGAATCTTCTTTGCAGCTTTTCTCCTTTGTGAGTCATCTTTGAAGCTCTCAAATGTATCACGAATTGTAAAAACCCAGAGACAGAAATTGGGGTTCAACCCAAAACCCAGAAAAGCAAGGCAGGTAAGCCACTAGAGAAGCCTTTAAGGCTGAGTGACGGCAAACTAAGCAGACTAAGCCTTTCTCTCTTCCCATTTTATATTCCCTCTAGTGCTGGGATTAAAGGAATCACTCCCTAGTACTGGGATTAAAGGTGTAGGCCACCACCGCCTGAATTTGTTTCTTTGCTGATCTTGTGTAGCCCAGGGTAGCCTTGAACTCTCAGAGATCCATCTGCCTCTGTCTCCCAAATCCTGGGACTAAAGGAGTGTGCCACCATTACCTGACCTCTAGTGGCTTTAGCTTTGCCTCTTGTCTTCAGGCAAGATTTATTTATTAAAATACAAATAATATACCACTATATTTCCCCTTTTCTGTATAAAATAAAAAAAGAAGGCTATAAATAATATAAGAAAAACTACATACAGTAATACAATGACTGTATACAATATATGCAGGCAACAAATATCTCAACAATGTCTAGTCCATTTGCATTTGACTAATTCAGAGAAAATACTCCACATCTATCCTATCTTGGTGAGTTCAAATTTTTGTACCTAATTTACTTTATACCACAACTTGCATTACCATCCAAAACTATCTTTTGATATCTCTCAACCTTATATACTTTACATTTCTTTAATGAACTTCTTTTCTGAGTCTCGTAAACAAGGGAGACTATAACTATAACTATATAGTCTTCAACTCCCTCAAAGACTGAGAAGGAAATAATATTAACTGAGTAAGCAGGAAGTGCAAGTCAGCAACTTCCAAAAACTGTGAGTAATGATAGAAACAGCTGGCTGCCTGGACAGTCACCCAAAGTTCCTCTTCAATGTTGGGGTATCTCCATCTTCAATGTACAGGCCTAACATATCCGACAGACCTTTCTGTGAAGCAGGAAATTCTGAAAGGCTATCATCCCTCCTTGTCTTGACAATGGTTTTGTTTTTTTGTTTTGTTTTGTTTTTGTTTTTGTGTGTGTGTGTGTGTGTGTGTGTGTGTATGTGTGTGTGTGTGTGTGTGTCCTGTTTTTCCAATTAGGACAGTATACTGTCAGGAGTGGAGGCAAGGGCATTATCTTGCCCGTGGCTTACTTTTGCCACAAAGAAAGCAAACACCATGTGGAATTTCTTAGATGCCCATTATCTTCTCTGAAGTAGATTGGTGCTGCCAGTAGCAGACATGTATCACTGTCATAAAAAAGAAGAAACTGGGTTATTAAAACATTTTAAATGTCGTATCCTGTAGATCTCTCAAGGGTTTGAAGGTGACCTGTCTGTCTAAAATATATCCTTGTTTGACCTTGGAAACATACCTAATGTGACTACAAGTTCGATTATTCTAGGTGATTAACTACTAACCTGCATTTCCTGATTATCCTAAACAGCCAATAATAATTTTCAAGGTCTAGAAATTTGTATTCCATTGTTAAATGAGTTTTATATATAGATACAATACCTTGAACAAGAGTAGGAATGTATGTACTGTGTGTTCTAAAAATAATCTCAAAATACAAAATTTGTGTACAATATACAAAAGTCCAATCAATGTAAAATATTTAAAACTAGTTGCTTTTTTAAAAGTAGATTCAATAATCTACCTTTTTATCTTATCATGTCTATATTCTCCCTTTTCTCCTTTTCAAAACAAGAACTTTGAATTTATTTCCTCTGTTTATCTTTTTCCTGACCATTACCAGTAATACCTTGTAACTAGCCCCCTAAGCAATGACAAATATCCATAATCCATTAAACGACCCAAACTCACCTACCCCACCCCTTGGGAATGTGGGCATAGTATTAAATTTATTTCCTGCTCTCTAGGGGTGATGGCATCTTTAGGGGATTCTAAAAAGAAAAATTTGGGTAAATTGTCAAGTCCTGGGGGAGACAGTAGTATCATTTTTTGTTCAGTCTATGTGTAATGGGAAAGTGCAGGACTTGTCTCAAGTCCTGGCTAGAGTAGTCTGTTAGACTGGATCTTCTCAGCTAGCCACCTCAAAAGTATTCTAAGCATTATGTAGTTCAAAGCCTAGTGAAGGGGAGGGGCCTAGTGAATCTGGTCAGTTTCAGGGAGTTCTTGAAACTACTTTTTGGTTGTTTACCTGTCTGCTTAAGGAGCTCCCCTGCAGGATGGAATGGTTAATATCTGAGGAGACTGTTACATAACACATGGATACAAACTTAGTTTGTGATTTGCAATCTACCATATAATTAGGGATATAACCATGGAACATTATTTCTGAAAGCCAAAAGAAGCAACCATTTTTCCATTGATGAATTAATTAAATAAAATGCACAGTCTGTTTATTATAAACTATATTACAAATCACAACTGGTCAAAGCACAGAGAATAAGCATCTGTAGAATGCTCAGGCACAAATGGATTATTTCTATTACATCCCTTCCCCTTAAGTAGGGAGCTATTGACAAGTTGATGGCTTCTAATGGAAGGAGAGTTCATTTTATTTAAGGGTGCGGCCACTGATAGTCAACCATGTTCCAGTGGATGGTCCCAGACCCATGAGTATATGAGCAGTACAAATTGGAATCAGTAGGCTGTAAACATACACACACAGAGAGAGAGAGAGAGAGAGAGAGAGAGAGAGAGAGAGTCAGGAGAGAATGGGGGTGGACAATGGATGAGTCAGGGGAGGAGTAGGGTGAATATTATCAAAATGCATTGTGTGCATGTATGGAAATGTCAAAAGTTAATAAGATAGCATATCTTAAAAGAATATTGCAAAGGATGTGGATAAATATCCAAATTTAAAAAGTTCATAGGAGCCAGGCAGTGGTTGTACATGCCTTTGATCCCAGCACTCAGGAGGCAGAGACAGGTGAATCTCCCTGAGTTCACGGCCAATCTGATCTACAGAGCTAGTTCCAGAATAGCTAGGGCTGTTACACAGAGAAACCCTGTCTCAAAAAACAAAACAAAACAAAACAAAATCCATTGGTTCAGAGAGGTCTTAACTGCAAGAGCTTCTTGCCCTGTGAAATTTGGATGCACGAGCCTCCTGTCACAAGGATGTGTTCCATCAACCTGGAAACTATCCAAACTCCATAGCTTAGGAAATTTTAATGGCTGCTTCATCATAAAGGCATGATTAGTTATTAACTCAATCTCCCATTGCTTTCTTCTCCCTGGAGCATGACAAGGATGAAAGCTCCAAGCTTCTACTCATATTCCGAGCCCACCAAAAACCACCTTATTCCCACTCACAAAATTACAAGAGTTTTAGGAGCTTAGCGTAAGGAATTATGGACAGAAACCGTGTGTGTGTGTGTGTGTGTGTGTGTGTGTGTGTGTGTGTGTGTGTGTGTGTGATCTTATAACATGCAGTGGAATATTATTCAACTTTAAAAGAATGAAATTCTGTCACATGCTGCAACATGGATGGACCTTGAGAGCATGGTGTTAAGTGAACTAAACCAATCACAAAAAAGGCAAATAATGTATTGTTATATAAAGTATCTAAAGAAGACAAATTTCCAGAGACAGAAAGTAACATAATAGCAACTAGGGCCCGAGGTGAGGACGAAATGGGGAGTTGCTGCCTACTGGGTATAGAGTTTCAAGCTTTACAAGATGAAAAAAAAGGTTCTGGAAATTATTTGTGCAGCAGTATGAATGACTTAAGACTACTGAACTGTACACTTAAAATGAATAAGGTGGTAATTTTTGTATGATATATTTTTGTCACAAAAATAAAATATTAAAAAGATAGACTATAAGTGACTGATGTTGGGGGTAAAGGAAAAGAAATGAAAAACGTAAAGAAACAAACATTTTTGCTATGTCTGAAACTAATGGAAACCATCACTGTGAGATGAAGGGCTCCAAGATTTATCCTTTGTTTTCAGGAGTTAAATGGAGGCCAGCTCATCTGGCCTTCATCTCTCCAGGCTAGGGCTCATAGCATCTATCCTAGTTTCCAGATTTATAGTGTCTGTTGGAAACTCCAAACCCAGATGCACATTCTTTTCTCCTTTTTCTAAAATCTGTCTATGCAAAATACTAGATTTCTAAAAATCTTGATTTATGGACGAGCATTGTGGATTTTAAGGAATAAGATGAGATTTCTATTAAGAATGTATCCTTTGGCCATAGGTCAGAGCTAGTGAGAAACACTTTGAAAGGTGGGCCAGAGACAGTGAGGGAGGGCCTAACCTTCAGAAGCAGTGACAGACAGAGAGGGAAGGGGGGCGAACATATAGATTAAAAAGTAGAGTTACAATCTAGTTGTGTAATGATGCTGGGAGTGGAAAATGAATAAGTGAAAGACAAGGAAAGAATAGTACGTTGAACTCTGCCTCCCACACACCTCCCTTCCTTCCTTTCTTTCCTTACACTGCCTAAACACACATGCTCATCCTGACCTCTCCATTTCTAACTTGTTAAACTAAGTAAAAGGTGATGCCACAAACCTCTAGAAATTGAGGCAAAGAAGAAAACTATTTTTTCTAAAAAGATTTATTTATTTATTTATTATGGATACAGTGTTCTGCCTGCATGTGTGCCTGCAAGCCAGAAGAGGTAACCAGATCTCATTCTAAATGGTTGTGAGCCACCATGTGGTTGTTGGGAATTGAACTCAAGACCTCTGGAAGCACAATCAGTGCTCTTAACCTCTGAGCCATCACTCCAGACCTGAAAATTATTTTTAAATGAAAAACTAAATCTATCTGAAAATGGACCTCCCCTATAGAAGAAAAGATTTAAATTTAAATTGGTCTAAAATAGTGCTATGCCAATTGAGAGGGAAGTTTTTCTTATAACATTTTCCAGATTCCAGATACCTATAAAGAAGAGTCAGGATAATGTTGTCGATGTTAAGTCTTTAACCTGAAAAAATCCCATTGAGGCTATATTTCTAGTCCATTTTAAAATGGATTGCAAATTCTTTTCTTTTCTTTTTTTTCCTCTTGCTTACAGAGATAAACATGCTACTTGAGAAAATCTTAAACTATAGATGTAATACTTTCAGAAGTAAAGATGTTTGGCAAGTACATAAGCAAATATTGTCTTTGTGCTTGTAGTAATCAGCTAGGGGCTGCTATAACAAAGTACCACAACCCGGATAGCTTTAATGGTCAACTCTGAAAACATACAAAAAAGTAACATTATACAGACTGAGGTTGTATATTTAATTATATATATATACATTATATATATATATATATCAACAGCTAATGAAAAAAAGCCATGAATTTGAAAGAGACAAGGGTGGAGATATATGAGAGGGGTTTGGAGGGAGGAAAGGGAAGAAGGAGATTATGTAATTATATTATAATCTCAAAGTGAAAAGAAAAAAAGAATTCCATCCCCTGCCCATCCTCTCCATTCAGGAGATTGAGGCAGAAGGAAAATGGGCCTAAGGATTGTGAAGGTTTTAGCCTTGGCTAAGCACAAATACCTGTCTAAAAAATGAAAGGAGAGAGAGACAGAGACAGACAGAGAGACAGGGGAGGGAAGGAGGGAAGGAGAGAGGGAGATTGGAACTGTGAGATCAGGGTAACCCGTAGAACCCAGCTTCCTCTGAAACCTGTATAAAACAGTTCTTGGCCACTTCTTAACTTCTGGTGCTTTGTTAACCACCTTTGACATTCCTTGGCTGTCAGGTGCACCAGTTCAAACTTCCTTTGTTCCAAGGCCTTCCCCCTGTGTCTCTGTTGACAGAGCAGTCTTCTTATAAGGACATCAGTTATGTTGGATTAGGGACCCACTCTGTTAAAGTATGGCCTCATCTTAATTCATTACACCTGTAAAGACAGCATTACCAAGTAAGTCATTTTCAAAAGTAGTAGGGATTAGGAATTCAGTATCTTCTGTAGAGTGGCATAATCAACCCTTAACAGTTATCTAAAGACCTATAGAAAAGTTTTTCATTATTATGCTTTCACAATACCTGGGTTTTTTCTTTTCTTTCCTTCTCTCTCTCTCTCTCTCTCTTAGTTCTTTCTATCTCTCTCTTCCTTCCTGTCTGTCTTTCTTTCTTTCCTTTTTATTGTACTGGAAACCAAACCCTGGGCCACTCACATGCCAGGAAAACATTCCACCACTGATCTATATTACCACTCATTAAAAAGTATTATATTGCTATTTGGAAATAGTAAAATATTTTCTGTTTTTCTAAATAGCATTTCACAAAAATTCTTGCAAAAACATAAATGTTTTAAATGTACATGATTTTACTAAGTGAGATTAATTGCATTTTCAAATAAAGCTATTTAATCTATAGTTTCACTCCTTAGTAAGCTATTTTAAGTTATGCTCAGGTTTTTAAAAGAATTTTTGTAGCAATACCCCTAAGATATTTTTTCTTACCCCTATCTGTTTAAATAAATTACTGAAATCATAATCAATGTGTTATGTGATGAAAACGTACTCCATTCAAAATGGCATAATTAAATCAATCACCAGTTTTTCCACCAACAGACCTCATCTAAGACTGCCTCACTTACACAATTTTGTGATTAAAGTTGCATATTTCCCAAGCATAGAGAGTTGGGATTTGGTAAGTAGCCACAGAGTAGAGTTCCATTTAATTCCATGGTGTCACTTCCAGTTGAGCACTGGTTATGGAATGAGGTTAGATCCAAATCTCTAAAAAAAAAAAAAAAATCCAGAGTTTTTCTTAAAGTTATCTTCCTCCTAATTGCAAACTCAAATCTGCGTTCCAGAGAACAAACACAAACTTTAAAATAACCACAATAACAGCCACATTCTAAAACAACAGTTTCATAATGTTTAGGCATTTCTTTTTCTTTTCATTTTCTTAAATTTCCTTTTTTTTATTTTCATGATGATAAATAGGAACCGGTGGTCCTTGGGGTTTTGCTTCAAAATGGTTTGTGAACTGAAAAAAAAAAAAGAACCACTGTTCTAACCAAGAACAGTAAATTGATAGTTATAAAACAGAAATGCTGGCCTCTGAAGGAATGCATTATGCTGTGATTTTTGCTTAATGTTAAAGCAGCCGTTTTCAATATTGGTTTGAAAATGAAATTTGAATGCATTATCTCCCTCTTATGAATTAATGTTTATAGACAAGAACATTTAGAGGGTCTTTTCTGCTCTAGTCAAAAGCGGAAGGAGGACAGTAGCTTATTAATTCTCCAAGAATGGCTTCTCAGCTCCTTGTCAAGCCTCAAAGCCTCATAATTCTTTCTCTTCAAACGACTCTGAAACAGAATGACACCTTCAAGGATTAAACATTTTGGAAGCCAATAAAAGAAAACATTAAAGCATGCCTGACACAGACTCCATGTTTCCCTGTTCCTCCCGTGTTCCCTCCGTAAGTATGAGTCAGGTACTGTTAACTTTGACTCAGACATTTGTTAGTTTCTTTTGAGCATTCTATAAACAGGTTTTGATCATAGCCCATGAGGCAACTGACCTGTAATCATTTGCATTTCAACACATGCAGCTTGAAACACAAAACAGCCAGTTATCCTACGTTCTCTTTTATTTGAATTCCACAGGAAGTTAGTCACAGGACGTGTGTGTGTGTGTGTGTGTGTGTGTGTGTGTGTGATATGAGTGCCCTAAAGTGTGTGTGTGGTATGAGTGCCCTAAAGAAATTGATAGTACTACAATAAAATGCTCTCTCAACAAATGGAAAGCAATAACTTGCAAAAGTTACATTATGTATTTGGGAATGCTCCTTTTCTGAAATGGGTAACAAAAGCTCCATTTATTGAAGGCTTTCTAATGACAATGTACTTAATGCTTTCTAGACATGATTCCCATTTAATCCTCCCAGACATCCAATGAGACAAGTACTATTATTCTTATTTCAGATGAGGAAATCAAAACCTATTTTGCAAATACCCACTGAGCAACTATTATATGCCAATCCCTGTTCTAAACAAAATTGAAGTTTAGAGAGATAAACAAATCTGAAATTTGTTTGAATACTCTTATCATGGCCCCATCCCACTTTCATGGAAATAATGCTGAAGAAAATGTTCCACGGGCTGGAAAGATGGCTCAGCGGGTAAAACACTCGCTGTACAAGCATGAGGTACTGAGTTTCAATGCCAAGAATCTAGACACACACAAGTTGTAAAGAACAAAGAAAAGACCCTTCCTCAAACAGGGTGAAAGGTGAGGCCTCACACAACACCTGAAGCTGTCCTCTGACATCCACACATGTATGCCTGCATGAACACACACAACACACACACACACACAAATAAATACATTTTAATAAAGGAAGTGCTTTATTTATCTGTATCATAGAATGCCTTTACCCTTGTTCCATATAGATTTTATTAATTTCTTCTTTCATTTTGTCATTGAACTTTCTATCTGGAGAGGAACCTAGAGAAAATTTTTACATTTCCAAATATTGATTGCTCTCAATAGAATATTCAAATAGATCTTTCTTGTTTTTTCTTAAAGATTTGTATTGTGATATTTTTTTCATTTGACACAAGGTCTCACTATGTAGACTAGGTTGGCCTCAAAATCATAAGAGATCCACCTACCTCTGTGTATATATATGTGTGTGTGTAAATATATATATATAAATATATATATATAATTTCAGAAGTTCCTTGTGTTTCTGTTTGTTTGTTTTGTGTGGGGGGGAGTTGGTTTTTCGAGACAGGGTTTGCTCTGTAGACCAGTCTGGCCTTAAACTCACAGAGATCTGCCTGCCTCTGCCTCCCAAATTCTGGGATTAAAGTGTGCGCCACCGCTGCCTGGCATTTCAAGGAAAATCATACACATGAAAGATACATTACCATGCATTTTGTTAAACTCCTGTCTTATGTGATATAAGATATAAGCCTAAATCATATAACTCCTTCTATAAAGAAGAATATGTCTAATGTTTGTTTACCATTTGTTTTTGTGAAAACGAATATACTTCAAATAATATAAAAGGAAAAGCCTTTTCCTGGAGGTGACATTGATTGTGCTTTGTGAGTTTCATATGCTAGGGCAGGTCTATACGTATGGAACTGTGAGTTTTGAATGTATGTGGGATGGAGAGCTCACCATGAGCCCATGGTTAGTCATGTTGCAACTTTTCCAGACTGAGGTAACTCCATTTTTTTGACAAATGTTATTTTGTCAAATGAGTGCCCATTTAAAGTTGTACACAAAGGTTATAATTATAGCAGGAAATTGTTGGGGGCAGAGGAGGTTAAAGCTAGTTGTCCTGTCATACATTAGGAATCATTTCTTGGAATTCTAGTTCAGATTTTCTACTGAGGTTTGCCATTTCCTCAGCTGTTGTTTCAAGTCATAACTTTCCAGTGTTTTGGTTCTGGATGCAAAGGGTAGGGAGATTAGAAGATAAGTGAATCAATCCTTTCTGCTGATTTTTCACAGAGAAGGGGGAAAAGCAGAACCTGAAGCTATGACTTTAAGGTTATCTATAGGACCTGTGGGCATTCATAAAAACATAATGTTAAAAGATAATTCTAGAGCAGTGCTGTCCTATAGAACTATAGTGTGAAGCTTAACAAGAACCAGCATATGCAAGAACTAGTTTATAGGTTTTAAAAGGTAAAATCATAAGCTAGGTGTGGGGGTGGGTGCACACCTGCAATCCCAGTACTCAGGAAACAAAACAGCAGAATCACAAGTTCAAGGCCAGCCTGAGGTAGGTAGTGAGATTCTGTCACAAGGAGAATCAAAAGTGAATTTAATATAATGAAAATTTATTTAACACAGGAGAGTCAATATAGAGTCAACACAAAATTCTGATGAGATTCTTTATAGTTTTTTCTTAGGATACAGCACACCAGCACATCTATTTTTTTTTTAATTCAAGACAGGGTTTATCTGTGTAGTCCTGGCTGCCCTGAAACTCACTCTGTAGACCAGGCTACTCTGGAATCCTGGAACTGAGAGATCTGTCTGCTTCTGCCTCCCAAGTGCTGGTGCTAAAGACATTAGATACCATGCCCAGCTGATACTGTGCATCTCAATTTGGACCATCTACCTCATTTTAAGGCTCGGTAGCCACATAAGGCTAGTTAGTGGCTTGCTATCTTTGCAGGTTTGGAGATAGGAGGCAACTCTTCTTTGAATAGCAAGACTTAGATTTCTTTGTTAGGGAAACAAAAGTAATCTTGCTCAGGCCAGCAGCAACTACTGTTTCAAAATCCTGTACTTTAGCTGTTCCTTCTATCTTGGCGCCTGGTGGAAACAGGACTTCTAAAAGGCTAATGTGTCTGGAAGGCTGTGAAGCAAGGCCACTTTTGCTGGATGTAAGCGAGGTCTCCAGAACCAAAGAGAACACATAGCTCTTCTTAAAATTGAAGGTGATTATGCTCAAGATGAAACTGAATTCTATTCAGTGTATAAAGCAGAAAAACATCACAGTCATTCCTGGAGGCAAACTAAACAAAACCAGAAAACTGAACAAAGCCAGAGTGATCTGGAGAAAGGTAATCGGGGGGCCCATGATTCATGCCAAATTCCATATTCCAAAGCAACCTTCCTGCTAAGACCACTGGACGCAGACTATGTGTAATGCTGTAGCTCTCCTGAATTTACCCTAATGAAAAGCAAATAAATAAAAGTGTAAGGGGAGGGGAAATTCTGCACTCTTAGTTGATTTTCCTCAAGTTACCCAAGCACTACTCTTGGATCTGATAAAATAAATAAATGGGGAAAACACTCCCCCCATCACTTTCTTTTCTTTTAGAGGCAAAAATTAAGAGAATTGTATTTTTCTACATCAGTTCACAGTTTAAGATCCTATGTACAAGAAGACATCTGTGTGCGTGGTCATTAGTAGCAGTCAATTTAAGGTTCAATTCCCACAATTGTGACCACTGCTTACATTACTCTTACAGATCAGTTAACCTAATTTTAAAATTATTACAAGCAGGGCCTGATGACACTGGCCAGTAATCCCAGTTATTTGGTATTCTGAGGCAGGAGAGTAATAAGATTTAAATGTCAGTGAGCTGAGACCTTGACTCAAAACAAAGCAAAGCAAACAAACAAACAAAAAAAAGGCTTGGGGACTTAATTCAGCAGCAGAGTGCTTGCCTTTTAGGAGGCTCCAAGGTCAATCCAGAGTACTGCAAAAAATAAGATTGAAATAGGGAACTCTGGTTGGTTTTCAAGGTAAACAGAAAACCGTAAAAGTTAGTCTTAAAAAAATCACACACAACATGCTTTTTTAATTACATTGATTAATTATACATGTGTGTGCGCACCAGCTTGGGAGATCACAGGACAACTTCCTGGAGCCAGTTCTTTCCTTCCACCATTTTTGCCTTGGGGATCAAACTCAGGTCATCAGGCTTAGCCTGATGTGTCTTTACCCACTAATGCCTCTTGTTGGCTCAAAATGCTTTATTTTAAATGGTTTCTGTGGGGGTAATTAGTGCCAGAGAATGTTTGGGCAAATCACTTTGGCATTCTGTGTATAAGTGCAAAATAATACATAATTCCATATCTTCAAACTTCTGTGAACATGTTTTTACATCAAGAAGGTGCTGCCAACTAAACTGAATTAGGGCCCAGGTTGAACTTACAGCACCCGAATTAAATATGGTGACAAGTGTCTCCATGTGTCACTCCTTCTTCTCCAGATTACTCTGAGCCTGCCTAGCTGTTGTTCAAAGTGAGCTGTCCCTGAGTCCCAGGCTGAGGGAGAGAGCTCACAGCAAGAATTTCCGGCTGCCTTTCCTAAACAGTTGGAGCTTTCATCAGATGAGGCTCCCAGGCCTGGAGGGGCATGCTGCAGATGGCAGCAAAAAGAGCCCCCAACACCTGTCTCTGGCGGGCCGGGCAAGCAACCTTGCACAGACCGCACTGACGTAGCCAGCTGGGCGTGGGTCTCTAAGGTCATTCTCACACCTGCGGAAGGGAGGGTGGAGAAAACTCTCCAGGTGCCTGGATCCCCAGGATGATTAAAGGAAACTGTTAAAAGGCGTGCAGGGAGAGCGCAGCGGGGGACGCGCTGTTGTAGCCAAGCGTGGGAGGCTAGGGATGCCTCCCTCCAGACCTTGGGGACTGAAGAAACAAACTGGCCAGAGATTTCCCTGTGCTTTTTTTTTTCCCCCTTCCCGCTGCAGGGCGATTAGCCAGGGGCTGCAGTAGCTTTCCACTCAACCCAGTGCCTTTTACACATTTCTACCCAGGCATACAGTGCGCCTAAGCGGCGGGCGCGATGAACCCAGGACCGAACGAACCTTCCGGGAACCCACTCTGAGAGCCCAGGCTTTAATTCCCAAACTCTTAGAATTCTGCGGCTTCGACGCCGACTGAAGATTGGGTTCCCTTAACCCAGGGCTTCCTCTTCTTGGGCAGAAGGAGGAGTCACAACCCTCCTCCTTCTCCTCCGCCTACAACCAGCTTGATTTTTTTTAAAAAATCTAATCTTTTATTTAAAGTCAACGGAGGAGCAGGAACCCCGCGCTCCTGCCTACAAGATATTTTTACTAACTCCTTAATCTCTGCCAAGAAGGACAACCTTAAGAAACCTCTGTTTTTTTTTAAGATTTAGGTAGCAAGGCAGGGGTGTGACAGTCTGGGTTGAAACTCGAGGACTTGGGAAGGGTTATTGAGGCGGAGGTAGGGTGAGACGAAAAAAATCGCAAATACTAACAATTTAACAGGAAAATCAACTTGAAAAGCTTTGACTCAAACTGGGAGCCGAACCTACATGCCGCTGGCTCCCAGGCACGAAGCCTCTCGAGTCCGGTCCAAGAAGAGGCAAAGGGGTCAGGTGAATACTCGGCATGTGATCCTGAAGAGGAAGAGTCTCGGGCCAGGAGGGGATGTGCCCATAGCCTAGGCGCGCCCACGCGCACCCCTGGAGGAGAAGGCCGAAAAGACAGCTCCCGCCTCCGCCCCAGGCTGCTAGCACAGGACTGCTCCCCCAGCGCCCTGCCTAGCTTCTCCAGCTGAGCTCGAACCATTCTCAGCGAACCTCCAACCTGCTTGGACTCCTAGCAGTTAAAGTCACCCAGCCTCTCCCGTCCTTCCAGCATTGCCCATTTCTCCCCCACCTTCCCCCTCCCCAACTCCCGCCAACGCCCCCAAATCTCTTGGGCTCGCCCTTCCTGAAAGTAGGCGAGGCCCAGAAGCCGAGGCCGGGGAGAAGGAGGAGGGAGGGGTGGGGGTGGAAAAGGGGTGGAGCCGAGCATAGCGGCCCGAGGGCGTGTCCTGCAGCAGCCACTCCCCTGGGTGCGCGCGGTGGTGGTGGCAGCGGCCCAGCCTCGCTCTGAGAGACAGGTATCGCTTAGACGCCATGTTGTGAGCGGAAGTGGGGGGGCGCGCGCGGCGGTCGCTGTTCTGCTGGGAGCGGGCGCGGGAACCGGCGGGGAGGGGAGGCGGGGGGGGGCGGAGCTGTAGTCCGGGCGGCGGAAGGAGGAGAGGAAGAAAGGGGCGAGCCCTGGTGCCTGGCGGCGGCGCGAAGCTCTCGCTCGGAGTGCGGGCGGCTGTGGCCAGGCGCTGGGCGTTCGGGTGGTCAGTGTCGGCGTCGAGCTCGCTCTCGGGAGCCGCCGCTGGTCTTGCTGCTGCTTCTCAACTCTGCCTGGCGCTCAAGCGGCGAAAGAGCCGGGCCGGCTGTGGGCCGGGTGGGGAGGGAGGAGGTGGTGAAGGCGGCGGGCCGGGGAGGGGGGGAAGATGCCGCTGGCGCAGCTGGCGGACCCGTGGCAGAAGATGGCTGTGGAGAGCCCTTCCGACAGCGCTGAGGTGAGTGCAGCCGGGCAGCGGGGCAGACGCGCCCCTTCCCCACGCCCCCGCCGGCTAGTTCTACTCCCTGGAGCTGCCCCTTTGACCACCTTCTCCGGCTCACATCTTGTCCCGGGTGCGGGATTCTGCCTTGGGTCGTTGGGGTTTGCCGATCTATCTGTCTATTCCTCACTCACTCACTCTCATCTCTTCCAGGCTCTTTTTTTTGGGGGGGGACTGGGGGGAGCGGCTGCCGGTGTGGCGGCGCGTGGGGTTTGGAGTGGGCGCTGAGGCTTTGCAAGAAGCCGGTTTTAATCAACTTTGCGTGGGGGAAGCAGGAGGCAATGCTGGAGCCGGCGGGGAGTTGAGAAGTTTAGCCTTGCCGGCTCAGGGGGCTTCTCTGGAATCTTAGCGACTTTGGGGTAATGGGTTCAGTTCACCCTGGAGCCAAGGCTTGAGCCTGGCCGAGGGAGGGAGGGGATTGCTGCAGAGAGACGGGTGCACGCAGGGCAGGGTGGTGAGCCATGAGGATTTTGAGTAAGGGGTACAGGACTGAGGGGCACCCCCCATCTGTCGCAGCGCTTTTCGCTGCTGCAAAAGAAAACCGGGACGCCTCTGGTACCCCATTCCCCGGTTTTTGAGGTCACTGAGTTGTAAGACCCTGAGTATAAATAACTTTGTTTCCTGCCCGTGGAGGTGAGCGGGTGAAATTCAAGGAGATCAGCGGTAGCTGTAAAGGGCTATCTGCTTTTTCTCGCCCGGGATCTGGTGACCATCCCTGAGACACCCACTCCGGTGTCAAAAAGCCCTAACAATATACCCAAACAAGGCAAAACAGAATTTCTGCGGACACATCCCAGCACCGAGCTTTTCCCAGATGACCCTGTCCCAGAATCAACTCAAGATCTGAGAAAATAATCCAGACAAGATCCATTCCAGGGTAGCAGCGCCCCTCTCCAGAGTGGAAAATCAGTTCCTGATGGTGGCGCGTCTGTGATTCTTCTTTCTTGACTTTTCGCTGCCTTCTGTCCTCGCAGCGGACTTTAGGGGATTACAGGATGATAGGCTGGGTGTGTGTAATAGTTACTGAGCGAGTGACCCCATTTCTGGAAAGCATGACTGAAACGCGGGGGTGGAATCGGGCAGGCTCTGATGAGTGGTGTTCTTGGCGGCAGCCGCTGCCCCTGCCGGCCTCCGCAGTGTGAGAGGTGGATAGGGTTACTGGTTACGTCAGTAAAACTCAGGCTCAGTTTGGTGTGAGATGCGGGACACTTATATTCTCCGGGAGGGGGAAAGGGGTGGAGGAGAGGAATCCATTCAAATCATTTTTCAGGTTTTTCTCCCTAGTCACTCCACTACCATATAAAAAATATTTGCTTGATCTTCCTAAATTCAGGAAGAGTTGTAATAAAGCATACTTAATATATTTTGTTACAAGATAATGCCTTTAATATCTAAATGCCTCTCAAAAATATAAAAGACATAGATACATGTTGCCATGTTTTTAAAAGGAAATGCCAGTGTAAAAAAAAAGTGTTTTCACGACTGGCAGAATTACAAGAATTTTATTTAAATTTGAGAGCCAATATGATTCGGTAAGCCTTTAATAACAAAGCTAAATTTAGAATGTTTAATCATCATTTGCCTGGATAGTGTGTAAAACAAGGGGGCCTTTTCTTTTTTCTTTCAGAAAAAAATTGCATTTAAAAATACATCTATCAAGGTAGTAGTTCCCAAAGTACTACACTTGTCGAAGAAATTGTTTATGCTTAGTATTTGCTTTTTAATTTATTGTTTTTCTTAATTTTTTGAGACTGTCCAGGCTGGCCTGAAGCTCACTATGTAGACCAGGCTGGCCTTGCTCTCACAGAGATCTGCTTGCCTCTGCCTCCCAAGCACTGTGGTTAAAGGCATGCGCCACCACGTCCAAGTATGCGTCTGCTTTTTAAATGCACACATAATTACAATTATGATTCAAAATGAATCCACTGATACATTAAAATGATTTATTAAAGCTATACCTCAACAAATTGCCTTTAGATAGTTTGCTAAATTGTTCGTCCACATTTTTCCTTGGCATGTGTCAATATGCAGGGAGAAATCATTTAATATTTTATTTTATCCTTCTTCTGTATAGTATTTAAATAAATACTGTATGTATAGCATTTAGGTAAAGTACAAGCCCAATTATTTAGCACCTACTGTATTCAAAGGTATTGTGCTATACCTGCTGTTTGTTTTTTATCCTTCCTGTAACCCAGCAGAGAGGATTGTGGTCCCCATTGTTACAGATTAGGAAACTAAATTCAGTAGTTAAGAGCACAAAGATTATAAGTAGTATATGGTAGAGCCATAATTTGAAACCAGGTAGATACAATTTGTGTGCTTTGCTTTATGTTAGAATAGGTGCTTCAAATCATTTGTCAAGGTATAAACATACTAATAGAGATCATGGTATTCTTCATAAGCAAATATAAGATCTGATTTAGGAAAGCATTAATTTATAATTATATATTTATAACAATGTATATTAATGATATATACAAGAGAGACTGTGTGTGCGTGCTCTCATACTGTTAGTGTCATGTTTTCCAAAGCATGGTGCATAAAATTCCATTGTAATTTCTAAAAATTTTTCTTACTATTCTGGCATAAAGTATGTCAGAACCAGGTATTGCCTGCCTAGGTTTATTAAAGGTAGACTTCAACAAATTGCTTTTAAATACTCTGTTTCCTTTGGTTGTTAAGCTATTACAAGTAAAATGTTTCTGATATGATTTTAAAATACTGAAATCAGTGAGAGAAGAGAGTTTTCATGAAAACTAATATTGATACCCATTATTATGCCATCTCCTTCCCAGTAGACTTGCATCAGGGAATAATTGTATTTTACCAGAGAAATAACAGGGTTTCTAAAGAAATATTTACTTAAGCAACTGCATCAAAAATTTCCTCTCCTTGCTAAAAGATTGTAAGTTTGCTCTATATAGGATTACATTTACGGTCTCATCACTAGATAACTAGATAGACTGAGCTCTTGAAAACAAACTCCTTTTTATTTCTCTGAATCCTCAGCAATTAACACAATGCCTGACACATATATATTATGAACTCAATAAATGCTAAGTGAATCATGAAGGTTTAGAATAGGGTACTTATGACTCTTAATCTATGTTATCATTTTAATTCCTTATTGAAATATGAACAGTTTTAAAAGACCTGCATGCCTCTAAAATCACAAGCAGTTTCTTCATTCCTTCACACCAGTGTTCCTGCTTTAAGACCTCACACAAGCCTCATGGTGTTCAAAACAAAAAACACTGTGGTTGAACTCAAACATGATAGGCTAGAACTAGGCCAAATGTTGAAGACAAATTTAGGATATTTAAGTACTGTGTAAACAAAGTCAGGGTTATTAGAAGATCAAAATCACTTTCTAAATAGATATTCAGAAGTCCTTAGTGGATTACTTAAAGTTGCAAGTACTTTTTTTTTGGTATTTGACTGTTAGGGGATGGATATCAATGAATTGTGGTTCTTCTACAAATCCACTGCTGTCAGGAGCAAATATCACTAGATGACAAGCCTAACTTAAAGTATATGGTTTTCCTTAGTTGCACTGGAATTGGAATAAATGCTAATCTAAATAGAAAACAATGTATAAGTAATAAAATGAAGGTTATTTATGCTCTTTAAAAATAGACACAATGCAATGCATTATATATAACATGAACAATGTTCTTATACAATGTGTTGCATAAAGATAGTCACCTTGACTTCCTTTAAATAACACGTACCTAACAGGCATTGAAAAAAATATATTTGTTAACAAAAAAGAACTTTGTAATATAGCTCTTTAGTGAACATACAGTCATTTTAACCTCAAAATTAGACAGTAATCCTTTTATAAAACAACACAGGGTTTTACAGTATTTCTAGTATGTATTATACAGGTTTCCTGAGTTTAATTTGTTGGGAAAGTGTTTTATTCATCTATGATGATTGACTTTTAACAAATGTTTTATTAAGTTCTTTTTCCATTTTCTGTTTCATTTTTACCACTTTTCAGGTTTTTTATTTCCCCCAAATGAAGATCTGAGGCAAGGACAGGTATTGTTTCATGTCAGCTGTCAAGTTACTATGACACATTACTGAATACTTCATTGTTTTCAGCGATTCGGATACAGGACAACATTTTTTTTAAAAAAATCCAGAAATCTGCTTTATTTTGGCAGTTGAATTCTGTGTTAGTAGACTATCCAAAACGTGAAACCTGCCTTTGAACTTTAAGATAAAGAGGTAAAAGTGTTTACTCAAAGAAGCAAATATAGGCACACTTGGCCTTTTCTTTACTGCAGTTCTGGAAATCACAGTAAATATAATCCTAATTTTACATAAGAAAAATGACATAATTTAGATGTGCAGTTTTGAACCAAGGATTTGACTTGATAAGTTGTAAAATAAATAGAAGTATAGCAAATTATTTATCCAGAAATCTGAATCGCAGAATTTTTCTTAAACTTTTCTTTAATTATCATCTACTAAAAAATTCATATCATTGTCATAGTTAACAAGATTTGCTCTATTCTTCCATAATCTAGTACATGTGTAATGTCAGGCTATAAATGATGAGTGATGTCAGAGTGGCCTGATTCACTCATTGCACATTGGATGCGTTAGGCCCAGTGGCTTCGATTGTAATGAAGGATAATAACATTTGCTTGTCTCTGTAGTGATGCATAAGTATAATAATGCTCAATTGTTGATGTGTTTTAGTGAAAAATACATTTCTAAGCATTGAAATACACTTTCACAAGTGTGTGTATTTACATTTCATTCTCAATTCATATCATAAGAAAATTAAGTGATTAAGTTTTTTTAAGATTTATTTATTATGTGTACAATGTTCTGCTGGCGTGTACATGCTGGAAGAGGGCACCAGATCTCAGTAGAGATGGTTGTGAGCCAACATGTGGTTGTTGGGAATTGAACTCAAGACCTCTGGAAGAGCAGCAACCAATGCTCTTAATCTATAAGCCATCTCTCCAGCCTGTGATTAAGTTTTAATAGATATTATTAACACATCCTTATACCCACCCATGTGTTGTTCCGAATCTTCAAAATAAGTATAAAAAACAGACTTCAGGGTTGTGATGAAAATTAAATGAATTGATAGCATGTGTAAAACAATTGAATAACCTATGATTTGTGTTTATTAAGTAATACTTACAATTGACTTGCTCAAAGAACTGTCTTGGTTTTTTTTTCCCCCAGAATTAAGCAAAACAAGGAAAAATCATTTATTTGGTTGATCATTTTAAACCATCATTATAATATCTGAACATACCTATAAGGGTAAAATAGAAGACTCTTCAATCTTGTTCTTTTTGTGTTGTTCTTTCCAAATATTATCTTTAAAGGATAAAAACCAATAAAGAGCATCATGAGGGACATGTAAAGGAAAAGGACAGAAAAGCGTCTTATGATCAGTGAAATACAGAATTGCCTGTACATTGATCTCTTGAAGATAATATATTTATAAAGAAATGGTTAAAGTCAATATATAGCATCAATAGATATAATTTTAATTTTCTAAAGTATATCAAAGCAAGGTATATACATGTTTTCATAATTTAGGGTTAATTCTTGTTCATTTTAATTTTAGGCAAATTAATATAGCACATCTCCCTTCCCATTACTGTAAGTACATTTATTTTGGTTATTGAACAGGCCATCGATAAATAGGATTTCCTGTCTAGAAATGTAAACCTTTGGGTTTTGTTTGTTTGGTATTGGTACTTTAAAATTTTTAAATACTATAGAGTATTTTACAGAGAAGACTCTAGAGGCACTCTTGAAAATCTCCAGAGGCTCTGGAGTTGTTATTAAAGGATATATGTAGCTCAGCAATCAACCTCTCCCCATATAAAATAAGAGCATGTGACATCAGTAAGTTTAAAAATCTGGAATTCCATGAGATGAGCCAGTATCTTTACTGCATAATTTCTGAGAACTTTTAAGATGATGTACACAGTGAAACTGCAAAACAGTATTTGAGCCAGGGGTACAAATGAGATCCTGTCTTTATAAAACAAACAAGCAAAGCAACAAAATTTTTATTTGAGACTTGATGTCAGAACCCTGTTTCCATGAACCACCTCTTGGAATCTTAAACAACACAAGTGTTTTACAGAACAGTTTAAAAAAGTTTAGAATCGGTAGCTGGGGCGAATCTGCACAGGGGCAGCACCGGTAGTCACCGCAGTTCCATCTTTTTCTCCGCGATGTTGCCCTTGGCCAAAAAAGCACTAAGTCGTCTCCAAGTTCGAAGCATTCAGCAAGTGGTGGCAAGACACAGCCATCAGAAGCGGACACCTAATTTCCACGACAAATATGGAAATGCTATATTAGCAGCTGGAGGCCTCTTCTGTATTTCTGTATGGACATATACAGCAACACAAATTGGAATAGAATGGAACCTGTCACCTGTTGGCAGAGTCACCCCCAAGGAATGGAGAGATCAGTAGTCATGCCAGCTCGTGCAATAATCAAGGAATTGTTTCAAAACCAATCTATAAATGATGCCAAGTCAAAAAATCATGTACCACTAAAATATGGCATATTGAAGAAAAAATAAAGTACCTTTGAAACCTTAAAAAAAAAAAGTTTAGAATCTTAGCCAAGCGGTGGTGGTGCACGCCTTTAATCTCAGCACTTTGAAGTCAGAGGCAGGAGGATCTCTGTGAGTTCGAGGCCAGCCTGGTCTACACGAGCTAGTTCCAGGTCAGGCAATAAAGCGACACAGAGAAACCCTGTCTCAAAAAAACCAAAAAAAAAAAGTTCAGTATCTTGTAATTTGATCATTATTGCCTGGAGAAGAGTTCCTATTTTTAATTGACTATATTGAAGCTTTTGGCTTTGTCAACAAAAATTTCATTTCGTTTTTAATTAAAATATTTCTGAGTTGTAAATTTTCAATTCAGTCTTGGACTAAAGTTTAAATATAAGATGTCTCAGTGGGTAAAGATGCTTACTCACCAAGCCTGATGACCTGAATTCAATCCTAGGACCCACATAACAGAAAGATATATATAAAGCGAACTCACATAAATTGTCCTCTAATCTTCACACATGTGTATGCCATGGCACATGTGCACTATAACATGATTGTGCCCTACTCTTATCAAGTAAATGTTAAAAAATAAAAGTAAATGTTAAATAAAACTTTTTAAAATTTTTTGATTTGAATTTTTATAGTTCTTAGTTATAAAGTTCTTTAATATCAAGCCTTTACTAAATTACCCCTATATTAACTCCCTTTAAATTTTGTTAAGTTTTCATAGTTTTTTTCACTTTTTGTTTTCAGATAAGGTCTTAATGTAATCTGGGCTGTCCTCAAATTTGCTATGTGGCTGAGGCTGGCCTAAAACTGCTGATTCTCTAGCCTCAGCTTTCCAAGTGCTGGGACTATATGTGTGCACCATCGTGCACAACATTTTTAAAATAAGGGTTTTTTTTATAACTATATGCCACACGTCTGTCAATCTCCCTGCCACTTCACATTGTCCTTTTAAATTAACTGCTTCTAGCTTACAGTTAGTGGAGGTTAGAAAACTAGGAGCCATTTTTAATTTGGGAATATTTTGATTTCATTTTTTTTAAATTCACCAAATAAAGTATAAGAATGTCTTCAACCTTTTATTAGACTCTGTCCATTATGTAGAGCAGGATTGTCCAACATTTGATATTGCAACTTATCATATATAGATAACTCATAGGAATTTATGTAAGCTGTGGGTTGATGTAGACATACCTAGAGGATCAGATATTTACTGGACATATTGCCTCATAGTAAATAATAATTTTATGTTTTGGCATACCAAAACAAAATGGTTCATTTATTGCCTTCTCTTAAAGGTATCAGCTACAAAGTAGAATGTGAATGAAGTAACAACTAGGAAGCTGTAAAATGGGTCCAGTATTGTTCTTGGGAGATTTTGTTGGTTTTCCAAATATTAGAGATATTATACACTTAAATATCAATCCAAAAGCACTTTTAGATTTCTTCATTCTTCTAGAGTAGAAGTAGGGATACAGTCAAAGTAAGTTAAAGATAATTTCTCCATTTTAGCTAATACAATCTCTTACACACTTTAGGTCTTGATTATGTTTTGTTGACTTGTATAAATTAATTTTTATATCATCATGTTACATACGATTTTTTGTTTATTTATTTTTCGAGACAGGGTTTCTCTGTAGCTTTGAAACCTGTCCTGGAACTCATTCTGTAGACCAGGCTAGCCTGGAACTCACAGAGATCCACCTGTCTCTGTCTCCTGAGTACTGGGATTAAAGGTGTGCGCCGCCACCACCACCCGGCACATATGATTATCTTTAAATCTGACCTGGTCATCTAGATTTTTTTGTATGCTTAGCTCTAATCCTTTGGTTCACAAAGCTTGTTACAGGAAACAGTTCAGTCATATGATATGTGTTAGAAGCAAGTTGTCAAATGATAGCCTGAAGCAAAAGGTCATTTTGTTACCAATAAATTGAACTGCATCTTACACTAGAGATCTTATGAAATCTACAGTAAAATCCTCAACATTAGAACATTATATATTTGTTTACATTTGTTAACAGAGGTGAATTTTTATTTTCTAAGTTCTGTAAACAGTATAAAATAACGAATATTTTATAAAAGAAGCTTTTAAAAAGAACTGCCAGCTTCGCATAGTTTTACATACAAATAATACCAGTGTATGAGAGACTTCATCTCAACTGGAGAAAAAAATGGATCTGGGGAGATGGTTTGGTGAATAAAAACAGTTACCATATAAACATGAAAACCTGAGTTTGAATTTGCAGAACTCATGTAAAAGCCAGGCTTGTAGCAAGAGCATTTGTATTTTTATCACTCCTACTGGGAGGTGGAAGGCAGAACGAGAGAGAGAATCCCCTGAAACTCAAGGGCCAGATGCCCTGACTTATTCAGAGGAAAAACAGCAGAGACCTGCTCTCAAATAAGGTAGAAGGGGGAGAACCTTCACAGATTGTTCTCTGATCTCCACATGTGCTCTTTGTTCTGTACATAGCCACTCTTCACATGCATGTGCTCGCATACACGTTGTACACACACACACACAGAGAAATTAATTTTTTAAGACTGGAACAGGTGTGGGGAGATGGCTAAACACTTAAGAGTGCCTGCTGTTCTTCCAGGGGACTGGATTTTAGTGTTTAGTACCCATGTTCTTCGGGTTCCTTAACCACCTGTAACTCTTAACTCCAGGGAATCTGGCGCCCTCTTCTGGCTTCTGTGGGCATCTATATGCACTGGCAACCTCCCGTGCTCATACATATTTTAAAAAAGAGCACCAGGGTTTATCTCTACTGCATGCACTGGCTTTTTGGGACCCTATTCTCTTTGGATATATACCCTGCTCAGCCTAGGTATAGTAGAGAGGGCCTTGGACATTCGACAAAGCAATGTGCCTTATCCTCTCTAAGGAGTGGATGGGGGTGGGGTGGGAGGCTGTGTAGAGGGAATGGGAAGAGGGAGGGAGTGGGAACTTGGATTGGTATTTTTAAAAAATCTAATAAAGAATAAAAAAACTTCAAAAAAGAATTATTTTATACAATTAAAACTTATAGCCAGTTGGAACTCAGCACTGCTCAATACAGTGTTAATATTATTAGACACTTGAGACATAGTTGGTGTTACTGAAAAACAATTCTGGGGATGGAACACAGGATTTCACATATGCTAGGTAATTGCTCTATCACTAAGCTATATCCCAGCCCTGAAATTTTAGTTTAGTTAGAGTCACCTGTGTTTTTGTCTACTGTATAGACCAATGCAGTTATAGATTATAAGGGTTTGTACAAATAGAACTCCCCTTTTGCTTCTAGTTCAGTGTTCAGTTTTCCATTCCTTGACTTCTTATTTGTGTTATAAAATGAATAGGCTAAGGCATTTTTTCTAAACAAAAATATATTTGATGTTTTTCACAATTATTCCTTTCCTATCCTGATGATTATTATAAACCTTCTTATGTGACATATGTTCACAGTTCACCATCATGCTCTTCAGTAGTTTTTCTGGTGGCATTACTTGTTGAAGCAGTGAGAATATTTAGCTATCAAAATGTTGAAATTATAAGCTTCCTCTTGTGGACTGAGCTTGTGGATAGAAGTATGAAACAATAAAAATAGGACAGAAGAGAACATGATTATATTTTATGTTATTGAATGAAAAAATGCTGCATGGTAACTTAAAATACTGTATTCTGTACATTCTACTGTGCTATATAAAACTAAAAATGGCCTTAAATTTCTTAGAATTTTAAACTTTTTAAGTTTAGTTTAGTATAGAATTTTGGAACTGAGAATAATTTAGCCATATTTTACATAAGAAAACTGAGACCTAGCCAGTTATTGTGGCATATATTTAATCGCAGCACTCGAAAGGCAGATGCAGGCAGACCTCTGTGAGTTTGAGGCCAGCCTGGTCTGTGTAGTGAGTTCCAGGACAGCCAAGACTATGCAGATAGTGAGTCTCTCTCTAGTCAGTGTCTCTCTCTCTCTCTCTCTCTCTCTCTCTCTCTCTCTCTCTCTCTCTCTCTCTCTCTCTC
>JAQHUG010000127.1:1866438-1887997 GCA_028555095.1 Dicrostonyx torquatus | reverse complement strand
CGTCAGCATGAAAGCCGGAAGCAAGTTAGCTCGGAGAGCGGCTGCGGCTCTTTTTAAAATGAAAACCACGCCCCACATTGGGCGGGTATCTTAGAAGCCATTGGCTGAAAGCAAGAGGGCTTAATCTCCTGCAGCAAGAAACAGTATAGATAGGCAAGTTAAAAATAAGATATGCCTTGGATCAATAAAAAGAAGAATGTGCAAATTAGTTTTAAAATGTTCTTTTCCTCTTGGCTCCCTGTAGTGTGTGAAATATAGTACTAGGTGATAATGAATTAAGTAGAATTCTTTCCTTTGGATTATTATAGTCTAAAAATACCAATTGTCTGGACAAACAACCAAAGTAGCATAAAACAATCTAAGCTGACCGGTAATAGAAACAGATGTAATTGGATATTTAGAGGGAAATTACAATCTTATAATGTAACAACTTTCTATAATAGACTTTTAATGATGATATGAAAATTAGAAAACAAATGCCGTTTTTAATATGAATATCACTTCAAAGAAACTTCTGGTTCTGCCAAGATGGAGGAACCTATAGCTCTCAGTACTTCCCTTCCAACTGAAACGTAACAAATGTGATCAGGAGCAGTGGAAAAGAAGGTCTGAGGACCTTGGATTGTAGTCTCTGGGTTTTCTTACTGGTTTCTATATATCACCAACAGGATGCTATAACACTACCAGACACAAAAGGCTCAAAGAAAATTCAGTTCTCTTTAAGCCAAACAGGAATAGAGTAGTTCAGTAAGCCTAAACCTTGGCAGTTCTCATTCTAATCTACCCAAATACTGTTAGGAACAGGGAACAAGTGAAGGTGTTCTGCCCCTCCAGCCCTAAGGGTGTTGGCTATGGGAAATGTGTCCTAACTACCCATTCCTTGCCTTGGAAAAACAAAAAACAAAAACCAAAACAAAACACAGTGCTTTGGTTCCCTCTGCTGGGTGACTTTTGCATCTGTTCAGGAAACTGATTTTTCACTATCCTACCCTTGTGAAAGGAAGTTGTTTCTTCTCAGTGTACTTTGAGCAAGTTGAACCTCCACCACTAACCCAAAATAATGAGACTTAAAGTAGTGTGAGGCAGGCATAGTTCATACTAAGCTTCTACCATTCCCCCAGCATCAACTAGGCAGAAAATAACTGAAGGCAAGAGCACTTAATTGTTTCCTACCCCTGCTAATATCAGTGGATCTTAGCAGACAGCTGAGACTGAGAAGCCATTCAGTTTCTCTTCTGTTCTTCCCTATTGTCAAATCTCCTTGAGGAACTCCTTGAGAAGATAGGCTTTTGGTTCTTACCTTGCTTCTCCACAGCCCAGAAGAAAGGTGAACTTACAGTCCTAATCATAGGCAACAAGGTGGTTCGCTCTCTGGAAGCAAGCAAGCGTATAGCTGAATACATTTGAGCATTTGAGACAGTGTTTTCACTATTGGGTAGTCTTAGTAGTGTCCAGAGAATATTTATGCTAATACTGCCCTCACTACACCTCAACATGGGACTGCCTGCCAAAGTATATTAAATAGGATCCAAATGCTTGGCATACAGAAAAAAATGTCACCCGGGCAGTAGTTGTGTACGTCTTTAATCCTTGTACAGAGGCAGGCAGATCTCTGTAAGTTTTAGGCCAGCCTGGTCTACAGAGCTAGTTCCAGGACTACACAGAGAAACCCTGTCTCAGAAAAAAAAATCACATCAGGAACCATGAAAAAAATATAAATATTAAAAGTCAGCAGACACCAATACTGATTCAGATATTAGCATTACCTGGTTAGGATTTTTAGAGCAGCAGCTTTGAAAAGTGAGCAAATATAAACAGTTAAATGAATTTTCCGTCTCGGGAAAAAAATAGAAAATAAAAAGGAGCACCAAATGGAAATTTTAGAACTGGAAAATGTGAGTGAAATAAAGTGAGTATGAAATCAAAAGAGTAAGGATGATAATATTTACAATAATGAAGATAGAGCGAAAGAAATTTCCCCTATCTAACTGGGTGTGATGGCATACACCCATAATCCCAGCACTTTAGAGGCTGAGACAGAAGGATTGCCCTGAGTGAGATCTAGGCCAGTACAAGATCATGTCTTCAAAAAAGGTACCTACACAGTCTGAACACCAAAAAATAACCTGGGAGAAAATGAACAGGACTTTCAAAAACTTAAAAAATGCGTATTATCAAAGTTCCAGAAAGAAGAGCCACCTAAAGAAATGTAATGGTTGAAATTCTCCCCAAATAGACAAAAGGTAAAATCTTCCAGATTCCAGAGTCTGTGTTAATCACAAACAAGCCCAAGGCAATCCATTGCCTGAGTCATCAATAGCAAACTTTTAGACACAAGGAGTTACTTTTTAGTAGTTATAGTGTTTAAATTTTTGCGACATGGGTTGCACAACAATGTGAATATCATTTAGCACTACTGGATTGTACACTTTCAGAAAATTTAAGTCTCATGTATAGTTTATTATAGCAGTTTAAAAGTGAACTGGAAAATTAAAGAGAATATTTAAAACAGCTAGTGAGAACTGTGTCAGTACCTATATGGAGTGATTTACATGCCAGGGATTTACCCTCAGACTCTAGGGAAGTGCAGCATTTTTAAAATCTGAAGGAGAAGAGCTGTTAGCCCAGAATTCTAGACCCAGTGAAAATACCCTGTAGGAATATGGGTAAATTCATAGTAGTTTTGAATATATGATAACTAAGGAATTGGCTAAAGTTTCTTCAAACAAAGAAAATGATAAAAGAAGAAAACTTGAACCATCAAGAATAGAGAAGCAACATGAGTTCTACAATTTCTCTCAAGAAATAGAAGAGGAGGAGAGTATTTCATATGAGGCTTGTTAGATACCAAGACTCAAAGGCAGTACAGAAATTCCAGACCAGTATACCATAAAAACATAAGTACAGAATCCGCAAACTCAGCAATAAAGACCCATGTACCATAACCACGTGGGTTTGATTCCAGAAATAGAAAAGTGTTTCTGCACTGAAAAGCTTTAATTGAAGATAGTCCAAACATTTTAAAAATTAAAGAAAAATCACATATTGATGCAAAAACAAATGCAAAATGAGAATTTAGCAATCTGAAAAGGGAACTTTTCAGCGTGATAAAGAACTTTTAAAAATCTACAGTTGACATGTGGTAAATGCAAAAACAAACAAATCAGTGCTTTGTTCTAAAAATCCAGCAGAGATATCCATTCTCACAACTGCTTATTATGGTCTTTAAAAATCCTATCAGCATAATAGACAAGGAAGGGTGGTAAAAGGCATGTAAACTTTAGAGGAAGAAGTAAGGACCAGTGAGCTAACTCGGCAGGTAAAAGCATTTGCTGTGAAAGCCTCTCTGCCCGAGTTTGAGCCCCCAAACCCATGAAGTACCACACATCTGTAATGCCAGAACTCAAGTGTCAAGGTGTGTGTGTGGCGGGGGGTGGAGACAGGAGAATTGCCCAGAAGCTCATGGGCCAGCTGATCTAGAACACACACGTGGCAGAAACAACAAAAGAGACCCTGCCTCAAACACAAGAAAGTTGTCTTCGGACTTCCATATATTGTCCATGGTTGTCCCACACACAATAATACATCTCTTTATAAGGAAAGAAATAAGACTGCCCTTATTTACAGCCACATAGTATTCTCTAGTGAAAGTCTCAAAAAATTGCCAAACATTAAAATTGATTCTGTGATTCCATCAAGGTTGAAAAGCACAAGGCTAGCATACAGAATAACTGTGTGTGTGTGTGTGTAAAACAAATGTATAGAAACTCTATAGTATAACTTATATGAAGTATTTATGTGCTGAAAATTAAAAATTCCTAAGAATGTCTAAATAAGTGGAGAATAGTTATTTTGGTCACAGATTGGAAGACTCAACACAGTAGAAATGTTATTTCCCCTAACTCATTCAAAAACAGTACTAGTTTGTCATCTAGAAAATTAGGTGGAAAGTTAAATGAAGTGGAGTGCCTGGACATGGGGGCAGACACCTTTAATCTTAGCACTTGAGAGGCAGAGGTAAGTGGATCTCTGAGTTCGAGGCCAGCCTGGTCAATATAATGAGACCCTATCTCAGAGGAAAAGAGAGAGGAAAAAAGAAAATGGGAGTAATCACCTGCTTTTAAGATTTACTTAAGTAATCAAAATGCTATGGTGCTGGCAAAGGAATGAACACATAGATCAGTAAGACAAAGTAGAGAGTCCAGAAAGGCTTTTCAGGTGTAGTTAACTGGTTACAATGCAGCAGTGCCTATCAGTTTTGTAAGAAGCAAATGCTGCCCAGAAGTGGTGGTGCACACCTTTAATCCCAGAATTCGGAAGTCAGAGGCAGGTGGATCTCTGTGTGTTCTAGGCCAGCCTGGTATACAGAGTGAATTTTAGGACAGCCAAGGCTACACAAACCCAGTCTCAAAACAAACAAAAAACAAATACTGAAAAAAAATCAAATACTGAGGAAGAACTCTGTCCTTAAACATCTCAACTGAAATCCAAGCAGAAAAAAATGGATGTCACTTAAAAAAAAAGCAACTTAAATTATATTTTTAAATGAATTTTGAAAAATATGAATTTGCTTAGAAAATGAATTCAGTTTTGTGTGAGGGTGCTTTGGGGTTAAAACTACAAAATAAAGTGATTTATGAAAATGTTTTTTGAAGAAAATCCAATAGAGCAGAACACATCAAATGGGGGGAAACATGAATCAAGTAATCCCACACTAGCTTCGAATATGGTATACTAAGATTTTTCTTTATTAAAAGCAGGCTTTTTGGTACCCAAAGGCCACACCCAACTTGGTCTGCCCTCTCAAAGGCTGTTGGCTGAAGAAGGTTCCCCATCATCTCCCCCTTTTGTCTAAATAATAGAGTTCCAAGACCAATACGAAACTATATACAATAAGAACAGATATCAATTATAAAAATTAGAATTACAACCAGTATAAACAATATTAAGCAAGTAACATGCTAAATGTTTTAATAATTATTTTATCCTAAGGAGTCTAAGTCTTGTATTAGAAATAGCTTGGATAAATCATAAGAGGAAAGTAACTATGACTATCTAATCTTCAACCCCATCAAAGGCCTGAGAAGGGAGATAACATTACTTGAGTAGGCAGGAAGTATAATCAAACACCTTCCAAAATATGCAGTAGATGATGGAGACAACTGACTACCTGGGCAATCACCCAGAGTCTCATTTGTAATGATGAAGCATCCATCTTTGGCTAAGGCCTAGAGTAACTGACAGACCATTTTTAGAGGCAGGAAGATTTTCAAAACTGTCTTACCCTGACTTGACAAGGTTTGGCAGTCTTTTTTTCTTGTATCCTGCTTGTCCGGTCTGGACACCATGCATTTTGTCAGAGGTTCATGCATGGGCAGAAAGGCCAGTTTTGTCAAGAAGAAAACAAGCACCAAGTGGAGTGTCTTCAGTGCTCACCATTCTCTTGGGAATAGATAGGTGCTGCAAAGAGCAATCATGTCTCACATCAACAGAACCTTAAATTATTTAAATGCCATATTCTACAGTTCTTTGAAGTGGTTGAAGATTGCCTATTTATGTAGAATACAATCTCTATGTATCTAAAGAACCTGACAAGTCTAACTATAAGCCTGACAACATGGATGACAATTGGTTTATAATACTTAATATCTGTATAACTTAAAGACTAAGACTTCATGTTAGAATATTAAACAATCTTTAAACAACTTGAAGCCAATGTGGACAGTGACCTCAAAATATAAACAGTGTATTAGTATCTTGATCAGAGGTAGAAATATATAACAATATACTAAATAAATCCTAAAATTATATCAGTATACAAAATGTCTTAAACAGAGGTAGAAACATGCATGCATATAATCTGACAAAATAACTTTGTGTAGGTATACAAATACTGTAAACAGAAATAGAAGCATATTCAATATAACAAATATAATTTGAATTTGTATCGATATACAAGAATGTATACCAATGTAAATTGTCTATAAATAATAGCACATAAATATTCACTCTATTACTCACTATTATTATTAGTGTGAGTAAGCTCACACTAATCTACCTATTTTCCCATTCAATTTCCCTTTTTGTTTTCAGAGATCTCTGAGCCTACATAATTTTCACCCCAACCCCCAACCTAATCCAGTAATAATCAACTCCTAAATGATGTCCCTAACTCTGAGGACAGACTTTGTTGGGAGAAGGGCTGTCATCTTCTAAAATTACTTCTAGCGGTCATGGGGGCAATTTTTTTAAATGGGATCCTGTAAAACTAAAATGATGGTTAAGTTTCAATATTACTGTCTGGTATAATTCCAAATGATCTATGAGTAGTCGGTAGGGTTTTTCTGAAGTTTGTATTTGGAGTTCTGGCCAGAACGTTTAATGATTGGTCATACAGTAAATGTGAAAATAGAGGTCCAGGTTATTTTTCTTCTATCATTACACCAAAATGAAAGTTTGGCCTTTGAAGCCAGCATGATGTTATTTCCCATTTGAGCCTCTGGAAACCAACTAAATCTGAATTAGTCAACTCAAACAATACATAGGTGGTCTAATTTTGGATTTTTAGCTCTGAAAATAGGAGGGGATTCTTAGGACAGGGAATGCCTCTAAAGCTCATCATATTATATTTGCCGTAAAAGATGAACACAGGAAAAGAGAAGTTGAGATTTATTGAATATCTGGAACAGTTGAGTATACTGAACTTATCACAGGTTCTGGTGGATTGAATATCTGAGTCTGGACTGGAAAGTTGAGGTAAATCACTTGTCCAAAGACACCTGTAATAAAGGGCAAGCCAGGTTTTGCAACTTGATATGGCAGACATTACAAATTCATAATCTATTTTACTACCCTGGTTCCCCAGAGTTGTGTAATCACAGGAGTCATTGAAGATGCCCATTAAAAAAAAATACTAAGCCAGCTGGGCGATGGTGGGCACACGCCTTTAATCCCAGCACTCAGGAGGCAGAGGCAGGTGGATCTTTGTGAGTTCGAGGCCAACCTGGTCTACAAGAGCTAGTTCCAGGACAGGCTCCAAAGCTACAGAAAAACCCTGTCTCGAAACACCCCCCCCCCAAAAAAAATACTAAGCCATGGAGCTTCTGAAAATCTGATTTTGTTTCTGTGTAGAGGGAGTCCAAATTATTTTATTTTGTATTGTGTTTGTATTACTAGAAACTGGATGCAGGATAAGCACTCTACCTACTTATTATATGTTAATAGAAAACTCAAATAATTCTGGTCATTGTGCAGGGATTGGAAACATACCTAATTCAAAAGAAGTAGGGCTTAGAAGACAGGAATAGAATTAGGGATCTACATAGGACTTATTTAAAAAGCACTGCACTAGCTTCTCTACTAATAAAACATTATAAGATTGGATTGTGGAAATTATAAGATTGCATTAGAGTCCTTAATCTGTAAAAAACGACCCATATTTTATTTTTCTTTTAGATGACAACAGTTGTTGCATCCATTCTTTGGCATTATTTTTTTTTTTTTTTGGTTTTTCGAGACAGGGTTTCTCTGTAGCTTTGGAGCCTGTCCTGGAACTAGCTCTTGTAGACCAGGCTGGCCTCGAACTCACAGAGATCCACCTGCCTCTGCCTCCTGAGTGCTGGGATTAAAGGCGTGCGCCACCACCGCCCGGCGGCATTATTGTTTTTTACACTAGGGAGCAAATACACCACTGATATCGATAAAACTATTCTGGATACAGATGAAAGTATTACACTTAGAAATGTAAAATTGATAACTTCCTCGAGTGAGATAAAAAACACAAAATCCCACAATGGCAGACTCTCAAATCTAAAATGATCAAAGTTCCATATAATTCAGGATTGTAGGTAAGTACTCCCCCAAGTGACTTTTCCAAGATCACACTGGTTTTTAGAAATGGACAGCAAATCATGTTTACTTTTGATTCCTTCCTTTATCTAGTTTAATATTATCTACTATTTTGAGAATAGATTAGAGAAACTCATGATTTGAAATATATTCAGCCTATGAAATGTTTTTAAAAAATTAACCATACCCTTATTAGAACAAAGTGATTGTTTTCAAAGCATGTTGTGTTAAAGAACTCTGGTTTTCCTGACTTGTATTATAAAATTTTATATTAGGCAGAGAGATAAATAAGCATACCTGGATATCAATTCTAACAGTGTTATAACAACAGTATTTCTAAGTGTACTTAGTGGATACTTTGCAATTTGACTTTGGTTCACTTTTTATTTGCAAAATGTAGCTGTGATCTTAAACAAGTACTCTCATCCTCCCATTGTCTCTACTATACATAATATCAAACCTCATGATTTATTAATAAATGGAAATAAATTATAGAATATGTAACATATATAGCACTATAATTTAAAAGATAGGCAGAGGCAATGAATAAGTAATAGTTGCTACAATTTTTTCTTAATCTAATGGTTATTTAAAAGAACATTAATTTCTGGGTGATTGCTATAGTTTTTTTCCTTGTTTAATTTATCATAATCAGGGAGACTATGGGATTCCTGCTTTTGGTAGTTTTAGAATTAGGGCCCTTGAGATGACTCACTGGGTAACATTACTCATTGCCAAGCCCTAATAACCTAAGTTTGATCCCTGTGACCAACATGGTGGAAGGAGAAATTGAATTCCCACAAGTTGGTTGTCCTTTGACCTCCATCCATGTATTGTTGCATGTGCATGCACACACATACAAAATAAAAAGGAATTTTAGAGGCTAGATATAGCTCAGAGGACCCAAGTTCAGTTCTCGGCATCCATTGTTAGGGTGCTCACAATCTTCTGTAACTCTTGCTCTTATAATTGTAATGACAATAAATATTAAATATTTTTAAATTTATGACTTAGAACACAGTTTTGAATGGCTACTTGAGTCTTTAATCTTTTTATAGTTTATTTTCTTCGAAAATGTAATATTTATCTATCCTAGTATAAATTATAACAATTTGTCCTTATTGTATTTTTATGTTAGTTGATACTCCATCTTAAAGTTTTCATATCTCACTTGTTTCCATTTATTTCATGTTATAGTCCTAATACATCTGCTTTTGTGTTGTGGTTTGTTTATATCTGTGGCTAAATGTTCAGTACTTTTACACACTATTTGATTATTTTTGTGTCTAAAAAACAACATGTGGTGATTATGTAAAATCTGAAAAATAAACATACACAGAAGGAATTATCTGTTCTCTTGCTATAATGGAGCATTATTAAAATATTATTTGTGATGAGTGGGGAGATGGCTCAGTAGTTAAGAGCACTGGTTGCTCTTCCAGGGAACCCAAGTTCAATTCCCAGTACCCACATGGCAGCTCACAACTGTCTGCAACTCCAATTCCACAGGATCTACACCCTCACACAGACATACATGTAGGTGAACCACCAATGCACACAAAATTAAAATAAAATTTAAAAAAAACAGTATTTGTGATTAAAGAACAGAGGGTTAAATTTGAGTCTAAATATGGACCCTACTTTATCCTTGGACAGGTTATTGGACTTTTTCATATGTTCACCAAGTATTTATTGAGCATGTACTATGTGCCAGGCATTTTGCTGAGACTACATGAAAAAATATTGACGAATTCATCTTGGCTTAATTTTTTCATTTGTAAATTGATGACATTGTCTCTTGAAGTTGGTAAAAGCATCAGAGATAATAATGCTTAGTATTTGCCTAGCAGTCAAGAGCTCAGTAATTGATAACAGCCATTATTACTATGCACTCAGTATGGGTTTCTTTAGTCCTTTGCGATCACCTTAAACGTTGTCTTAGATTTTATGTTTGGCATTAATATTACAAACACTTGCTTCCATTTTTGTTAAAAACGTATATGTTAATTGTACATAGAAGAGCTTGGAGATGATATGGTTGTGTTAAAACACTTGCCTAGCATGAGTATAGGCCTGGGTTGCATGTTTTCTATACTTACCTTTTTCTTTGACAGTACATTATAGATTTTTTTACCTCCTTAAAAAAAGTGAACCTACTAAAGTTTTTAGTGTGAAGCATTTTATACACAGGACACTGAAAGCATGAACAAGCACCATTTTCTAAGAATAAAGCCTCAAAAGTTAACTCATGGCCCACTATTTTATTCTTACTGCTTCCCCTACCACACACTACCCTACACATACTTCTTTGCTCCATCTCCGGTGAATTATTTTGAAGCTAATCCTAGATGAATCAACCCCAATGTAAATATTTGCATCGTATTTCTTAAAAAATAAAGACTTAAAACACTTAACTGTCATACTGTTAACACACATGAAAATAATTCTGGGACTGATGGTTCAAACCTGTAAGCCCAGCTACTTGGGAGGCTGAGGCAGGAGGAGGATTTCAAGTACAAAGCTTGTCCAAGCTGTAGAATGGGTTCAAGCTCAGGCCTGGAAACTTAATGAGATCCTGTCTCCCAACAGAAGATGACTACAGATAAGAGCCTGGTGGTAGAATATTTGTCTAGCTTGTGTGAGGTTCTAGATACTGCCTCTAGCAGTTAAAACAAAAGGCTTCAAGAGCATCAAATACTAGTCACTTTGTTTTATTAGACACTTGACATTTCTTATATTACCTTCAAAACAGTTGCTATCATTTTGTTTTATTTCCTTGAGATTTTATCTTCTGCCATATGGAATGTTTTCTTTGAGACAATTGTGAAAGCTAGAAGGACTTACTGAGCTAAAAATACCTGGGTTTCTGTCTTGTTTCTGCCACTCACTAATTTATTTGCCAAGCTTTAGTTTCCTCAGCTGTGAAATACGGCTAATTAATACTTACCTCATATTCTTAGGATTGAATATGATGTCAGCATAAAGGACTATCAGATGTATCAGCCTCATAGCATATTCTTTAGTGATTCAAACGGTAATATCTATTTTTATTATTGTGTAGTTTTTTAAAAATATTCCAAAACTTTTTAGATACAAACTAAAAATAATGGTTGTTAAATATACTTTCAGGAAGGATGGAGAATTAATTTCTCCTGCTACCTCTTTTGAGTTCATATTAATTTAGTCCAAGGTTATAAATCTCAACTCTATAAAAAATTATATTGTTTACATACTTATAGCAGTACTTACTCATTTTTTCCCATTATCCTTTAGCAGGATTAAATTAGTCAATTATTCCTGGATATTAACTTGGTGTCTACAGACGTTACTTCTTCTCATATTCTTGAGCTCTTTATTCTTTTGTTGGTTTTCTAGAGTGTACCTCTGAACAGTTTATTTTTAAAACATGCTACCAAGATGGTGACATTTTATAAGACTTTGTAGGTGTAAAAATAATTTTCTATGACCTTTGAACTTGAAAAACTAGGGTGAGGTATGAAATCCTTAGATCTTAACTGTTCCCTTTTAACTCTCTATAGGTCATTACTTCATCGTCTTCTGGCATTTTGTTGTGAGGAAAAATCTGAGGTCAATTTGATTTAGTACCTTTGAAATAACCTATTTTTCTGCTTGTATGCTTATAGGATTATATCTTTATCCTTGAAATTTAAAAACATTTGCCAGGACATGTCTTGGTGTTGATGATCTCTGTTGAACCTTCTCAGTCTGCAGTCTCAGGTATTTTTTTCAGAACTGGAAAGTTTTCTTATACTTTTGATTAATTAATCTGCTCTGTTTTTTTCTAAGGAACATTGTTATTCATAGATTATTTCTGTCTGTCTTCCATAGTTTTAAAATTCTTTCTTTTTTTTCATTTACTCAAGTTTGTCCTTTGTGGCATGGATTCTGTTTTCTGCAGTGTGTGTTCTGATACTTGCTATTCACAATACAGACTTAATTTTTGCTACTGTGTTTTCATTTCTTTATTCCCAACATAACTTGTTTCATAAACAGAATTTCCCTTAGGGGTACACTTGAAAAAAAACATGAGGTGGATCTAGGCCTAAACCTAATTTTCTGAGGCCACAACTACAGAATCAAGAAAAAAAAAACTAAATAAAATCTTAAGAAAGGGCCCTCATAAACTTAATAGTGTAGATAACAAGCCAGAGGTCATACATAAAGGACTATCAGATGTATTAGCCTCATAGCATATTCTTTAATGATTCAAACGGTCTAGAAAATAGAGCAGTCCTGGTTACCAGCAGGTTTTTGGTAGCAAGACAGAGCTAATAAAGCAGACATAACAGCATTGTAACTAGAAGATAAACCAATATTTCTAATTACATTTATTGCCTTTTTCTTTAAAAAAATTTAAAAATAAATGTATATAATTTTGAAAAGACAGTACCAAGAAGAAAATCCTATGGCCCAGGTAATCGCTGATAAGATTTTATGTTTTGCTAGTTACATGCTCCCATGCTGGGAGGGAGGGTACAGAATTGGGATCATACTTACAGCTCTGTATCCTTTTAAATGTAATATATTGCAGGCATATTTTGTATCTTTAATTTTTCATTAGGCCCTGATTTTTACCATTGCATAGTGTTCCTACATATGAATAGATGTATTGTGATTTATTTAACTAGTCCCCTGTTGGTCATTTAGATTGTTTTCTATTTTAAAGTATAATGAATATCACTGTACATAAGTCTTTATGCACATCTCTGATATTTCCTTAGGATAAATGAGGAGCTGATTCTTAATCCTGTCACATTGGTAAGGATTATATACATTCCTTATTAAGAATATAAAATGCTTGTTTCTTATTGTTTCAATGTGATTTTATAAGAAGCTTCTTTGGATTCTAAACAGTACAATGGTATCTTGACCAAAGTTGGAAAGAGGTTTCTGCTGCCTCATGCAAAGCACCTTTATGATGAAACTTCTGCTACATACACTTTCAACAGAAAAGCCACTGCTAGGATCAGGGAGTCTGGAAGGCAGATGTACTTGTGGCAATGTGAGGGTGTTTTGTTTGGGGGTTATTGTTTTTTTAAGTGTGGTCCTTGCTCCTTCCTGCAACTTGGGTCTCTGTATAATATACTATGGCTTCAGACCCCCTTTTTTTTCTTCCTTTCCTATTACTTTAGATTGTTAATTCTCTATGAATAATCCTTTTCTCCCAGTGTTCTTATGTGCATTCATTTTTGGTAAGAGAGTGAAAGTAGTTGGTATGTCCTACAAAGGTAAAAGTCAAATTTCATCTATCACAGATCACTTCTCAGTCCTAATACACTTCTTCCAGATGATCTCCTGTTAGAAAGTCAAAGAATTTTTTAAAACTTACCTTTTATTTTTTTCCCAAAGAGACCAGGTTACACCCTGGTAATATATGGTGTAACAGGGATTGTACCAAAATAATTTCCATAATAGGGTTACTGAAAGTGAAGCATTTTTTAATTAAGAAAATAGTCTTATTTTTAATGTGTCAGCATTTCCATTAAAATACTTGGGAATACTCTAGAGGTATTGGAACTTCAGTTTAGAATTACTGATTGAATTGTCAGCTCTCACACCTTAAAAACAATCTTTAGTGATCCCTGTGTATAACATAGAAAGTTGTTTTGAAAACAACTCTTGCTGACACTGAAGCGAACAGTCTCCTTTATCTGATTTGTTCTGATCAGACCCATATTGTAGGTTAATCCCATTTGTGACTTTTTACACATTTCAAAGTAACAAAGTAAAGCATGATTAGCATTTCCTAACCTTTTCCAGTATTTCACATCGTATTTGCATATGTACAATCTGCCAAGCTCTACGGCTTTTTTGGCTGGCAGGCATTTTGGTAGGATGAGAGAGGATAAATACATTTGTCTCACTTTAAAACTATTTTTCATACTTACTCAGCCACATTGTACAGAAAAATAGCACACATATGAATGATTTCTTCCATCCTTCTTGGCAGGAAATTGACTGCCGTGAGTGGAGAGAAAGACATCTCTCCTGTTTTTCACGGCATAACATCTTTAGAAGTTATCTGCAGAAATGGAAACATTTCCCCATCATTTGAGGCAAAAGAGAAAATGCGTAGCATTTATGGTCCTGTAATGGACCTTTCTAATTCAATATCCTGCAAGGTCAACATTATAATATACATATTATGTATATCATATTATACATCTTACGAGCAGACAAACTGCAGCTTAAATTTTTAATTAACTTACCCAAAGTTAAGGGTAACTGTACCAGTATGGGACATAGCTAGGGTTTAAAAGTAATACTGACCAACCTCAGTGTACACTTTTTCTATTTGTCTTAAAATTAGAGAAATCTATTTTATTGTTTAGTAAATCCTATCCCTCTAGCTTTAGAAACTATAGAAAGTGCAGCATTAAGTCAGACTGGTCATCTATTAGTCTCTAGTGATAACCAAAGGTCAGTTTTCAAAGGGGAAATAAAGTTCTTTACTACAAACATAACATTACATTCATTTCTAATCATACTTAGATCCTTATTTTGATGAATAAAATCAAAGGTTTATTTAAACAAAGGGTTTTTTTAGTAAAGAAAAAGGTTTGTAAAGTTGGTATGTAGGATAACATTGGCTTTTCTATTTTCCTATTTTAATAATTAAGTTCAAAGTTGAATCTTCCCTAAATTTACCAAGAAATGGATTACTTGCCTACACTACAGAATAGGATACCTTTGGGGTCATGTTTCTTTTCAATTGTTTCTTATAATGTTTACTTAAAGTATTAATTAGCTAAATATTTCAGAAAAGATAATGCATTGTCAAAATTTGTGACCGACTTGAAGCTGAAAATAGTGAAGTGGTTTACAAGTTTTCTATTTCAACAAATAGAAACTGTAGCAATAAGACCATAGGTGGAAAAAGATGAATCAAATGTTTTAAGTAAGACTTTCTGTGGGAATAAGCAACAAAAGTTTCAAGATGAAAGATGCGTTATGTTGGGTATGCCCCAACATATTACTGGTGTATAATAAGTTGTACTGTATGTAAATACAAAAAGTAGGAATGGGCTCTAGATAGTTTTCCACACAAAGGTAGCTTGGAAGCTTGATGACCTTAGTTCAGTTCTTGGGACCCATATAGTAGGAGTGAAGGTTGCATCTGACCTTCATATACACACTATGGTACATGTAACCCCCACCAAAAACTAAATAAATGTTGAGACTAGAGAACTAGATCAGTAGTTAAGAGAATTGTTTCTTGTAGAGGACCCAAATTCAGTTCCCAGCACCCATGTTAGGTGACTCACAACTGTCTGTAATTCAGGAGATACAACCCCTCTGGCCTCCATTGGTATCTGCATATACATGCACATACCCACATACAGTGAATCAGATACATATAACTAATAAAATAAGTACTTCCTTTTAAAAAAAAAAACAAGAGCTGAACCAACAGAAAAATTAGTGTGTGTCAACAGTATGTGGAGGCCTACCCAAAATTTTGCAAATGTGAACAACATCAATGAAAGTTTATTATCTAGGAAAGGGAGGTGATAATGCCCACATTTCTGCATTTTAAAACTATAGTTGAAATGTTGATTGCATGTATTTTAATATACTACTACTCTTTAAGATAAATGAAGAATATGTTCAGCAAGTAGGATCAGAAGCCTCATCTGTCTTAAATATTTGTATAAACTTGAGTTATCTGTAAAAGATAAAGTTGGGCACATTATAAGCATGAGTGAAGATTTACTTCCTATGTCTTTTCAGGTAATCTAAAGGCAACTTAGTCTTCATTTATTAAGTATCTTCTTAAAGTAGAATTTGTGAGTGAGAAAAATTGCTGTACAATAAGGAATTATGTCTAGTAGGCAGTATTTTTTCAGAGGTAGTCTAGTAGTGGGCTACCTGATAAGCCTACATTCTTGTCCTGATAGCATTTTTACATAGGTAAAAGTAGAATAGAAAGAATTTAAATAGAGTATTTGCGATTGGAACAGAAGACTTTTGAGATATCTTTCTGATTACCAACAGGATTTTTTGTTGTATCATTTTATCCCTATGAAGCTATTTCATCTTAATAGTACTTTACATTGGTAGTTAACTAACAAAGTGCTTTCTTATGAATCATCTCAATTTTGAGCTGGATAATAACCTCTTGAGTAGACAGGACAAATAATTCCTATTTGAACAGAGAAAATGATAGGTTCAAAGAAAGTCCAATTTCCCCAAATCATAAGACTTAAATGAGTACCAGGTCTCTATGTCAGTACTGCTGGTCTACCAGCTCCAAGTTCAGTGCTGTTCATATTGTACCAGCTGACTTTAAAAGTAAAAATCTAATTGTGATGGTTGTTTTGCATGCATTGAAACTTATAAGGAGCTGGTGGTTTTGAAATTCTATTCCCATGGGAAATATAAATGTACCTCCAGTTAGACGAAGAGTTCTAAAATCCAAATAATAGAGAAAGGTAAATACTATTATTAGATGGTGGCATTCACTAAGAGAGGAATTACAGGGAAAGATGGCAGTGGTCAGCTATAGATTTGGACATAATAAAAAAATAACTAATCTGATTGTTTACTAAATGCCAAATACTCAGATTAGGTTTTCATGTATTTATTTTTCATCTTCACAATTCTCTGAATAGTACTCTCTTATTTGTTACTTTCTGTGTACGGAAACTAAATCTTATGTGGTTTGAATAACTTGCTCAAAGCTTCATCCTTGCTATTATGAAAACAGGATTTCTAATTTACACGCTTGACTCCAACTCAGTAGTCTTAAGAACTAGTTTAAGGTTTCCTTAGAGTTCCTGGATTGGATTATAAACAATCAAAAGTCAGTCAAATAAAAAGTTATATCTTGTAGAAGAAAGGCATGTCTTGAAGATTATTTGGATGCCCTTGCCACAGAAATGGGAAAGTGTGTCAGGAAATTAAGATTTTATTTACATATGCTCCCCACCCCTACTTTCCTGCATTTTAGCACCGGTTTTGTCCTTTGTGTTATAATATAGACACCCTCTACCTAGAAATGTAGGTGCCCCTTGGTTTAAGTCGGTAGACATTTTAGGATGAAAGACATGTTTACATTTATCTTCAGGTCAGTACCTAGAACATAGCATGAATAAATGAACAAATGAAGAATGAATGAATGAATGATAAATAGAGCTGGGGACAGAAGAGAGACAAGGATTTAAATTCAGAGAATCTGCCTTATGCAATATTGTGGGCTGCCTTTTATTATTTCCCCACTTATAATGCTCTAAAAATGGTTAACTTAGATCCTGGTACATTTGTTGAATTACAAGGAGTTAAAAAGCTTTTGTCAACTGAGGGAATAAAAGAAGACCCTTTATATTCCTAAGTTCCATTGTTTTAAGTTTTATTTTGTTTCTTTGAGATATGAACTTGCTATGTACCTTAGGCTGGTCTCAAATTTACAGACCTCCTGCCTCAAGATCCCAGGTTCTGGGACTGTAAACATGGGTCACCACTCCCTACTGTTTTATTTTTCAGGTACACAAATAATACATATTTATTATAGATACTATAGATATATTACAAAATTCAAATAAGCAAAATAAAAGTTTAAGTCATCTGAAATTCTGCCATTTGGAGATAGCCACTGTTAACATTTTGGTGTATATCTTTCCAGAGTGTTTTCCCATACAAATATATACATTAAGACATGTATATATTTGTTTTAAATGGGTTTGTTATAATCCATATTGTTTTGTAAGCTGCTTTTTCACTTACTATATGTGACTGTCTTTCCATGTCAATAGATTTACATCTTTATCATCATTTTAATGACCACATAGTATTCCGTTATATGGATGCATCATACTATAATTTAACTAGTTTTCTATTGTTAGGAATTTAGGTTTCCAATTTGGAGTTCTTTTTGGAAAAAATAATTATGGTGAGCATTTTGTATATACATCTTTGTATACTTGTATATTTTAAAAGAAGTAGAATGGATGGAATACTAAAATTTTATGTGTGATAATTGTTTGTTTTTAATAGACTCAAATTGTCTTCCTGAAAGAGTGCTGATTTACACTTTCTCCACCAGTAAACCCAGAATGCTTTTTTCCCCATGCCCACTGAGTATTAGTTTCAGGTTCTTGTAAGCTATTATTGATTTGGAAGGCAAAGGTATCTGTGGGTTAAATGCATTTCTATGACTGGCACTAAGGCTGAATTCTTTTTTCCCTTATTGCTCATTTCTGTTGAGGTTCATCGTTTTTTCTTACAGGTTTGTAAAACAAAGATCTTTATGTATCAAGGATACCAAATCTTTGTCATGTTGCTTTAGTTTTTTTGTAATCAATTTGTCTTTTGTAATCCTTTGTGTCTGGTATAATAACTTTTATGGATGCAAATGTCACTTATTTCTTTATGATTTCTATTCTTATAACTTTTACTCACCTGTATTCTAATACTTGCTTAGTTTTACTTTTGACATTTAAATGTTTAGTCTATCTGGAACTTACTTTGATGTAGAAATTGAGTTTAGTTTTCTCTACAATAATTAATCAGTTTTTCTGATTAATTATTAATAGTATTGAGTTTAGAATGTGTTTTGTTGTACAAAGTATTATAAATGATGTTAGATGAGGCTTGACTAAGACCATTTGTAATGCATTAACCTATGAATCATAAGAGCTCACCTGGAAAGGTAGTCAACGTTTATTAGTTTCATGGAAAAATGCTCAGATAGTTTCAAATAATTAAATTACCTATGAACTTCTGAAACACAGCTTGTTGCAAAGTTGTCCCTGCATCCTTAGTAATTCTACTTCACTGGAGGTCTTTAGGAGTGGAGATATTCTAGATGATGGGTTGGTAGTTTTGTTGCTTTATTTTTTTTGTCTGTTTTCATATAATTTTGATGTGAAATCTATTTTGGTAACTTTCTACTTGCTGTGCTTTTCACAGAATGGACAGCAAATTATGGATGAACCTATGGGAGAGGAGGAGATTAATCCACAAACTGTAAGTAAAATGTGTGTCATGAAGGACAGAGACAAACCAGATGTAAAATTATTAATTTTAAATTAAGCAAAGCAGTCATTTAATATATAAGGCACTTGTTGATGCTTTCACATTAGTTTTACCAAAATATGCTGATGTGTTTATCTAACTATTTTTTAGCAATAAAACCTTGGGAATCAGATATCTCTGAATGATAAGAGAAGGGATGGAGAAGCGACCAGTGACCTCCTATCTCTTTCATTCCTCCATCTAAAAGGGTCATCCATCTAAAAGGGCCAAGACCCTCTCTCAGCCATGCCTTACTACTTTCAGTCCTCAGGCCTCCAAAACCTTTATGATTAATTTTGGTCAGCTAGTAGCTAGCTCCTCTACCTTCTGATTCAGAAAAAAACTTTTTCAGTCTCGGAATTGTCGGAATGCAATCACAATATTAAGATTTGCTTGAAAAGAATTACAAATCTGGGTCTGGTGGCACAGGCCTATAATAAGACTTTAGAAAATTGAGGTAATAGAATCACATGCCTGATACCAGCTAGATTAATAATAAGTTCCAGGCCAGCATGAGCTACATAGACTCTGTCTCAGAGAGAGAGGGAGAAAGAATTAATTCATTTGTATGTGCACACATATTAAAGTCATACTTTAAAGAAACAGTTAACATAGAAAGTGGATTATTGACCATTTACTCCCTTTTTAACTGTTGTTAAATATTGAATCCCCAGCACCTAGAATGTGTCACACATTAAGTACTCAGTATTAAGTATGTATAAATGAGTAAGTTGTTCCAAGTCTACCCAGGATAACTGTCCATTGTCAGCAGATCAGCTATAATTTTGTTATTCTATACATATGAGAGTTATTTTGTAACTTGCTCTTTTCACTGACATGTCTTGAATATTTTTGTAACATAAACAGATGTTACCTCTTTTTTAAATAGTTACATCTTTTTACAATGGTTACATGCTATTCTATTCTGTGAATATTTTATATTTAATGAAAATTTTCCACTATTTTTATAAACTTACATTTCAGTAGACTACAGAAAAGGTTACATTTGTACCAAGAATGGTAAGAACATTTAAATTTCAATAGACATTACCAAATAGTCTTCCAAAACTGTTGATAAAGTTTCAGTGTATAAGAGTAACTGTTTGATAATTTCTTATCCCACATTGGAATGTCATCAGAAAACAGTCTTTATGAGCCACTTTAAATATTTAATACTTTCTCATTTTAGTTTGCCTTTCATCTGATTATTAGATTAAGTATCTATGTACTGTTGATCTCATATTTTTTATGTTTAGAATAAACTTCTTTTGGATAGTTTATATCCCTTTTGGTTTGTGTGTCTCTGAATATATTCTGAACATTAACCCCATGTCTGTTATTTATCTTCCAAATATTTTATATACTTTTTAAGACACTGATTTTATTCCTGCATTAAATATACACGTAAGTTTTATTTTTAAATTAGCACACCTGGCTTCTGGATTGCATGTTCTGACTAGAATACCTATCCCTCTTGTTAAAAGAAACTCTTATATTTTGACCTAGTGATTTTTAAATTTTTGTTGTGTTGGTGATTAGTTTTATATTTTTCTGTTTTTGCATTTAAATCTGTCATCCACTTGGTGTTTTAATTTGCGGCACGATGTTTGTATTTTTACTTTACTTGGTAGCCTGTATTCCTAAACCCTGTTTACCCATTCTTTTAAGATATCTCCTTTTTAAAAAATATTTATTTATTTATTTATTATACAACATTCTGCCTCCATGTATGCCCGCACACCAGAAGAGGGCGCCAGATCTCATTACAGATGGTTGTGAGCCACCATGTGGTTGCTGGGAATTGAACTCAGGACCTCTGGAAGTGCTCTTAACTACTGAGCCATCTCTCCAGCCCAAGATAGCTCTTTTATTATATTTAATTTGTCTTTTACATGCTGTATGAGTTTTTGAGAGTTGGCGTAGCAAGTTAGCACAAACTGCAATGCTTTAAAAAATAGAAATTGATTCTCTGAATTTGAGAAGTCAAAAGTTTGATGTCAAAGTTTCCATAATACTGCCTGTCCCTGGAAGTTCCAAGGTAGGATCGTTCCTTGCCTATTCTAGCTTCTGGTGTGCCAGTAGTCCTATATGTTGTCATATAGACATACCATTCCAATATCATTCTCAGCCACTACATGGTGTAATTGCTGTCTTTGTGTCTGTCCAAAATTCCATCCTCATAAGAATTCTGGTTAGTGGATTAGGAACTGCCTTATACAGTATAACCTAATTTATATGGCTTTTGCAAAGATCCTAATTTAAAATATGGCTATATTCATAGATAACAAGACTTGAACGCAAACATATCTGTTTGAAGGATACAACTTAATTACAATCCTCCCTGAGTATTTTGGTCTTACATACTTTTTCAACTATTGTGTTTTTTACCATATTTTTAGTACGTGCAAGGCAAGACCTCTTTTTTTAAAAATTACAATATTGTGCATTTAATTTTCCAATAATCTTACATTCAGTTTGTCAGTTACTCCTAAAAATTGTATTTGGACTTTTTAATTAGAATTGTGCCAAATCTATAGGCCAACTACAAAAACCTGTATGCCACAAAGCTGGAAAATGTAAAGGAAATGGACAGTTTTTTAGATAAATACCATATACCGAAATTAAATCAAGACCAAGTGAACAATCTGAATAGACCCATAAGTCGTGAGGAAATAGA
>JAQHUG010000127.1:1841158-1865798 GCA_028555095.1 Dicrostonyx torquatus | reverse complement strand
CGTTATTTGCAGACGATATGATAGTGTACCTAAGTGACCCCAAAAACTCTACCAAGGAACTTCTACAGCTGATAAATGCCTTCAGTGAAGTGGCAGGATACAAGATCAACTCAAAAAAAAATTAAACAAATAAAAAATTATTTTTAAAAAATTTAGTCTTTATATTTCAGCATATTCACTTATTCCAATATTCTTGTGTATCTTTTCTCAAATTTTATGGCTTCTTTTTTGGTTTTGTTTTGTTTTATTTTTTGAGATAAGGTTTCTTTATGTAGTCTTGACTGTCCTGGAACTAACTCTGTCGACCCAACTGGTCTCTAACTCACAGAGATCCACCTGCCTCTGCCTACTGAGTGCTGAAGTTAAAGGCATGCACCACCATCACCTGGCAATTTATGGGTATTTTACAGTTCTTTTCATTGTTTTGATTTTTCCTCCTGAAGCTAGTCTGTAACTTACTATGTACCCCAATAGTCTCAAATTGGTAATTCTCTTGCCTTGGCTTCAAGTGCTAAGATTAGAAGGCTACAACACCTCGTTTCAATTTTTGTTACTGTAAATGGGATTTTTTTTGCTGTGTCTTCCATAAAGTTACTGCTAATATGTGTGGATGTGTTTCTCTTTTTTTGATAGAGGCGTGGTTTTGAGACAGGGTTAAATGTAGCCCAGGCTGGCTTCAATCTCTCTGGGTAGCTAAAAATATCCTTGAATTCCTTATCCTCTTGACTTTACCTCCCAAGTGATGGAACTATAGGCATGTACCATCATTGCCTGCCTAGTTATATGTTTCTATTGACTTTTTAAAAACATGTTGCAAAAGTTAATTTTTCAGAAGTCAAATAGTTATGAATACTATATGAGTTATATAAGAATGAGTTTATTTTATTCTTCTGCTTAAAGGCCTTCAATAGTTTTGTGCTTCCTTTAAATAAGGGCTAAACTCTGCAATATGACCTGTAGTATCCTGTATAATAATAAATAAGGCCTTTCCCCACTTGTCTTCTCATCCTCTCTGGCCACACTACTCTGTCCTCTACTCAGAGTCCACTCATTCAAATATGTCACTTCTCTTTTGCTTCTGCACGTTCACAGTTATTTCTTCTCCTGTGGTTCTTAACTACCCATCCCCTTCTATTTAACCTAATCATCTCCAAGGTTCAGGTTTAGATATTTTAGCTGAGACATCTTCCTGACACAATTAGCATTCTGAGTTAAGCATTTTGCTTTGTACAGCCATAGTAGTCTGCATATCTTAATGCAAATACCACACCAGATCCCTTTTATTTATTTACTTGTCCATTTTCCCTGTTAAAAGTGTAAACTTCATGAAGTAGTGGCCAAATATGGCTTATTATTGTTCTTTATTACCCAGTTGGTTTCTAGTAAGTATTTCTTAATTTCCTGTATGCAGAAACCCACACATAAAGCCTAGTGCTGGGACTATCTTCAGAATTTGTCTAGATTCCCATTCCTCTCAAACCATTCGAGGTGTTTTATATCATGATCTATAGTGTATATTTTGACATGTAAACAGAAAACTGATCATTATTAGCATCTAACTTGTTTTGCTTTGTTTAACAATTCTTTTAGAAGGAAAACCTCCACATTTTATACTTTCTTTAGTCTAAAATGAAAGCATATGATGTCATATGGCTTGTACTTTTGCTTATGGCACTCCTAATACTTCATCTAGGAGATGCATTGTAAAGACAGCTTGGAAAAGTGTAGAAATATGATATTACCAGTAGTGTGGATGATCAGTCTAGTGAATATGGAATTAAGTTTAGTTGTCAGATACAAACAATATTTCTCTGATATAATTAAATCCAAAGGACTATCCAGCTGATGAGGTGGCTCAATGGGTAAAATGTTTGCTATGCTAGCATGAAGGCCTGAGTTTGGATCCCTAAAACCCACATAAAGTTCAGGTATGAGTATGAAAGAAAAATACGGCAATTAAAAGGTATCATTCCATTGGTTATAGCTAACATTCTGATTTCAGAGAATAAAAGACGCAAAAATATGCTTCTAATGGTGTTCTCCCTCTATTTACTTTATCTCTTTCTTTAATTTTTATTAGTTTGAATAAGGTGGGTCATTATATACCAGGAGTTAGTTCCAGCCACTCAGGAGGTGACATGAGCCAGTAACTCCAGCCCTGGGGTATGCAGAGACAGGTGGATTCTTGGTTAGAAGCTTGCTGGCCCAGAAGTTACTGGTTTAGTGAGAGACACTATCTCAAAGACAAAGGTAGAATGCAATAAAGGAAGACATGCACTGTCAATCCTTGACACACATCCATGCACATACACACTATTTACATGTATGTACTGACATACATACACCTCACACAAACACACAATAAATCTAAAAAGATTATCAAAATTTATATTAGCTTTATATTTGAAATTATACTCACCTTAAAATACGATTAAAAGGTCACTTTTTGTCAACTACTAATAATTTACATGGTGAAGGTTAAAATGCTGTATTGATTAATCAACTACAGTATCTGTAGGCCAACAATCTGGACACAGCTTAGCCTAATGTTTGTGTTCAAGAGACTCTCATAGTCTACTGTTAGGATGCTGGCCCCAGTTAAGAGTCTCATCTGAAATTTGACTAGGCAAGGATCTGCTTCTAAGCTCACATGGCAACTGGCTAAGATTCCTAGCCCACAGAAACTGTGAAATAATTTATGTGTGAAGATTGTTAACTGGTAGGTATTATCTAGGTTGATTAACCTGTTTCCCATGGTCTGGAATTTAGAGTTATGATAAGCCAGTTTTCACCAGGACAATATAAAGGAGGAATAAATACAAGAAAGAAGAAACCTGGGCCTCTTAATGGCGTAGTGTTCTAATGACAGCTCTTAACCCTACACTACCTTCTTACTTGTGAACTGCTCTTTGATAAGTAAAATAGGCACCTAACCTTATTTGAGTGAGTCCTTGTATTTTGGGGTCCTCTACTTACAGCAGCTTAGTTTGCATCTAAACCACTAGAATCATTGATGAGCTGAATTCTTCATGTCTGTTAGATTTTAAGTTCTCTACTATGTTGTAAGATGTACAAAAGAGTCTAAGAGAAACTTGTCATTTTAAAGGCAAATCAAAGCTGCCTTGGTCCTCTTCTCCTAGGGGAAATTATCACCCAAAACAATTAGGTAAATAAGAAACAGATTTTCTTTTAAATTAGAAGGTTTCTATAATTTGAATTGTTGAAAGGCAGATGGAAGACTAACAGTAGAAAGTTCCAGAATCTAAGTGATTTTATAAGGATACTCCAGCATGAAGCAAGCCTTGTTTACAGCCCTGGAACCACAAAAGAAATCAAGAAGAGGAACTTTAGGGACCGTGGGAAGTGGAGCTGTGGCATAGAGCTAAAAATATGGCAGCCTACAATAAATCATGCCTGCTAATTAGGCCCAAAATTTGTATGCTATTTAGTGCTTCTTTTTGATATAGGGTTGTCTAGGCTGACGTTGAACTCCTGTCTCATGCAATTTCCCTATCTCAGCCTCCTGAGTGGCTGGAACTAACTCCTGGTATATAATGACCCACCTTATTCAAACTAATAAAAATTAAAGAATGAGATAAAGGAAATAGAGGGAGAACACCATTAGAAGTATATTTTTGCGTCTTTTGATCTCTGAAATCAGAATGTTAGCTATAACCAATGGAATGATACCTTTTAATTGCCGTATTTTTCTTTCATACTCAATATAATGGTACTCATTTTGTTTTACTAAGTGGAATATGATAGCACCATTTTCCTCCAAGTAAGAAAAAGTCTTTGGATTAAAAAGTCCTAAGAAGACTATTAGTAGGAAAAAGACCAAAAAGGCCTGATCTCAAAAATGGTCATTTTTATGAAATTTCAAAACAACAGGAATAAAGGTAGCCCCCTTTTTTGTTTTGGTTTGGCCAGCCACTTATATAACTGGGCTTATAGATATGTAACACTATGCCCTATTTCTAAGAACTTTTTTTTTATTTCTAAGAGCTTTTAAAAGAGATTTTAAAAGATCATATACAGGATTGGATATAACAATCCTGTTATGTGATAGAAGAGAAAGAACAATGTCTTTAAAATGCATAGTGAAAATGCCAATATATTTCTAGACATTACCTATTGGAGGAAGTTTCTAGAGAGTTGTTAATGAAGAAAAAGAGACATGGCAGTCAGGACACAAAGTATCCAGTACTACAATTCTGCTGAAGAAAGGACCTTCCCATCATAATAAATAAATGAATCTTCAGAAAACTAGTTTATTCAGTAGGCTTAAAGAATACTGAATCCACACTGAGACACATAGTTCCAGGAATGCTGCCTGCAGAGAGGATAGGGAAACTGCCAATGATATAAAACTGATGAATTTTCCAATAGATCTGAGTGCTGAAAATTCACTTAAGAAGCTGTTGCAGAGCAGAAAGAATTTTAAATAGATACAAGGAAAGGAAGTTGTAAAACAAAGCCGCCATAATAATAAGCTTAAGAAAAAACAAATGCAGCTAGAGTACTAGGAAATTAACAATTTCTACATAGTCAAAATAGTTATAAAGAGTATATAATATTTGCTGAAATTAATGTTATGATTGCTAAGTTATAAAATAGGATGTCTAATAATGTCAGAAATTGCTAGCATTAGATATCATATTAGGGAAGCCAAACATAGCTCATACCCTTAATGTTAACACTGAAGCAGGGAAGGTTGCCACAATGTCAAAGTAAGCATGGGCTACATATGGAGTACCAGGCCAGCCTGAACTAGAGTTAAGACTTAAAAAACAAATCAGAGGGAATGATGAAAAAAGCTGAAAGAATACCAAGAACTGCTACTTTTTTTGTTATAATCCTGGCAGCAATTTTTGATTCTTTCACCTTTAATTAAAAAAATTAAACAAGTTTTAAGTAGCTGTGTCGTGTAATTAGATTTTTAAATGTAAATTGTATAATATAAAATGAGTGTTTTAAGACTAGATGTAGGATTTTTGTAAAGTAAATGTCAATTTTGGTATGAAATTTTTTTCATGGGAAAATGGTGTAAACAAAAGACAAGGGAGAGAAGGTGAGATGTAGATGGCTAAATCCATTTACCTGAGATGATACCCATAAAGAAGAGCCCAAGTTCTCCTGAATATAAAACATCTCCACTCAGAACTTAGTGTACTGATGTAGTGTACTGTAGTGTAGTTTCAGTATGTATATCTTTTTTTTTTTTTCCGAGACAGGGTTTCTCTGTAGCTTTGGAGCCTGTCCTGGAACTAGCTCTTGTATACCAGGCTGGTCTCGAACTCACAGAGATCCGCCTGCCTCTGCCTCCCTAGTGCTGGGATTAAAGGCATGCGCCACCACCACCCGGCCCATTATGTATATCTTAAGTGTACCTTAAGCATACCATTCTATTTGTGATAAACCATTTCCTTTTGGCTGGATTTTTCTTTTCTTCACTGCTCATTAATTCCTCACTTCTGTTTGGTGTTTTTTCTGTTGTCTCCCTCCCAGCCATGTCTTAGATTCACTTCTCTTCTATCTTCTCTAAGTTTTAATGCCATTAGTCTTCCTAAAGAGTCAGTCCTTACCTGTCTTTACTCACCTAACATTCTTTATTTCCTTTGTGCATCTCATAACATTAAGACAATTTGCCCAATTTAAAATAAATTGCCCAGCACCAGATCAAATGATAGCATCTCCCTCCCCAGATATGTTGGTTTATCAAGTTCATATTTATGCATAATTAATTTATCTCACAACTTACTCCAGCCAGTATTCTTTGTCTTCTCTGGTGATAAGAGTGGGTTACTTTTATCTTTCACTTCTGTGGGACATAGAAGAGAAGCTATCTTTATAACAGAAGATAGAACATCCCCAAAACAAGATAACTTCTTAGACTTCAGAATTTTCTGTCATTTCTCAGCTGGCCAGAGAACTCCATGGTCTTCATGATCCATGCTGAAGAATTGGCAAGTCTTGACTGTCAAGATGGTCATCAAAGAATAATGTAAAGCAGTTTCCTGTTTAGTGGGAAATTGATTCTCTTAATAGTTCTTATAATACTATGCAAAGGTCTTTCTGAGGATTGAGAATTGAAAGACAAAAGTAATGCCTAGCACTAAGAAAGAGCCCAGTAAATATTAATTTTCCTGTCTCACTCCTTCTAGAGGCTGCTCCTGTTTCTCATATTGTTTTCCAGAGATGAAATGTGTTCCTAAGAAATAATGTGGTAGCCAGTATTTGTTTGTTTGTTATTTTGCTTAAAGTAGGCCTGGCTTCAGGCAAAATTATAAAATGAGTTCACTTTCCCTTAATTTAGTCCTTTGAGCCTTCCGTTCCATCTGCAATTCATTTGTTCATTTATAAATAAGAAATTAAGACAGAATGGTACTCTGTGCCAACCAGCTTCAAACTCCTGGGCTCAAACTTTTCTCCTGATTCAGCCTAAGTGAGTAACTAGGACCAAAGTGTGCACCACTGCACCAACCTCCCTTCTGTTATGTATTTTCAATTATCATACATATATGAATTGCTTATAATATCACCTTTGTAAATTATATATTGCTACAAAATGTTTATTAACCCAGTCTCCATAGCTTTTATATTATAGCTGTGCATATAATTATTAAGTGAAGAAATCTAGTTAAAACTATTACATCCTAAGTACTCAAATCCAGAACTTTTTAAAGCATGGACATGATGGCACAAGTCAAAAGTTCCACACCTGTACTGATATGACAGGTTATAGTAACAATGCAGACTCATGAAAAAGACTGGATAAAATTAGCTTCTGGCTGTGTACATGAATACACAACATACATGAACTCTATGTTTAGGCTTGGGTCCCATCCCTCAAATACCGCATTTATTAGGCGTTTGAAAAATACTCTGAAGCTTTTTTTTTTTTGCAGTGGCTAGGATTGAACCCTGGACCTTGTACATTTTAGGTTCCTTTATGAAGGATGCACGTACACAGGCAGTAAATAACCTGTTTTTTTCAGATTTCCAGGTGCCACTGGGGCATTAGCAGTTAGCAGTAGTTCCTATCTTCCACTTTCACCATTATTTTTGCTATTGCTCATTTTGTAACCATGAGACTGCAATGGTGTGTATAATCCCCTTCAAGGAATTTCACTTGCTCGTTTAGGCTCCCTCAATCTGTCTTAAAACTTGAATTTGAGCTTCCCAAATAATACTCAAACTATGAATTCAGCACACCATTAGCAGTCATGGTTAAAGCACAAAACAAGCTACAGAAAGAATCTTGAACAGAAAGTAGATAATAGGCAATGAGTTACTCAGAATAGGAAAGTACAGTTGAGTGCTCATTGGCAGGAAAATGCATGGTGTGGTACAATAACACTTACCAACTAATTTCGTCAATTATTGTGTGTCCTTCTAACTTATTGACTGAGAAGTGTAGTTCAGCACTCAGAGCTTGGGATAAAAATACTCTAGTCAGTTTAAATAAATGCCACTTAGGGAAAATACTTCTGAGATAAATAGGATTATAATTAGCACATCATGGTAACATTAAATAGGGTATGTGTACACTAGGCAAACTTTCCAAGCTTATAAGGTTTTCCTTTACTGATTTTTGGCATTCTTACGGAGATTTTTTGGTTTGGTTTTGTTTTTACTTTCTAGAAATCCCTTTTACTATTCCTTAAAACACCAGAACTTAAAACTACTTTTCCTTTTATCACAGTTTGCCACTGGTATGACTTGGCTCTGATACAGTGTTCTTCTGTTTTAAAGTTAGTTCTCTCTGTTCTAGTGTGTTCATCACAAAACGATATCCATTCTTTCAGGTTGAGTGATGCTGCCCATATTTGGAAGAAAAACAAGTGACTTAACTGAGCAATATTCAAGTCTGAATGATTGACTGAATTAAACTGAAATACTGATATATGAAAAGCTATGGACCCTTTATCTAAATGGATATTTTAAACTATTTTATACAAGCATGACTAAGACCCAGAAAAGGCTATAAAGACAAAAAGAGGGATGATAGATTCCTACCTGGGACATGGATGCTGCTTCCCCTCTCTCTCTTCTGGCCCATAGGACAAGTAGAACATATCATGCTTGCTTTTCATCTAGACAAGGCCTTAGAAGGAAGTCCCTACAAGCACACCAGTAATCCACTACCTTTTAGTTCAAGTCAATCATCTTTGTAAAACTTGTATCCTGTCACTGATTTCAAAGCCTTGGACCTTTAGTATCTTATAGTCACAGTTATAGATGAATGTACACTGAAACTCTTGTGCTTTACAGAAAATCATTAGATGCCAAACCCTTAAATAGCTGAAAAACTTAGTATTACGATACAAAAAATATATTCTAGAGAATTCAATTAAGAACATGATGGTTTTACAAATTCAATTGGATTTTTTGTTTGTTTGTTTGGGGCTGTGTTTTAAGACAGAGGTGGCATATATCAGACTAGCCTCAAATTTCCTATGTTGTGAAAGATAACCTGGAACATCTTACTTTCCTGCTTCCACCTCCAGAAGTACTGTGATTACAGGTGCTACAATACCTGATTTATGCTTGGCCTGATGATCAGCCCCAAGGCTTCATGCATACTAAGCAAACACTCCACCAACTGCTACATCCCCAGTTACAGAAATTGTTTTCTTTGGTTTTCCAAAAGTATTCATCTGTTATAGAATCATGAAGATGGCTGATAATCAGGTTTAACTGTGTTTATAGTTCTGCCTTGGACCATCTACTGAACAGTCTTCCTTCAAAGTCTTACTTATCAGAAAGTTTAGCAAATTCACGGTTTTGTTAGCTTTTTACCTAAGTCAGCTACTAGTTCAGTGATTCTCAACCTGTGGGTCTCGACACCTCTGGGGGATTGAACAACTCTTTCACAGGGGTTGCATATTAGATATCCTACATAGTGTATATTTACATTATGGCTAATAATGGTATAAAAATTACAGTTATAAAGCAACAGTGAAGCAATTTTATGGTTGGGGTCAGCACAACATGAGGAACTGTATTAAAGGGTTGCAGCATTAGGAAGATTGAGAAGCACTGCACTTGTTAGTCCACATATATTCTCCACTGAATTGCTTTATTATGCTGCCACCAACATCCCATCATTTCCATATTCAAACTGTGTAGACTTGAGCAGCAGATTATTTAATGTTCCCTCTAACCCTCAGCCCCTTTGTTTGTAGTTTAGATAATCTCACTTAAAAATGAGTTAAGTGGTTTGAATTATCTGAGATAATTCCATGTAAACATTGGTGACTAAGTTATAGTACTATCTTAAATATTATTGTTACAGTTATACCTGTAAAACTTCATCAACAAATGGTAGAATTGAAATAAAAGCAACTCTATATTCACTTAACAAAAAAAGGTAAACCAATAAAAAGCAAGAGGGAGGAATTCAGTATAATTCAAAATCAGTGAAATAGAAAGGGGGTGCAAATGTACAACACTAGGAAAGCAAAATAGGGAAGAAAGAAGATTTGGGGTTATTTAAAAATCATTACATGAGTAAGGGGAAATGAATATATGAAACAAGATCATGAGTTGAAAATTATTAAAGCTAGCCTGAGATGTAGGATGTAGATGTAGTTCAGTTGATAGAACACTTGCCTAGATTCTATCACATCACATAAACAGATGTGGTGGTATAGCACTCTACAAGTGAAGGAAAGAGAAATAAAAGTTCAAGGTCATCCTCAACTACATCCTGAGTTTAAGGGCTAGTCTGGCTACATGAAACCCCCTGTTGTTTGTTGTGTTTTGTTTGTTTTAAAAAGAGAGGGGCTGGAGAAATGGCTTAGTGGTTAAGAACACTGGAAGGCCCTGAGTTCAACTCCGGGGGGCCCTGAGTTTAATTCCTAGCCACATGGTGGCTCACAACCAACTGTAATGAAATCTGATGCCCTCTTCTGGCATGCAGGTATACATGCAGATAGAGTACTCTTGTACATAAATAAATCTTTAAAAAGAAAAAAGAAACAAAAAACCAGGGAAATTGTTAAAGCTTAGTGATGGACAGGATTTATTACTATAATAGTATTTATTTGCATTTCTGGGTATGCTCAAAAGAATACCAAATATAACTCTATATTAATTTGTTCTGAAATATAGTTTTAAAGAAAAATCTAAAGTATATTGTTTGTAAATGAATAGAAAAAAGCATTTAGATCATTAGTAAATGAGCATGTAGCATGTGTACAACACTACAGGCATGCACACACACATTCACAATTACAATACAGACCACAAAGGTTTCTTATTAATATCTAATTTGTTTTATAAAATTAATGCCATGAAAATGAAAATTGGTACAGAAAAGAAAATAGCATGATAATTTAACATATGAACACAAGTTTAAATATCCTAATAAAACATCTATACATTAAGTTCAAAATTACATTAAGACAGTTAATTTCCCCCCAAATACAAGTATAGATCAGTATTAAGAAACCTATTTATGCCGGGTGGTGGTGGCACACACCTTTAATCCCAGTGCTCGGGAGGCAGAGGCAGGCGGATCTCTGTGAGTTTGAGACCAGCCTGGTCTACAAGAGCTAGTTCTAGGACTGACTCCAAAGCTGCAGAGAAACCCTGTCTCAAAAAAAAAAAGAATCCTATTTATTACTGGGCATGGTGGTGCACACCTTTAATCCCAGCACTCAGAAGGCAGAGGCTGGCAGATCTCTGTGAGTTCGAGGCCAACCTGGTCTACAGTGTGAGTTCCAGGACAGCCAAAAATAAACAGAGAAACCCTGTCTTGAAAAATAAATAAAAGAAACCCATTTATAAGTTATCAAATCAAAGGAAAAAACACTTGGTTTATTATATAAGTAGAAAATCAACACTTCTTACAACATTGAAGATTTAAAGAAAAAAGGTATTATGGGTTTTAAACTAGTAAGTGTTTATGTCTACGTACTTTAGTGGTGTATTCACAATGTTAAGATCAAAATACCATTTGGTATAACCTTAAACTCTGTTGATGGAGAAATTCAATTTTGTTCTATGATTGGAAGCCAGTGAAGAATTTTGGGTAGGGCTTTAGCCTATTTTAATTTATGTTTGGTTTGTGTTTCTGGGCTATTGAGTTGTTTTTTTTCATAGCTAGGATATAGTGTGAAGCTATGGGTAAGTAAAGTCTGTGTGTATCCACATTCCTTTTTGAGATAGGGTGTCTCTCATTGTATAGCCCAGGATGGCCTTGAACTCCAGATCCTCTAGCCTCTGACTTCCTAGTGTTGGAATTTTAAAACTGTGCCACCACACCTGGCTATGATTTGTGCTTTAGTGTTATTCTACCTGGTATTGTAAAGACAAAGGACTGCACAGGGAAAAATGCAATTGGTAATATACTACTACTTTGAAAAATTAGTTCTAAGTAAGTGTGAATGTGCATGAAAGATGGGGACATCACAATAGGTGTGTGAGGTCCTTCTGTGTATGTATTGCTTTTAGTGGTTAATGAATAAAGAAACTATCTTGGCCTGTGTTAGAGTAGAGTAGAGGTAGGCGGGGAAAACTAAACTGAATGCTGGGAGAAAGATGGCAGAGTCAGGAGAAGCCATGTAGCCCCACCGGAGACAGACACTGGAACTTTACCCGGTATGCCACAACCTCATGGCAATACACAAATTAATGGAGGTGGGTTAATTTAAGATATTGATTAGCCAGAAACACGCTTAAGCTATCGGCCAAACAGTATTGCAGATAATATGGTTTCTGTGTGATTGTTTTGGGGTTGAGCAGCCGGGAACAAACAAGCAGCCTCATACAACACACATTGGTACAGAAAATAAAGTGCCCCAAAGTAGATTTGTGTTTTAGTACTGTTTGTATTCATTAGTAATGCATTTAAGGTTTTAATAATAGAAGTGTGGTCAGAGACTATACCTAAAGATTCTGTCACTTTTTTTTGTAAATGAAGATTAATTGAAACACAGCCTCATCTATTCCTTTCCCCTTGCATTGGCAAGATAGAAGGCATCTGTCCTACAAATATGAAAATGTTTGCTATTGGCCCTTTACTGAAAACATGATAATACATTTAATGAGGTACAAATATATATGTGTATGTGTACAGAAACACAATAAAGAAAATTTCCAGAGTCGAATGGGTTTATTTTTTGTCATGGTTCTAGGGATTGAACCAAAGACCTTGCATGGGGGATGCAAATACTCTACCATTGAACTTCACTCCCAGCGCTGGGGTGGGGGTGTGCAGGAGGATCAGAAGATCAAGATCAGTCTGGGAGTTGAAGGCCAGCCTTAAAGATACAATGAGACTTTATTTCAAATGAAAAAGAGAGGTTCTTTGTTTTCCCTTGTTCAGAAGTATCACTTGGGTAAAATAGAGAACTGTTCTGAACAGAGGCACTCTTTCCATAGCTGGTTGTGATTAAACATGGTGTTTGCTTTGGTTCAGTGTAATCTAATGTAGTACCTCATATTCAGACTACAGTTAGTCAGTTAGGTGGATGTCCTAACTTTGCTGCCCTGTTGGAACTTCTTAAGACTTAAGTGATTTATTTTGAGAAATGGGAGAATTTTCTTCTTATATAAAGCTTATAAGTGCTTTTCTTACTGAAAAACAGAGTCATCCATTTTTAACCGAGACAAGTGGGATATAATCCAAAGATCTATAGTAGATATTTGTTTTAATTGATTTCTAATGTATTTTGATTCTGTAGCATTTTTAAAATTAGTTTCCATTTGCATGTACCCTTGCCATGAAAATTTGATGTAGCAAGAAGAGCCCTGGCTTTTTATTTAGCACATAATGGGCACTATAATATATGCTCAATCAATAACTGTCCAGCTGAGCCCTAACTATAGATAACTTTGTCTCCAAAAATGTGCCTACCTCTACCACAGTTTCTTCATCTAGGAAGTTAGCTTATTTTTACTGTTCCTCCTCCTCCTGCTTCCCTTCTACTTTCTATGCACTGAGGATTGAAGCCCGGGTTTTATACATGCTACACAAAGTGATCACTGACCTACATCCTAAGGTCCATATTCTGGATGTTTTCCGAGTCTCTTTGGGTTTGAACTTTCAGTAATTTTATTAAATTGCATAATCTATGTATATTAGCCCTTGAGGTTTTTCTTGGATCCATATATATTAAATTTACATTAGATCACATCTTGTATCTGCTGATCCTTTGGTTACTTTAAGTGTCACTTACGGTGATACTCTGATTATTGGCATAATTTAAAAATATTTTCCAAAGCAAAAATGCCAGTAAATGAAGTGAGGAAGGATTTACATGGAAACCGGGCTCCATCTTCCTTTCCAGTTTAGTTTCTTAGGAATTTGTTTTCACTCATGAATAAACCCAGAGGTTGGACTTTTTAATTTAGATTTTATCAGCTGGGAATTGAATTTTACCCAGTTACTAGAGCCTTGCCTTTAACTTGGTTGATAATTGATGATTATAACACATGTAAATTTAAGTTCCTTTTATATTCAATTAGGATGGAAAAAATTTATCCTTCAGTTTAAAAGGGGTTATTTTGTTTTGTTTTGTTTTGCTTGCATGAAGCCTTTGTTTTCTAACCATAGTTATGAAACTCTTCCTTACTGACAGGGAACACCCATTGCATGGCTATATATAACTTTAAAGTCATCTTGAGGCCATGTCTTGTATATGAATATACACATTACAAAGGATAAATTCCCACATGTGCATGAGCGACTTATATTATTTTAAAAAGTATTGACTAGTTTCACTTGCCTTTAAGAGTCATAGTTAAGAAATACTGTTGTTTCTCAGGATTCTAAAATGACATTCATTTTTCTGGTTGTAAAAAAATTGTTAGGACTGCTGGGAATCAGGAAAAAAAACTTCAGCCGGATTTGGTTATCAGCAAATCTGTTGCAGTTTCCTGTTCTGGCCTCCCTACCTATCAGCTACAAGAGAGCCTCTGTAGGCAGGTTTCTCCTTTCTTTACCACAGGAAAACTGTCCAGCCTCTTTTTCTAGCATTTTCAGACCCGCCTGACAGGAAATTTTCTAATTGCCGGAACAGCTGGTAGGAGAAAACTTTGCAGGGGCTTGGTCTCCTCTTTCTAACTAAAGTTTTACCGTCAGGAATTCTTTATCAGCATGGTTTCGTAGCCATGTTTAAATTTTTGTCTTTTCGTGTTCGCTCTATTCAGGTAAGCTTTCTTCAACTTCTTTTAAAAATCAGATGTTTTATTCAGGACGAACTATAATTATGCTAGTCATTCAGTTTTATAGGTTCTTTTAAGAAACTTTAAAAAATTCAGAATAAGTTTTGAACGAACTTTTAAAGAAACATTTTTATTTACTAAACGTAAGTTATTTGGTCATATTAGACATTTCAACTCTTCATTTTTAATTTATTTTTATATTGGATTATTTGTGCTGGAGTAATTTTATCATGCTTATATTTATAATTTTATATAATAAAACAATTGAATAACTCTCAGAGTTAAACTATGAACAGAATTGCAAACTTAACTAATTTAATATTAGGAGATAATTATGATGTAAGTAGTATTTTGGCATATAAGAGGGCATTATTTTAAGAAGTCAAACACTTAGGTTTTTGTTGAAACTGGTTCCTGTAAAAACTCAAGAGCCTCAAGCAGCACTAAATTTCAGTAACTGTAATTTAACCTGACTTAGTATAGGCACAATTTTCACAGATTTATTTTTATCACAGTGGGTTTAGTGGATAATATTTTACATTATATTTAATATAAAATCCTGCCAAAATTAACTTGGTGTGTTACCATGAGAATTGTTCTATATTGCTCTCTTTAAAGAAAATTAAATTTGCTGATTAGGATTCTGGGCTAGGGTGACACAATGTTGAAAGTGTTGGTCTGGAGAATTAGCAGTTTTTTTAAACATTAAAGATGTTGGTTCATGATATTCTCACAAAATTTAGTTAAGTAAAAATATTGAATGCAATTGTTTCATTAGCAAGGACTATAAATTGAATCTAATCAAATTGTCTTCCAGAATAAATTATAATAATTGTTTCTTACCATGGCTTGGATAGCCCTCCTAAATTGTTTGCCACACCAAATTATTTATTTATTTATTTATTTATTTATTTATTTGAGACAGGGTTTCTCTGTAGCTTTGGAGCCTGTCCTGGAACTAGCTCTTGTAGAACAGGCTGGCCTCTGCCTCCCGAGTGCTGGGATTAAAAGCATGCGCCACCACCGCCCGGCCAAATAATTTGTAGAAGTCTAAATCATATTGAAAAAAATTTAAAAATTCCTTTCAAATAAACTATAATAGCGGTATAGGAATCTCTATAGGAAGTGATTATTCAATGACTTTAGTCTACAGTACCTTTAATGATAAGCTATGTATATTTCATTTGTAAGGTGTTTTATGTGTTACACCAGGAAATATGCCCATAGTTAAGAAATACTTTTTATGGTCTTGTACCAAGAAGCATTTAAATTTTTTGTTGAGTTTTAAAAATGTTTTCTGGCATTCAAAACAATTTGGAAAATACAAATGCCTCAAGAACAGATTTCCTGATTCAAGGGAGGAGAGGAAAAAGGAAATTATGTATACAAGGTAGGGCATACTGCCAAACATTGAATCATTCTTTAAAATCAGTTAATATCACCCAGTTTGTGTTCTTAGTGTTAGCATGGTACAATGTTAGGTTTAATTTAAGTACCTTTTCTTTAATTCTTTTTACATTTTAGGATCAAAGTTACATTTTCCCCTCATAGCTTGAAAAAGATTGGGTTTTTGTTGTTGTTGTTGTTTGTTTGTTTCTGTTTTTTGAGACAGGGTTTCCCTGTATAGCCCTGGCTGTCCTGGAACTTGCTCTGTAGACCAGGCTTTGTATACTTGCTTTGTAGATCTGTCTTCCTCTGCCTCCCAGTGCTAAGGTGTTAAAGGAGTGACCACCATGCCTAGCTTAGAAAGAAAACATTAAGTTAACCTTTTTCCCACTTTAAGTGTGAGCTTTAAAGACAAAGAATGAACCTAGTGACCTTTAGTACTAGTATGAACAGTTCACTACCCTTAAGCTATGGGTGACAAATGTCAGGGAAGTTTAGAAGAATGATGTAGAATTGTGTTGTAGATTTCATTGCTAGCCCATTTTGCCTATCATAAAACCTTTTCTTAACAAACAGACTTTGTTAAAAAAAATCATTAGAGAATTTATAACAGTTTTAGGTGCACAACATAAAGATATTTTGTGGTGGCAAAAGTACTCATGTATCACTTAAATCAACATTCACTAGGGTAGCCCTACGACATAAAACTAGGTGTGATGGTGCACAGTTGTAATCCCAGCACTGGGAAGCTCAAGTAGGAGGATTGGTTCAAGATCAAGGTCTGCCTGGGCTAGACAATGAGGCTTTATCTTAGGGGAAAAAGTCAAGCCAGGCAGTGGTAGTGCACATCTTTAACCCCAGCACTCAGCAGGCAGAGGTAAGGTGGATCTCTGAGTTTGAGGACAGCCTGGTCTACAGAGTGAGTTCCAGGACAGCTAGGACTACATAGTGAAAGTCTCTTTAAAAAATCAGTATAAAAATGGGAAGATGGTCAAGAAAATTTCTCAGAAAGTATATACAGATATATGTATATAAAGAAAATTCCAAATCCAACCAAAAGGAAAGTTGTAAAAATAGGAACCCTGAAAAATGATTGGAAGGAAATTATTAAGTATTAGAGTTCTCCATATAGAGATAAAGAATTCAAAGATGATAAAATTATCTAAGCACCTAGTATTCTGAGAGAAAGCAGACTCTGACTTACTTCATTAGTGTGGAGTTTAAAAAAAAATAGTCAGCCAAGATTATATAGTGAGACCCTGTCTCAAAAAAACTATAAATAAGTGAGTAATGAAGGCCAACAAGATGCCTCAGTCATTAAGGGCATTTGCTGCCAATACTGGCTACCTGAGTTCAGTCACGAGTGCCACATAACAGGAAATAATTCACTCTACAGAGTTGGCCTTTGCCCTGCATGTTCATTCTCTCTCTCTCTCTCATCTCTCATACACACACGCAAACACACACCACAAATGTATGTTAAATACATTTTTAAAAGAACATCTAAGGCTGGAGAGATGACTCAGTGGTTATGAGTACTGGCCACTCTTCCAGAAGATCAGGTTTGATTCTTAACACTCACATTTTGCCTCACAGACATCTGTATCTCCAGTTCCATGGGATCATACACCCTCTTCTGGCCTCCATGGGCACCAGGCATGCACATGGTGCACAAACATACATGCAAAGAAAATGCTTATAGATATGAATAAATTTTAAAAACAGCACAGAGAAGAGTAGACACAAAGTCCCATCCCTAACCAAGAAGTTATTCATAATTGACAGCTGCTGGGAAATGGAAAATCAGTTTTCACCAAAGGATTGTCTTTTTTTTTTTTTTTGGTTTTTGGTTTTTTTTTTTTTTTTTGGTTTTTCGAGACAGGGTTTCTCTGTGGCTTTGGAGCCTGCGCTGGAACTAGTTCTTGTAGACCAGGCTGGTCTCAAACTCACAAAGATCCGCCTGCCTCTGCCTCCGGAGTGCTGGGATTAAAGGCATGCGCCACCACCGCCCGGCACCAATGGGTTGTCAATGGGTACATCAACCACACTCCAAGGCAGGCCCCATGCCCAGGAATAGTTGGCCAACACAAAATAAACTCCATGCTTTTTGTATGTGTACTTTTGTTTCATTTTGTTGTTGTCGTTGTTGTTTTGTCATTTTGGTGTTTGTTCTTGGCCTTTGCTTTTAATTTGTTTGTTTGGGGGGGGGTAAGAGAAAGAATATGAAGTTTGGTGGATCAGGAGGTAGGGAAGAACTGGAAGAAGTTGGAGGAGGGGATATGTGACCAAAATATATTTTATGTGCTGAGTGGTAGTGGCATATGCCTTTAATTCCAGCACTTGGGAGGCAGAGACAGGCAGATCTCTGTGAGTTCAAGGCCAGCTTTCTACAAGAGCTAGTTCCAGGGCAGCCAGGGCTGTTGTACAGAGAAACCCTGTCTAGAAAAACCAAAAAAATACATACAAACAAAATATTATATGTAAAAAGTTATTTTAAAAGGTGATCTGCAAAGTATGCCTAGGCTAGTATCACCCATCTTGTAAGCAGTACAGTTGCTAGAAGACAGTGGACAAATAACACCAAATTTCTGAGACAAAATTGTTTTCAGCCTTGATTTGATATCAAGCCAAACTTTACAAAGATGAGGACAAAATAATGACATTTACAGATTTATGCAGTTCAGAAAATCCTTCCAGCAGGGCATAGCAATATACTTGTAAGCGCTCTGAAGGCTGACTTAGAAGAATTGAGACCAACCTGTGCTAATAGCAAGAGCTGTCTTAGGAAGCTGAAAAAAAACCATTTTCTTCCATTATCCTAAAAGATGGAAACATTAAAAAATAACAGATAGCCGGGCGATGGTGGTGCACGCCTTTAATCCCAGCACTCGGGAGGCAGAGGCAGGCGGATCTTTGTGAGTTCGAGACCAGCCTGGTCTACAAGAGCTAGTTCCAGTGCAGGCTCCAAAGCCACAGAGAAACCCTGTCTCGAAAAACCAAAAATAATAATAAAAAAAAACAGAAAATAGTAGATTGAGTCAGGAAAGAAAAGAAGTCCCCTTGGATTGGCCTGGGAATCATTACTAGGGGCCTGTATAAAAGGAAACTGACTATATTGCCTAGCATGGTCTTTATTTGTCAATGCTGCTGTATAGGCATTTAACTTATTTAGGATCAGGCTACACAGAGTTCTTTTTAAAGAACAGAAAAAAACAGAAAACAGAGCATTGGTATTCTCTCTCAGCATAAAAACACCAGAGTGCATGCATGCACGCACAGACACACACACACACACACACACACACAAGTTGGCTCAGGCTGACTTTGAACTCCTGCTCCTCATGCCTCAGCCTCCCTAGAGCTGGGATTACAGGCATGCTTCAGCATTTCTGGTGCAAAATATTAGTTTTCTTCATGGGCTTAACAATGTAAAAATGCAGCTACCAACAGGCAGGGGAAATTTAAAGAATATATGGACACTGTTGGCTTACTAATTGAGGAGTTAAGATTCTATTCAAAAACAGGAAAATAAAGGGTTTAAATAAAAGTAATACAATTATCACAGCAGAAAAGGTGTCTTAAACTTAATAAATATTCAAAGTAAATACAAAACTAATTGTTTTAAAATCTGGGTTGAGCAATATAGTGGCACACATCTTTAATCCCATGACTAAGGATATAGAACCAGGCAGATCTCTTGAGTTTGGGCCAGCCTGGTCTACATAGCAAGTTCCAGGACAGCCAGGGCTACAAAGAGGGGCTCTGTCTCATATATAAATAAATAGAAAAACCCTAGGTGACCAAATGAAAAGCAACTTGCTTTTTACCATAAGCTGTTCTGATTTGTTATTCATGTGCAATTATTACTTTGATTTAAAATTAAAATTTAAGGGAATAAGAAATATATTTGGGGTCAGGCGGTGGTGGCGCACGCCTTTAATCCCAGCACTCGGGAGGCAGAGGCAGGTGGATCTTTGTGAGTTTGAGACCAGCCTGGTCTACAAGAGCTAGTTCCAGTGCAGGCTCCAAAGCCACAGAGAAACCCTGTCTCGAAAAACCAAAAAAAAGGAAAAGAAGAAATATATCTGGGGCTTGAGACAGTGGCTCACCAGTTAAGAGCGTTTGCTGTTCTTGCAGATGTTTGAAGTTTGATTCATAGCACCCACATCAGGGGCTTCTTAATTGCATGAAGTCTAGGAGACTCCATAAACACCTACACACTGACTCATTCACATGTAGAGAGTAACATATATACATACTAAATTCTTAAAACTTGAAAAATATTTCAGACTGACAAAAGACTATTATATAATAAAGAAGGTTGAAGCTATATTGTAAAGGGCCTCAGATGCCAGCGTGAAGTAGTATATTAAATTTAGGAGAACTTGCAGTGGTGTTTGAGTAATCTGGTCACATAACTGGAGCTGAATGTTTTTCAGAAAATGTATAAAAAAAGAAGTGGACATAGACAGGATGAGTTATTATACATAACCATGCCCATTTCAGTTTTCTACATGAAAAATTAAAGGGTTATGTCTACATGATGCCATTGGAATGGGAGAAGAAAGGATGAAAGGTCTTCTAAGCACTGTACTTGATATCTAGTGATATCTAGCTGGTATTTCAGTATATATTTATTGAGTGAAAAGATCAAAGAGAACCTGCACTTTTAGTGACTTAATTGACGTGAGAGGAAAGGAAGGGTTGTCATCAAAGACGAGAATAGTAAGGGGTATTTATTTTGAGATTCATTCCCTGATTGTAGCCTACACTTTAACAGTAAGCCTTGATCCTGCTGAATGCTTGATTCAGGAACTGTTCTCCTTGTTTATGTTGCATCCTTGTGAAAGACATCACAATATGTATCTGCTATAGACTTTAAGACGCAAAAAATATTGTAGCTGAATTGAATCACATCCCACTTATCCAAGAAAAAGAAATAATTAAAAATGTAGACTATTATGGAGTATATAGTTCTTCATGGCCATATGATTTAAGGACATCTTTTCTACATGAATCAAGTTTGCAGTCCATTAGTCTTTAAAATACAGTGTGATGACACTGAGTGTAGAGAAGAAAGAGAACTTCTTTTATGTGGATATAATTTATAAACCACTAAGCATACAAATAGTGGTTCTGTGATAATCATTTTATTACTAAGGATGTGCTACTGAGGTAACTGAAGCAAGAGACAGTCGACTAGTTACAGCCAAGCATACTGGCTTATGCCTATAATAGTTGAATTTAGGAGGCTGAGGCGAAGATATTTACCAGAAGTTTAAGACCATTTTAACTGGTAGTGATACCCTGTGTCAAAAACAAATACTACAAAGCCTAGGGGCCTAAGTCTATAGGTTCCTGTTGTTGTTCTTGAGTGGAAAAATCAAGAATATCCACCAGCCTTAGAATAGTGTAACTTTATGGGCCTTGTTTGGAAGTTAGAACTAGAATTGAGTCCTGAGTCTGCAACATACTGGCTATGTTCTTTAGCCCTCCTTAATCTCTTTTAAACTTTAGACTTCAGAGTATTTAAAGCATTTTGCCTTTAAAAGATCTGTTAAATTTCTCATGGTAAATGGAGTTTGGGGGAACACATTAAAATTCTGAAATGCTTGTGTGTGATCTGGGAATTTACTCTGTATATCATCTACCCTCAAGAACATTAATAAAAAGTCAAAGGTTTTTCATGAAACATAAATAAAGATATAAGGTGTAAAAGCACTTAATGCGTGTTTGATACAAAATAGATAATAAATATTTGCTGGATTTTCATCCAAATCTTACTTGTCACTCTTCCATATGCTTTCTTCTTTGGAAAGATTGTTTAATTTGATAGTTTGCTTCCTGCTTTTCTTACTGTAACAGCTTAGTCTCATTCAGAGAGAAGTGTGTTCAGGAAGAGGTAACACCTTAGACTCAGCTGATACTTGGTTCTACTCTAATACTGCAATACAGGGTTTTCAGGAGATTTAAGAAAATGATGCTTATGAAATAACAAAATATGTGACAATATTCAGAGAAAATTTTTGTTATTGTTGTTAAAATTCTAAGACAGCCTAAAATGAGTAAGCTGCTGAAGTAGTAGTCTAGCCTATGAACAACACATCACCTCTGCCTTGGAAACTAAAGTGGTATATGTCTCCTACCTGGAGATTTTTTTTCATTTTACTGTTCATTTCCAGAAACATTAGGGTATCTTGTTGAATCTTTTTGAGAAATCTCTGTACAACATAATTCTTGTTTGTTACTTTGTTGGTTGGTTAGTTTTTATGGTACTGGGATTGAAGCTGGAGCATTCCACATGTTAAACGAGTTCTACCATTGAGCTTATTGCCAGCCTTTAAGGGTATGAGAAAATGCTAACCAGGTATGGTAGCACATGCCTAGTCTGAGGATCAGGAGAGTATTGGCCAGCTTGGATTAAAAATAAGACCCTAGCTCCAAAACCAAAAGTATTTGTTAATACATTTAGATTCTTCTATCAGTATTTATGCATCTAGAAAAAACAGCATTCAAAGTCAACAAATTAGAAATGACTGTTTATTTGCTAAATTTTTGGGTTTTTTAATTGCCGTTTTTGTCTATAACATAAAATATTGTCATGATTAATCTGCTCATCTCAGCACAAATAGGTAGTTAAAATCCTATGTACACACTATATATTTTCTAGTATCCACTTGAGGCTTTAAAGATCCTTCATTAAGTTGAATGTGGTATTGCATGTCTGTAATCCCAGCACTGGAGAAAAGTTGGAGGCCAGCCTCTTCTACATAATAACACACTATCTGCCTTTAATCCTAGCACTTGGGAAGCAGAGGCAGGCGGATCTCTCTGAGTTTGAGGCCAGCCTGATCTCAAGAGCTAGTTCCAGGACAGGCTCCAAAGCCACAGAGAAACCCTGTCTCAAAACTTAATAATAATAATAAGAAGAAGAAGAAGAAGAAGAAGAAAACACTATGTCAAAATATCCTTTCTTAGCCCAAAGATTTTTCATTTAATCCCTTTATCCAAATGTTAAATCTTTTCTGACTTTGGTTTTCAGAGTTACTAGACCTTTCTCTCCTTTGAGAATGGGAAGTAACTTAGATATTTCAAACATAAAGCTTCACTCTACTTTTTTTCTGCTCCTCTTCAGTATGCTTTCTTAAACAGTTGTGTTAAGGATGTAACCATGTGTTTACTCTAGAACAGTTTTAAGTATCTCTCCCCAACAAATAGTCTTTAATATATAGCATTTTTCCAACCTGGTATAGTCACGTGCCAAGCAAAGTATAGTACTCTAATCTGCTATTTTCAGATGTTCTCACACGCTTTTGTTTCCCTCAAAACTATTCTAATTATCTCCAAAAGAAAGAATATAGATTTGGGCATAATTAGTACTAATATCATATAGAAGCTAATATGGTTTAACATTCTCTAACATTTAGCTTGAAAGTATAATTACCTGATGTATGTTTTCTATTAACTTGATAAGTAGTAAAGAGTAGTTCTGTATATTAGAGAGTTTCTAGTATCCTATACTAAGATAGTTTGATTATGGCTAGCAATGTGTTTTGTTTCTTTTTATTTATTTCAACAGGAAGAAGGCAGTATCAAAGAAATTGCAATCACACATCATGTGAAGGAAGGACATGAAAAGGCAGATCCTTCGCAGTTTGAGCTTTTGAAAGTATTAGGGCAGGGATCATTTGGAAAGGTAAGTCATAATTGTGTGCTCTCAACTAAGTTTATAGAAATTCTGTGACTGTAGAAAGTAGAATGCTAATCACACAAAGTTTGGAATAGAGGGAGGCTAGATAATGGATAACAAAATTGGATACATAGAAGGAATAGAATCTAGTGTTCTGTAGCACAATAGCATGACTATAGCTAACAATTTATTACATATATTATTATGAACTAGAAAAGAAGTTTGGAGCTTCTCAGCACAAGGAAAGTTAACATCTTTGTTGGGCATAGGATCTTATTGTGTAGCCCAGGTATGCTACACAACCCTCCTTCCTCAGTCTCCTGAGTCCTAGGATTATAGACACATGTATCACCACAACTGACTATAAATGTTTAATGATATGAAAATACTAATTACTCAGATGTGGTCATTATTCATTATATAAAATTTTCAAATTATCATATTATGCCCTGTAAATATATATAATTAATATTCATTAAAATATACATAGATGGGGCTGGAGAGATGATTCAGTTTTTAAGAATGCTTGCTGTGGACTAGAGAGAAGAGAGATGGCTCAGAGGTTCAGAGTACTGACTGTTCTTTCAGAGGTCCTGAGTTCAAGTCCCAGCAGCCACATAATGGTTCACATCCATCATGAAATGAGATCTGGTGCCCTCTTCTAGCAGGAATATATACACGAACACTGTCTACATAATAAATAAATGTTTTTAAAAGAATGCTTGCTGTTCTTTCAAAAGATGAGAGTTTGGTTGCCAGCACCCACATTGGACAGCTTACACCAGCTATAACTCCTACTAGATTCAAAGGTTCTGACATATTCTTCTTGCCTCAGTGGTCACATTCACATCTATAGACTTAGGCATAGATACATGTAAATAAAAAATTAAATTATAAATAATAAAATACACATGTGTATCCTAAAGAAAGAGATATGCCATAGGTTTAGATTGAAAAGTTACAAGAAGGCTTGGCATAATGTGTATATGGCACTCAGGAGGCAGAGGCAGGCAGATCTCTGTGAGTTTAAGGCCAGCCTGATCTATACAGTGAGTTCCTGAACAGCCAGAACTACATAGACTGTCCAAAAAACAAAACAAAACAAAAAAGTTATTAGAAAAACAATACCTGATGACACAAGCCTCTAATCCCAGCACTTAAGGGGTGAAGACAGAAGAATTGTAAAGTTTGAGACCAGTCTAAGATGCATGAGACTCTCAAAAAAAAAAGTTAAAGGGGGGCTGGAGAGATGCTCAGAGGTTAAGAGCATTGCCTGTTCTTCCAAAGTTCCTGAGTTCAATTCCCAGCAACCACATGGTGGCTCACAACCATCTGTAATGAGATCTGGTGCCCTCTTCTGGCCTGCAGGTATACATGCAGGCAGAAAAC
>JAQHUG010000127.1:1821259-1840832 GCA_028555095.1 Dicrostonyx torquatus | reverse complement strand
GGCCAGAAGAGGGCACCAGACCCATTACAGATGGTTGTGAGCCACCATGTGGTTGCTGGGAATTGAACTCAGGACCTTTGGAAGAGCAGGCAATGTTCTTAACCTCTGAGCCATCTCTCCAGCCCCCTAATTTTTTATCTTTAAGACTGTCATTTCTTGTCATGCTGCTGGGGTGGATGTATGGATGGGTTAGTTTGTTTTACTTTGTTTTGTGTCTGCAATGGGGAGGTTAGACTTAGGGCTTCAGGGCATAATGAGCAAGCACAGTATCACTAAGCTGTATTCCCAGCTCTCATGCTTCTTAAATGGTTAAAAATCACAAGACATCCCCTTCATATACTCTCTTCTTTTTGTTGTCTTATTGTTGCAATTGTTTTAAGACAGTGTCTCCCTCTAGCCCACAGTAGCCTCAGACTCCCAACAGTCCTGCTTTCTACTTCTCAAGATGCTACTACTTGATTTTTCTAGACAGATTCGCAACAAGATATTCTGAGATTACACCCAACTTTGACAGTGCAGTTTATTCCTTACCACCTTTTATAAGAAAGCATTGGAAGGTGTCATGCTCTGTAAGCATCAAAATAACATCAATGGATAGCTCTTGAATATTTTAATGAGGCTGTTTAAAAGTTCTTTGCCAATGCAGATAATTTGTTATGGTTGTTCAACCACTTTTAAATGCAGAGCATACTTCTAATTCAAATATAGACTCATAAGCCAGCAAAGCATGATGGGGTTTTTTTGTTGTTGTTTTGTTTTTTTGTTTTTCGAGACAGGATTTCTCTGTAGCTTTGGAGCCTGTCCTGGAACTAGCTCTTGTAGACCAGGCTGGTCTCGAACTCACAAAGATCCGCCTGTCTCTGCCTCCCGAGTGCTGGGATTAAAGGTGAGCATGATGGTTTTAAGTTTAACACCCCCCCCCATAAAATAAGTTTAAACCCTGGGTCAGCCAGACTGAACTCATTTTTTTTTTTTTTGCTTATCATTATGTTGGTTAATCTCTTAGAGCTCTGTTCCCCTATTCTAACATGTCATTAAATATAGGAGTTCCTTGACATTTGTTTCTAAACTACCATCTTGTACTTCTCATTAATTGATTTCTCTATGTCCCTGTATTAATTGTAACTCACATGCTGCTGACATCACAGATTTATACTTCTGGTCTAAGTTTCTACTCCGAACTCTGAACTCTTTCTATGGCTACTCCTCACTCCCATTTATGTCTCCAAGGCATTTTATTTTGTGCTAAGACCAAACTCATAATCATTCCCACCCCCAAACCTATCCTATTTCATTTTTCTGTCACTATGAATAGCATCCAGTTAAATAAGCCAGAAACTGGGGAGTAATTCTTAACATCTTTTTCAGGTCTGTTCCCTCCTCTCCTTTAACCCCCACCATGTCATATACCACCTCCAGCCAGTATGATCTGTCACTAAATCCTGTTGATTTAGTAAATATTTTTGAAATCATAGCAATCCTATCCTGCCACTATCTTTTCCTGGTCTATTGAAAGAATATCTTCCCAATGTATTTTCTTTTTTTTTTTTTTTTTAAATATTTTTATTGAGAAGCACAACTTTTCCTTTATTTATTATGTATACAATATTCTGTCTTGTGTGTATGTCTGCAGGCCAGAAGAGGGCACCAGACCTCATTACAGATGGTTGTGAGCCACCATGTGGTTGCTGGGAATTGAACTCAGGACCTTTGGAAGAGCAGACAATGTTCTTAACCTCTGAGCCACCTCTCCAGCCCCCCAATGTATTTTCTTAACCTCAATTATGTACATGAGAAATGGCATGAAATAGTGTTATATTAACTCCTTAGCTGCCTCCCTTTGTTTTTATGATAAAAACAAATTCTTTTTTTTAAAAAAAAGATTTATTTTTTATGTATACAACATTCTGCCTCCATGTATGCCCACATGCTAGAGGAGGGTGCCAGATCTCATTACAGATGGTTGTGAGCCACCATGTGGTTGCTGGGAATTGAACTCAGGACTTCTGGAAGAGCAGCCAATGCTCTTAACCACTGAGCCATCTCTCCAGCTCCTTAAAACAAACTCTTTTGTTGTTGTTTTGTTTTGGAGACAGGGTTTCTCTGTAGCTTTGGAGCCTGTCCTGGAACTTGTTCTTGTAGACCAAGCTGGCCTTGAGCTCACAGAGATCCTCCTGCCTCTGCCTCCGGCGTGCTGAGATTAAAAGCATGCACCATCATCACCAGCCAGCAAAAACAAATTCTTAATAGAGGAGCCTCTGAGTTTGACTCTGAAGCCACCTCTAAAACATCAGCTTATGTGTTATCCAACACTGTGTTCTGACCCCGTTGGCCTTTTTTTGGTCCTAAGCTTTCTTCAGCTGGTTAGTTTTCTTGTGTCTGTGATCTCAGAGAAGACTTCCCTGCCACCCTACTTGTCACATTCCTATACCCTCTAGGAACATTATATATCTCCACTTTATGGCACTCACTGCAGTTGTAATTACTCGTTTATAAAATTACGTACTGGCTATCTCTCCCACTAAACTAGAGATTCTGTGCATAGTGCCTAACATGTAATTTTGAAAAATATTTATGAGTTATAGTGCCAACTTCATAGGATAGCAGTGAGAATTAAATGATACAAGGCCAAACATATCTGGCATTAATTGTATTGCCTACTCCTCAACAAACCCAAATAGAAGAGTGTATTTTTATACATTAGATTTCAAGGGACATAATATTTAAGTTTCAAGGTTTCGAATGCCTCTCCCTTTATTTCTTTAAAAGTGCTTTAAGTGCCTTACTATAAATAGCAAACATTTAAATAGGGTGTCTTCTTTCTTACTCATCCTTAAAGGCCAGTGTAAGCCAAGGAAACAGGGATGACCTGTCAGAGCCTAGAATAGCTGCGTGGGCAAGTAAGGACTCCTGCTGTTGTCAGTGAGCTTGGCAGCTCACTGGCAAACAGTTAAAGAATGCCATGAGCAGAGTTCCAGAACTGGGTATATGACCCGGATCTTGTCCCACTGTGATACAAGCAAATTGTTTGACTCTCTAAGTCCTTACTGGGGCAGCTATAAAACTGGCATTGTTCAGTAGGCCTGCCTCCTCAGACCATCATGATGCTGTACTGCAGATGCTTCTGAAGGTACTGAAAGTACTGAAAGTCACTAAGAAGGTGCTTTTAAAGAACTGAAACAAATTTTCCTTTTAAAATGGAATGAAGATATTGATAGGACAATTTCCTAATTACCTCTACCCAATTAGAATTTATTCTGTTCATTATAATTATTACTAATAGGTGACTTCCTTTAACATTTGAACAGTAGTCTACATTAGAACCACACATATTAAAAGTGATGTTATCCTTCTAGGTCAGCTCCCCATAATTGACTGAAAGTGCTTCTGGGTGGGGCTTAATGCTGGCAATGAGAACACAATTACAGGAGAGCACATCCTGCCTCTGGGGTCCAATGTGAGATGTGGTACTTTTCATTTGATTCCATTACCCATTGTCTTTGTAGCATTTCTCGAAACAATAAAATTCTGCCTTGCCTGAGAATCAATTGATGAATTATTTTGAGTTTTTTTATGCTAATCACATAGTGTATAAGTCAGATAATTGAAAGCTGACCCTAATTTTTTTTGGGGGGGTGTTGGTTGGTTGGTTTGTTTTTTGCTGGCCATAAATTTAAATCTTGGGTGTAATTGCTTCTCTTCTCACCCATAGCAGCTCAAGAACACTGCTTTCCATCAGGCGTGGCTTGCATCTATAATTCCCTGCAGTTAGGCAGCTGAGGCAGGCTGAGTTCCAGGGCAGCCTGGTTTATACAGAATAAGACCCAGTCTCAAAAAACAAAAAAGTGGGGGACACTGCTTGATTTGAAAGATTATGTAAGAAATAGGTTAAAATACAGGTCCAAAAGCTAGAGAAATGACTGGCTGAATAAGAGCACCTAAGTTCAAATCCAAAGCACCTATGTAAAAAGCCAAATGTGGCCCTCGACACCCATGACCCCAGCACTGTGAAGGGCAGAGACAGGAAAGTTGCTAGAGCTTGTCTACCTACCAGAATAGCTTCAAGTTCAGTGAGAGAGAGTCTGTCCCAAAGGAATGAAGTGGAAAGTGATAGAGTAAGACACCCAGCATCCTTCTCTATCAAACACCACATACACACAAATTCAGGTCTGTTTAGCAGGTCTCTTTAAGGCCCGGTGGCAAAGCTCATGAATATAATAGTCAAAATGAGTATGATTTATTGATAGTGTTTGTATCAGCCATATTACAGTACAACTGTTAAGTACATCATATTTATTGTGCCTAAACCCCACACTCTTTTCAAAATATCCCCAAATATATGAAAATTGAAGATGCTAATAATAATCCTGGGACTTGTGTTCTTCATATTTTGATATATATGTGTGATTTGCTGGTAAAAAGGTAAAGGCATAGTCATGTTAAATATTGATGTTTAGGATACATGATTAGCAGTGCTTTAAATTACTCTCCTCAGCAGTGAGATAGATGTGTGTATACTTTTAATACACAGAAAAGGCCTTCATCTGTGAGTAACTGCGTCAACAGAAGTTTGTCACAAGAAGCCCCAGTGTAAGAATTTTGAAAGAGGTAATTCAGAAGGGCCCACCTCCCTCCCTGAGGATTCATAGACAGTTAATGGTTGCTCAGGAAGGGAGGGACATTTTCTTCACTGTATAGTCACTAGTAAGCTCATTGGGTCACCGTTAAAAAGAGACATGACAGTAGAAGGAAGATTAGTTAGGAAGGGGAAGGTGACAAGAAGGTAATGGAGAAGGTAAATCAGATTTTTTTAAAAAAAAAAAAAAACCTAACAGAAGAAGGAATTGTGGTGGGATTGGGCCTGTTGCTTTGCAGTAGAGTGGTTGCCTAGGGTGAATGAAATCCCAGGTTACACCCCAACACCCAGAAAAATTGAGGGACTCAAAAGAATTTTGTTTTGATAAAGCAAAGCCACCATCTCATGTGGTATGCTGTGAATGTGTGGGGCTGTTTTCTAGGTGCTATATTTATAGTTGAAAGACTTTTTTGTCTTATTCTATATATTACATGCTCCTTTGGAACTGGCAAACCACAAAATGAAAAAAAGAACCAGTCATCTATATTGAAATGTTAATCTATAACCATTGTTTATAACTTTTTAAATAACTGATAATCTTTTGATAAAATGAATTTATAATGTTAGAATATATATATATAATATATATAATAGGTTCATACTATAATAAAGGAATTTTGTGATTTTTTGTAATGTTTATTTTCTGTCATTTCAATATAGGTGTTCTTAGTTAAAAAAATCTCAGGCTCTGATGCTAGACAGCTTTATGCCATGAAGGTATTAAAGAAGGCCACACTGAAAGGTAAGTGCTGCTGCTATTTGCCGTGTTCAAGCTGAAAAGTCTCTGTAGAGCTCATGTGATTCTGAAGCCACTTAGATTCTGAATTGGGTCCTGTTAACAGCTTTAAATTTAGACTGACTTCCAATGACTTTCTTACTAGGCTAAGACTCAACTCACATGGCTTGAGAACAGGACTTGCCATGTTAGAAAAGAATTATCAATTCATCTTGGACTTTAGGCAAGTAGATTTTGAGAAGATTAAAACTGGGTTTGAGTCATCTGCAAATTATTTGAATTTTTTTTGGAAAACGTACTAATCACCTAGATGCAAAATAGCTTTAGTTCTTTAGGATTTTGTCTTCTTGACTTCTGGTCTCCAAACATGATTCTGAGTCAGTGATTTAAGAAAACATAATGTAGGATTTGGGTCTGATAGGTTAAAAAGACATTTAGAAGATATATACAAAGATTTTTAAATACTTAAATTTTCCTTTTATTTAATGATATTATTTTGTCATATCTATAGCTTCTAGATAATTTAGGTATTGATCCACAATTTTCAGGTTTGTTTCCCTTAAATTTACATGTAATTTGAAGAGCGTTAAAATATCCAAGAGAATATTTGTATTGATCATTTATTATTTCTGGTGCTCCCAGTCACTCAGTGTGGATATTATCATCATGCCATGAAATTTCACCATGTTCTACAAAAACATCCTCCTTTGCTTTCATTTTCTTGCTCCTTTTCCTGAATATATTTTCTATCCTGTGTAGTTCTTACTTCTGTAGCATTGACACTTACTTGATTCTTGCTAAAATAGGTCAACTAAAGTTTTTTAGGCCCTTCCTTCTTAATCCTTGCTTTTTAAAATTTTATACACCTGAATCCTATGTTGTAAAATCACATATATGGAACTCTGACAGTTGGTTCACAAAAGCAAGAGAAGTTTCTTGTTCTCTTATATTTAACAAGATTTATGTTGTATATAATATTTGAAGAAAACTATAAAAGTGGAAACGTAGATACTAAAAATGGTGATAAATATCCAATTCCTTATGAGACAAAGCTGTTGATCCTGTACTTCTTCAGCTTTCAAATTCATTAGCTGAACATCCAGATTCCAGTTGAATTCTTAAAACTTAGAGAAAGAAAAACATACCTTAAAGAAAAATCAGAAGGGAATAGCTCTGTCTAATGTTAAAGCTTGTTTACAGTAGTGATAATGGAGAAAGTAATGCAAACATAAATCAGTACAATAAATGCCAAATATATATTAAATTTCATTATATCTGTCACAGGTGTTAAGTATCTACTGTTCTGCCTGCTAACAATGGGAAATTAAGTAACGGTTTCTCAAGTTGTTTAGCTACTTGAAAAACAATTAGTCTAGTCTTCTCTTAAGTCTTATACCATAACAAGCTTCATCCTATCTGAATTTCATAATATTTTAATGTCAACCCTCAGAAGGAGGTCTGCAAATTTCAACAAGCAAATCGACAAAAAAAAATTGTAGGTGAGGCAGAGAGAACTCAGTGATTAAAATCAGTGGTTACTCTTGAGAATCTGGGTTCCATTCCCACCACCCACATGGTGGCTCAGGGGCAGCTTTAACTCTACTCATAGGGAATCCAATTCTGTTTTCTGGACTCCTCAGCTATCGTTCACACATATGGTACCCAGAAATACATGCAAAATTTTGCTGTGCACATAAATATTTTTTAAAGTTAACCTTTTATATATTGTAAAATAGTTTGTATAGGGAACAAATAAATGTATGCCTCAAATATTGTATTAATATAAGAAGTTGGGGGACTGAAGAGATGTGTTAGTTTGTAACACTTGCTGGGAAAGTGTAAGGAGCCAAGTTGGGATCCCAATACCCACACAAAAGCACAGTGTAGCCACATATATGCCTGCAACCACAGCACTCTCTATGGCAGAGACAGAAAGATATCTCAAGTTAGCTAGCTCTAGGTTTAGTAAGAGATCCTGTCTCAAGGTAATAAGGCAGGGGAATGGTAGGACACCTGACATCCTCCTTTGGCCTACAAACACACATAAGCACACACACACATACACATATGTACACATGTATATACATACAACACATACATCTATCATATATACACATTCTTACACAGAAAAAATTTTACATATGGAGTTGTCTCTAGGGTGGTTTGACCTCTGCAATAATTATTAGTAGTAATGGTTTCTTAAACATATCAAATGCTTATTAACTAAGAATCTGTAGTTAATCCATAAGTTAGTGAAGAAGTAAAGAAATCTCTTCCTGGGCTGGAGAGATGGCTCAGAGGTTAAGAGCACTGACTGCTCTTCCAGAGGTCCTGAGTTCAATTCCCAGCAACCACATGGTGGATCACAACCACCTATGATAAAATTTGGTGCCCCCTCTTTAATAAATCTTTTTAAAAATAAAAGAAATCTCTTCCTTGCCATAGAATTTCACTGAATAAATGTAAAAATAGTGATGTACTGGTAGGAGTTAGTAAGACATACTTTTACAACCTTATGTAAAGGACTTTGAATAAAGCTTATGTAGGAAGATAAATCTTTTGAGTGAGGACTGGAGAGATGATTCAGTGGTTAATTGCACTGGCTGCTCTTCCAGAGGACCCAGGTTCAATTCTCAGTATCTACATGGTGGCTCACAGACATCTACAATGCCAGTCCCAGAGGATCTACTGCCCTCTTCTGGCCTTTGTGGGCACTAATCACATGCAAGTGCAAAAGGCCCATACATACAAAAACCAAAGTAATAATTTTTAAAAATCTTTAAGGAAGTGATGATTGTTGTTTAAAATAAAATACATATTAAATAATATGCATTTTAAGAAAAAATGAATACTAACTAGTACTGAGTTATTTCATATGATGGCAGCATCATTGAGAAGCAGTTTTGCATTAAGCACAAAGTTGTCATTAATGCTGCTGAATTAGCCTGAGAAAATAGCCTTACAAAATGAGTTCCTACACTTGAAAATATTCACAGAAACATTGACATATAAAAAAAATCATAGCTATTGAAAATGGAATGCTTGGAAAATCATGGTATTATAATTAATATAAAATGTGATTAAACAAAATGTTGTTGAGCACTTGCTGCTTTTCAGAGGGTCTAGTTCAATTCCCAGTATTCATAAGGCAGCTCATAACTGTCTAACTGTAGTTCTAGAGAATCCAAAAGGAACTACATGGATGTGGTAACAGGCATACATGCAGGCAAACCACTCATACACATGAAATGAAAATTAGTGTTTTACATATGATTATGGAAATTAATAAAAACAAAAATTATAACACATTGGGCTATCACAAGTATGTAAAACTATATAGATATAAGCTATAGAAGGAAATTCTAGAACGTATGTGTAAACATCAGAGTTATAGAATTGTAGACTTCTAGATAATTTTTGATGTGTTCTTAAATATGTACTTTATTTTTATAGAAGTTTTGTTATATAAGACAGCTATACTCTACTCTATCTCCCTGCCTATCCTGATTCTTGACCCTTCCAGAGTTGCTGACTTTCAGCTTCTCACGTTTACTTTCACATTCCATGTTTATCTTTGCAATTCTTTGATTGTTTTCATTTGGAGCCATATTCTGTTTACTTCACAACATGGACGATTTTAGGATTTAGTTCCTTTATATTGCCACTCATACAGTTTTTCATGTCCATATCTTCCCAGTAATGTTCTCATTATTTCTGCTTTAAAAATTGATCATAACTGAATGAAATAGCACAGTGGGACATGTATCCTTCATATCTGTGCTATATTTCCTTTTTCTGGATTCTTTACCTCAGTATACCTTCTAGTTTGGGTTGTATGTATTTCCTAGTAGCTACTACAGAAAAGACAAGTGCATGGTAAAATTTGTGTCATGTAGCATGTCTGAAAGTATATTCTGCCCCCTTACTGAATTTATAACTTGATCGGGTTTACAATTCTAGGTCACAAATAAGTTTCCCTCAGATATTTGAAAGTACTGTTTCCATTGTCTTCTTGTTTCCTGTGTTCCGGTGACGAAGGTTATTTCCATTCTGATTGCAAGTCCTTTGTGTGTTAGCAACTTTTCCTTTCCGGAAGTCTATAGATAAAATCATCTTTATCTTTGTGTCCTGAAATTTATGAAGCAATATCTTTGAGAGCATAATATAAAATTTCATCATACCAAATATGGGGTGTTCCCTTTCAGTCTAGGAACTCATATTTTCAAGTTTTGTGAAAGTTTTTTGTCATGTATTCTCTATTTTGTAAAACCTAGTTTTGAGTATGTTGTGCTTTCTGGATGATTCCCTAAGTTTTATTGTATTTGTCCTTTCTTGTTTTTTGTTTTGTTTTTTATTTTTGTCTCGTGTTTTCTAGGAAATTTTGAACAAAACTTATGGTAATAATTTTTTCAAAACACAAACTTAATGATGTTGGTAATTCAGACACGACAAAACAAAGTCATAAAGAGCTTCTTTTAAGTGAAAAGCTGAAATTTCAGTAAGATATTTTGGGAGAAAAAAAGTGACTGAGAATGAGAACACCTTCAAAGAACTTTTATTATTTGTTTTTATTTATTTCTTACTGTGTGTAATGTGTAAATTATTTTTATCATAGGTATGTATCTGCAGGGTTGGTATTTCGGTGGTTTTAGGTGCCCATGAAGAGTCCTAAAACATACCCCTTGCAAATAAGAGCTTGCTACTGCCATTTTTATATTAGTGTAATTTTAGTGGGGTTTTAGAAATAATTAACAGAATACCCATGTTTACCCAGAAGTCTTTCCAAATCAAAGTTTCTACTAATACCCTGAGTGGGGTCAACTAGAAGTTAATGACATTAGATCAAATAAATGGGGAATTTTGTCCTGCTATGGTGGTCTGTCAGCCAAAAAAATAAAAAAGACTTCATGCATCATTACATAAAGCAATTTTCTATATATAGTCTTGGAGACACAAACAGCATTTCTTCTTATTCCTTCTCATATTCAGAGGATGACTTACTAGAGTTTGTTTGCTTCATCCACCATGGGTCCTAGTGATCAAAGTCAGGTCATCAAGCTTAGTAGTAAGTACCTTTGCCCACTGTGCCATCTCTCACTGGGGTTTGTTTCCCAGAGGTCTTTTTTCTATGTTTTAAATATCTGTGATTCTCTTGAATTGATAATAAAACCAACTCAAGTTTCCCCGCACACACGCACCCCATCTTTCATTTGACCTAATGGCTAACAGAAACATTGAACTTTTTTGTTGTTGTTTTGGTTCAGTTTGGCTTTTTGAGACAGAGTCTACTATAACCCAGGCTGGTCTCAAGCTAACTACATAGCTGAGAATAACTTTAAACATCTAATGCTCCTGACTGCACCTCCAACATGCTGTGATTACAGACACATGCTACTACACCTGGCTTAGACACATGCCACTACACCCGGCTTTAAGAATGTTTTCTGATCATTTATTTAGTTCTTGTCCCCACTGTATTCAAGCCTTTGAGTGTACTCTAGCTCTAGTGCCTAGCATTATAGGCTTTACTCAGGAAATGTTTCTTTCTAGAAAAGAGTTTTGCCACAAACCCAAATTCTTCCCAGTATTTTAATTTGTCATGAATCTGGATCCTCCATATGCCATGTCCCCTATAGTGAACATTTGTTTCTACACTGATATGGCTCCTTCTAAGTCATTATTTATGCTTCCATATCTGTTCAGGTGTTTGGTACTCCATACTTGGTCTCTTTTAGAACCTGTCTTTCCCATCCTACTGGGCAATCTAACTAGAAGAGTCTTAGAGCTTATATCCTAACCCTGCTCCTTCTTCTAGACTTCTAGTCTTCCTATACAAGTAAAACTGATCTTGCCTTTCTCTGACTCCAGTAATAATTATCACTGGTAATAAACTGCCCATTAGGCATATTCACACTACTGCCTTTTGGTATAATAACAATAGTCCATTACTTGAATACCTCATACACACAAGCTTTAGGTATTAATGTTTATCCAGGTAATCACAAATACATCAAAGGTACAATTTTATACATGAAAGGTAGCTGAAATTCCAGAATCCCGGAGAGTTTAAATAAGTAACTTACTCATGATTATACAAATTAGAATCAATATCTTTTTAATTAAAAAAACACAAAGCAAAACTAAATCTTTGCCTCTTTCAGTTGTACATTTCCAATCTACCCCTCCTCTTTTCTCCCTCCCTCAAAGACCACTTTGGCTTGGGATATATCTATCCTTTACCAAGTCTGCCACATTTTATAGATACTTTGTGAACATTTGTTGAGGTGATAGGGTTAGTAAAAGTATTAAAACCTATTTCAGGTTATTTTAATATTTCATGAAATGTCTTTTTAAAAACTCACATGCTTTTTACCATTTTCCACAACCTCAACTAAAATGCTTCTAGACCCAATACCTAATATACTTTTAACTTGGAGCTTAGGGTTTATAAATATACATACTTGCTTTGATTATGTAATGTAGCAAAAGTTATTTTCTAGATTTTAAAAACTCAACAGCAATAAAAATTATATTTTTTGCATATCAGCAAAATTTAACTTAAAATGCAATCTATAAAGAATTTCTTTTAATATTACCTTTGAAAAATACTTGCATTGTATCATGTGTGCACTCCTTTATAGTTCGAGACCGTGTTCGGACAAAAATGGAGCGTGATATCTTGGTAGAAGTCAATCATCCTTTCATTGTCAAATTGCATTATGGTAAGTTTTGAACCACCTCTCACTTTATCCCTTCACCTCTATTCCCTCTCCCACAGAGTATATTCAGATACACTAAAATATATAGAGATACATAACACTGCACCTCCACTTTATAGTCCTTTTTTATATCTTATTTATTTATTTATTCATTCATTCATTCGTTCATTATATATACAGTGTTCTGACTGCATGCAGGCCAGAAGAGGGCACCAGATCTCATTCTAGGTGGTTGTGAGCCACCATGTGGTTACTGGGAATTGAACTCAGGACCTCTGGAAGAGCAGCCAGTGCTCTTAACCTCTGAGCCATCTCTCTAGCCCCCACTTTATAGTTTTTATGTGTTAACACAAACTGAAGGTGAGAAAGAGGCCCAATATCAGGCCTAAAACTTCTGTCACCTACCTTTCTTTTTCTCTGAAAGTCAAGTGCTATTTCTCAATATGTAAAAAACATAGAATCCTTGTACTATGTCATTAAATCTAATCAACCCACCTCTGTGGCATAGTTTTGTATAATAGTTCATGGTTAAAGAAATCTTTCTGGCGTGAGTTTTTCTTACTGATCACATTTAGAATGGGAGCATTCTTGAGGGAAGTCTTGCCTGTAGAAAATTTTGTTCCCTGATAAGACACACTATATTTGACATTTCCTCATGGAAACTAAGAGAATCAATGTTTTCTTCTATGTAGAAATAAGTTTAGATTTCTAATATCACTTATTTGCTAAAAATAATATTCATTTATGAATGAATTGATTTAATATAAGCCTAAAAAGTAAACTGCAATGGTTTAAACAGAAATTTTGTTTCCTCATTCAGCTTTTCAAACTGAAGGGAAGTTGTATCTTATTTTGGATTTTCTCAGGGGAGGAGATTTGTTTACACGTTTATCCAAAGAGGTATATAATTAACATCTATTTTTAATTTATTTCTACTGATCCTATTTCAAGTAAAGCTTTGTTATTTCAATGTTGCATGTATCATACTCTCTTATAAAATTCTTTCATTCAAGAAACTAATTCAAAAAATTATTTTCCTATCTTTTGACTTTATACTTAAAGCAGCACTTTACATGGAGAAGTTGCTTAACCCTGATATTGTCATAGTCTTTATTTTCAGAATTGATAATGTTTCAATAAACGTCCTTAATAATTGGTGCTATCAATTCAGCATTTATTCTCAAGATTATTTTCATTTCTAAAATGTTAATATGCTAAACAACCATTGCTGCAGCAGGGCACAATTAACATTTATCAAGTGATTATACTTAACTGATTAAGTCATTTTGCAAATTTCTTTCATGAGTAAATTGTAACTAAATCTATAGCTGATTAACATATTTACAAATTTAATATTTAAAGTCTTACATAGAGCCGTGCATAAGAAGAAAATAAATTTGGGAATATTATTTTGTTTTAGGTGATGTTCACAGAAGAAGATGTCAAATTCTACTTGGCTGAACTTGCACTTGCTTTAGACCATCTGCATAGCCTGGGAATAATCTATAGAGACTTAAAACCTGAAAAGTAAGGAGCCATGCTATTATATTGAATTTAGTATGATACATCTGTGTAGAGGTCATAAAATACGATGACTTCACAGATATACATCCACAGCACTTCATTATAGTACTGTGCTTTACGTCTGCAAATACTAGATGATCTTAAGCTTGTAAAATCTTTGTTAAACAACACTGGTAACCTGTTTACTTTGTTGTTTGTTTGTTTGTTTATTTGTTTGTTTTGAGACAGGGTCTTTCTATGTATTCCTGTCTGTCCTGGAATTCACTCTGTAGACCAGGCTGTCCTCTAACTCACCTGCCTGTGCATCCCAAGAGCTGGGAATAGAGGTGTGCACCCCTGCCTTTCTTGTTTTTCATTTACATTCTTTGATGAGGTTAAAATCTGCTGGTTGGCAATTTGTATTGGCGTGTTTTCTATTCATGGCCTTGAATCATTTTTCTTTTGGAATGTCATTTTTTCCATTGACTTAAAAGTGAACTTTCCAAATGAAAAAAAAAATAAATTACCTTCAATTCTTTATTTCTATGGGTGTGTACACACACCATGGCATACATTGCAAATCAGAGAGCAACCCACATCACTCAGTCTCAGGTTGGTAGCAAGTACCTGTACCCACTGAGTTATGTTGCCAGCCCCAAACTAAGAATTTTAACCATTTATCCAGGAATAGTTAAACATTCATGTAGTCAAATCTCTTGGGGAAACTTGGGCAGGAGGATTACTTAAGCACAGATCCAAGGCCAGTCTAAGCAATGTATTGAGAACCCCTATGACAAAAAGGGGGTGGGGAAGAGAGCACTTTTTTTTTCAAGACAGGGTTTCTTTATGTAGCCCTGGCTGTCCTGTAACTTGCTCTATAGACCAGGCTGGCCTCGAACTCACAGAGATCCACCTGCCCCTGCCTCCCAACTGCTGGGATTAAAGGCATGTGCCACCACTGCCTGGCAAAAGAGAGAACTCTAATCATTTCACATATATTTACAAATCTTTTCATTTAAAATGTATTTACACTATTTTAATCCACACATATCTTTTTGTCTGATTGGGTCAACTAATCTTTTGTGATTTCTCCGAAGACTTATTGGTTGAAGAGTTTTTCCCCAATCACATGATGACATTTTCTTCTAATTATACTGTTTCTTTCTCTTACTTAGCTCTGTGATGGTTATAGAGCTTATCAAACTTAGACCATCAGGCTTGCACAGCAAGCACTTTTACCCACTGAGTTATCTCGCTGGCCCTTATTAGTGTCTTTTATGTCCCCTAAATATACTGGAGTGCTTCATAAATAAACAAAATTAAAAGTAATTTTTCCTAATAAGTAGCTTGATAATGAAAGTGACTTAAAAATATGTCCCTTCTAAATTATTCTTAGTGCTAAACTTCAGTGTAATCATGTTTGGATTGCTACATTAAGAAAGCTGGTCACTAACTTGGACAGGACGAAGCCTAAGAGGCCTTCCTCGTCCCTGCACAAAGAACTACAGGAAACTAAGGAATCCTGAACAGAGGAGAAATAGTCTTATCTGGGGAAGAGTACAACAATTGATTATCCAAAGCCAAATTATAAGCTCTGAAAATATGTATACAAGTAACATTATACAGACTGAAGAAGTTATGTTAGGAATATATACATGTATATGAGTAACATTATACAGACTGAAGAGGCTATATTAGGAATATATACATATATAAATATATGCATGCAGTAACAATTAACTAAAAGCTGGCAGTGGTTGTGCATGTCTTTAATCCCAGCACTCAGGAGGCAGAGGCAAGCAGATCTCTGAGTTCAAGGCCAGCCTGGTCTACAAAGTGAGTTCCAGGGCAGCCAGAGCTATACAGTGAAACCCTAGGAAAACCAAAAATAAAATGAAACGAAGTAAATGAAAAAAAAGAGGCCATGAGTTTGAAAGAGAGATATATGAGAGGTTTGGGGGTAAGGAGCAAAATCAAGGGGGAAATGATGAAATTATAATCAAATAAAATAAATAATTAAAAAGTTAATTTTTCTGTCCAAGTTTGATTTGTTTTTAGTTCATATTAAAAGTAAGAAAATGCCTATATTATAGGATAGCTTATTATTTGAGTTTTCAAGTTAGTATACTAGCATGCCTTCCCAAAATACAAGTATGGATTTATAGCTTAGTATTTAGTCCTTCCTGTGGCTCCATAGTTTGGCATTACTCCCTACAAATGTTATCTGCTCAAAGATGGAGAGACTCACAGCCAAACATTAGGCATAGTATAAGAGGACAAGTAAGGATTGTAGGAGCCAGTTATCCAAGACACGACAAGAAAATTATCCACAGAATCAATGAACCTAGGCTCATGGGGCTCACAGAGACTGAACTGACAATCTGGGAGCCTGTATGGGTCTGACCTATGTCCTCTGCATACATGTTATGGTTGTGTAATATGCTGTTCTTGGGGGACTCCTAACAGTGGGAGTGGGGGTGTCTCTGACTTTTGTCAGCTGTTGGGACCCTTTTCCTTCCTACTGGCTTGCCTCATCCATCCTTAATATAAGGGTATGTGCCTAGTTCTATTGTAGCTTGTTATGCTGTGTTCAGTTGATATCCCTGGGAGGCATGCCGTTTTCTGAAGGGAAAGAAGGAAGAGTGGATCTAGGGGAGAGGGGAAGTGTGGGGAGGGACTTGAAGGAGAGGAGAGAGGAAGGAGAAATTGTGGTTGGGATGTAATATATGGGAAAAAGAAGGAAGAAAGGACCCCTCTCAAAAAATGGTCTGTCCAAACTACATACTTAAGTGACCTTTTTCAGTTGTTCCTCATGATGACCCAAATAACTCAATAAATACCCATATATTCTCTTCCTCTGTACCTTTATACATCCCTTTTACTAAAGAAGCAAGGATTATTAGGAATGACTTTTAAACCCTCTGTAGACTGACTTCATTCAACAAATAATTTTAGATTTATTTTTTAATATTTCTCTTTCATTTTGAGGTTATAATATAATTACCCAAAGGAGCCAGGTAGAATAGTGTACACTTAAAATCCCAGGGAAGACTGAAGCAGAAGGAAAGCCTTGAGTTCAAGTGTGATCCTGTCTCAAAAAAAAGAGAATTTATATTGAATATGTACTTCATATGTCTAGTATGCATGGACAAGAAGATTTAGACAGGTCACCTTAATAGAAGAGTATTATAGAAAGCACCTTGGAAAAGTATAGCCTGTTCATCTCTTTTCTTAATCATTACTCATGGCTTAAAGTAACTCTTTAGAGTAAGTGTGGTCAGCTGGTGGTTGAGTAATTTCAGTTTTAGCTTCTGTATGTCTCAGTGTAGAGTACTTTAAAGACATTTTCCGACTTTTTTTTTTCAGCATACTTCTTGATGAAGAAGGTCACATCAAGTTAACTGGTAAAAGTCCTCATTTTATTAAAATATTCCCTCTTATCTTTCTTTTAAGGTTGATTATGATAAAAAATTAAGCAGTTAACAAAATTTTAGGTTAATATTCCTAATTATAAATAAGTATTGGGCCGGGCGGTGGTGGCGCACACCTTTAATCCCAGCACTCGGGAGGCAGAGGCAGGTGGATCTTTGTGAGTTCGAGACCAGCCTGGTCTACAAGAGCTAGTTCCAGCGCAGGCTCCAAAGCCACAGAGAAACCCTGTCTCGAAAAACCAAAAACAAATAAGTATTGGAATTCAGAGTTAAAATTTATGTAAAATACTTCAGATATTTATTAATTCAGTATTTATTTTGGCAGATTTTGGCCTAAGTAAGGAATCTATTGACCATGAAAAGAAGGCTTATTCTTTTTGTGGAACTGTGGAATATATGGCTCCAGAAGTAGTCAACCGGAGAGGTCATACTCAGAGTGCTGACTGGTGGTCTTTTGGTGTGTTAATGGTAAGGCTTGACTTTTTAGGGGTGGAAGTTCTTTTGTTTTTCAAGTGAGAGTTAGCAGGGCATATTATGAGGGAAAAGCTAGTACTTTGAGTTTCAATATTTTCTATTATTAAAACTAAATAACCAAATAAAATGATTGCCTGAAAGGTAGTATTAGAGAACCTACTGGTTGCTTCTATCTCATCCTAATTTGATATTTCCTTTGATTTTTCTATAGTATATGTTCAACTTGCAGCCCATGAGTTACTTGTACCCTAAAATATATGTGACTACAACCCAATGCAAAATCATAAACTTACCTGAAACATTAGGAGAGTGGGAGTTTGAGGGTGTCATTTGTTAACTTGATTTGGCAGTTCTCAAGCAACTTTATAAATGACAACTTTGTGTTACAGTGTCATTGGGTTAGGAAAGCCCAAAAGCATTAATAATGTTTATTCTTTGCAGAAGCCTCTTAGAGAAATCTGTTGGCAATAACCCTTTAAAAAGCTTAATAGGAAATTGGCAGTCTGTTAGACTACTCACATATTTATACTTTAAAAATGCCATTTCACCGGGCGGTGGTGGCACACACCTTTAATCCCAGCACTCGGGAGGCAGAGGCAGGTGGATCTTTGTGAGTTCGAGGCCAGCCTGGTCTACAAGAGCTAGTTCCAGGACAGCCAGGGCTACACAGAGAAACCCTCTCAAAAAATAATGCCATTTAAATTTTGGGATCCTATTCTCTTTACTTTCCTAAGCCTGGATGTAGGGAGGAGGGCCTTGGACTTCCCACAGGGCAGGGTGCCTTGTCCTCTCATAGGACTGAAGTGGGGTGGGGAGAGGATGTGTGGGGGAGTGGGAAGGAAATGGAAAGAGGGGAGGAAGTGGGAATTTTGATTAGTATTATTTATAAGGTAATAAAAATGCCATTAAAATATAATTGATTTCTGCAGAATTAGTTTGGTTATTTATATTTTATGAATTATCAAGAAATTCAGTAGTAAATATAGTAGAAACAAAGATGTTTATTTTAAAAACTATATTTAATATATTATAGAACAGCTTGCATATTAAGTAACACTATAATAGAGTGATTTGATGCAGTTTTAAACAAGAAAAAAAAGGAGAAAAGGACTTCTATAGGTAGCAATTTTAGAAGATTTAGTTACAATTAAGAAGAGGAGGGTTTTTGCTTTTAACCTTCTGGACTTGAAATTTTATACTTATTGGCTAATACCATTTTTTTTTTACCTGTTTTACCTTTCTGTAGTTTGAAATGCTCACTGGTACACTACCTTTCCAAGGAAAAGATCGTAAAGAAACAATGACTATGATTCTTAAGTAAGTATTCCCAAATGAACATGTTTTGGTGAGATTTCAAAATAAATGCTTCAAACTGAAGACAAATCATGTGTGTATGCCTTTCTCTGTTTATCCCACTCCTAGGCATGCATTTATCATTTATGTGTTATGGTATTCAAGAAATAAGTACAAAGATATTCAAAATGTTATTGTTAACAGTGAAATTTGTATTAGTAACAATAGACTGGATTTATGATAATAGTATATTCATACAGTTGATTCTTTATTACATTGTTCTTTATTGTATTTTTATCCAACACTATACAAATATAAAACAATTATTTTTTTTGTTCGTATTTTGAGACAAGGTCTCACTGTGTAACCCAGGCTTGTCATGAATTCATGATTCTTTAACCTTATCCTCCTCAATATTGTGATTATTGGCATGTACCACCATGCCTGACTAAAACAAGTCTTGACTCAGGAACCATACAAAAGTAGGTCTAGGCCTTTATATGAATATAGTATGCCATATAGCAAAGAAAATGAACATGTCACAATTCCATGCAAGAATTTGTATAAGTCTTACTAGGAAGTTAAATTAAGCTTAGATCCAAAGGAACTGATTCTGTGATTTTATTTATAAAGTTTAGAAACTAGCAAAACTAAAGCATATTTTAAGGTCTATATTCAGGTGGTAGAAATAGAGACAAAATAAAAAAAATCAAAGGAAATATCAAATTAGGATGAGATAGAAGCAACCAGTAGGTTCTCTAATACTACCTTTCAGGCAATC
>JAQHUG010000127.1:1807951-1820709 GCA_028555095.1 Dicrostonyx torquatus | reverse complement strand
TTGAAAAACCAAAAAAAAAAAAAAAAAGAAAGAAAGAAAAAGAAAAAGAAAAGAAAAAAAAAACAAACTAGTTCTGTGGTTCTTTTGGTACTTTAGTTATGTAACAATTAGTCTACTCCTAGAACTATGCTAATAACCTAGTAATTTATTCCTCTATCCCTTTTTTTTTTTGCTCAAATTCTTGTTTTTGTGATGGTGTTTGATTTGGTTTTATAGTTTTGTGAGTCTCACTATGTAGTCAAGACTGATCTGAAACTTAATGAGTATCCTAGACTAACCGCAAGCTTTCACTCCTCCTTCATCAGCCTGTAAAATGACTATACAATTACAGGTGTGTGCCACCATACTCAGTTGTTTAAACTTCTTGGTTTACTCGATGACTTATACTGCATATTCTCTATTTCAATGAGTCAGATGACTTACAATTGTCTCACTTCATTCCAGCTGAGCCCACAACATTTCCTGTTAAACATTGTCTAAGGGTTTAATCTGTTAATAATAATTACCTTTAAAAAAAAGAAAAAAGAAAAAGAGATGATTTCTTCTATTACTATCTTTCTTTCCTCACTTTTTAGCTGGTATTTTCTGAAACAATGAACTTTCCTTCATCAAATAATCAGTGTGATTCAACCAGTTGTATTTTTGATTTTGTTTTGTTTCTTCTGTTTCCTGATACTAGAATTGAACCTAAGGTCTTGTATATGCTAGAAGGTGCCCTACCGCCAACCCATTTCCATTATTTTTAATGTTCAAAATACTTCTTTTCTAACCACTTGTCAAGTGATCTTCTTTCACCAGGGTTCTATCTATGATGTATTGTTTTTCTTCTTCTCTTTCCTCTGTGTATTCAGTTCCCTGACTGACTTCAGTCTTTCTTATAACTAATTTCAACAATTTTTACCTTCAAAGTATTCTTATATCAGTATACCTGGCACAAGACCTGTACTCACACTGACTCACTCACATGATTTTTTAGTAAGCATGACTTCACATCTTTAAACTAAGTCCCTGTTTGATGTTTATCTCCTATCCTTATACCCCCAATAAACATTTCCATGTATCCTAATTTCCAACTCAGAAATATGTCTTCTTCCTTTTTTCATATCCAGGTATTCTGATTTTTATCTTAGAGCTATTTCATTGTTCTAGCCCTTCCTCTGCAATGCATTGTTCACAGTGTTCAAGCAATGAGACAATCTCTCCCACACTGTTGAGCCACACTCCTAGTATAATGCCTACCATCTCTTTCCATTCTAGATTGTTCTCTGCTACCCTTTAATTTACCATCTTGAAAATAAGTCTGGTCATGCTAGAACACTGTTTCAAGATTTCTGCTACACCCTAGTTACTGAAATACAACACTGCTTTTCCAGTTTTTCTCAAAAGACGCCTAATATTCAAAAGGGGATGCTGGGAGATAAATATTTAGAAAATAATGATTTATTTACTCTAGATTTCTTAACTTTTATGTGTAATATATTTTATGTCTTTAACATGAAGGATGTAATAAATCACAATCCACAAACTCACTAGATCATAGAACTCTATTGTCACCAAGTATCTAGGGGGATAATATTATTTAGTAACAATAACCTAGTAACTTCAAACTAAATTCAACCCTTAAATTCATTTGAAGGGGGACTAGAGAAATGGCCCAGCTGACTAGTAGCATTAGTTTTTGCAGAGGACCCATATCTGATTCCTAATACCCACATGGCAGTGCACAACCATTTGTAACTCTAGTTTAGGGGATCCAATGCCCTCTTCTGCCCTCCTTGGGCACTACATGTACATGGTGTGGACACACATGCAGGCAAAACATTCACACATAAAATTTTAAAATTTTAAGGGCTTGGAGAGATGGCTCAGAGATTAAGAGCACTGGCTGCTCTTCTAGAGGTCCTGAATTCAATTCCCACAACTACATGGTGGCTCACAACCATCACTAATGAGATCTTATAGCATGCAGGCGTACATGCAGGTAGAACATTGTATATATAATAAATAAATAAAATCAAAACATTTTAATTAAAAAACATTATTTGAAGGTCCTTCACCATGTCCTGTAATAAATTAGTTATACACTACTATTCCCTTAGCATTCTTTGCAAATCCTTTCTGGGTTTGTCTTTTGGTTAATTTGTTCTTTTGTGGGTTTAGGTTTGGTTTTGTAAGAGTGGATTGCACTCTATAACCCAGATTGATCCTCCTGCCTTAGTATCGCTAGTGCTTTGACAACAGGTGTGCACCACCATTCCCAGCTTTGGATTTGTCACTTTATCTATGTTATCTATATTAATCGTCCATACACTGAAAGGGGATACTATTTTTAGCTTTGTAGCCAGAGCACTGAGCAGTATCTGGCAAATAGCAATCAGTAATAACTCAATACGTAATAAATAGATCTCTTTCTGAAATAGGAATTAATATGCTGGCTGTTTTCTCCAAATCTGGGTTTTTTTGTTTGTTTGTTTGTTTGTTGTTGTTGTTGTTGTTTTTGGTTTTTTAAGAAAGGGTTTCTCTGCAGCTTTGGAGCCTGTCCTGGAACTAGCTTTTGTAGACCAGGCTGGTCTCGAACTCACAGAGATCCGCCTGCCTCTGCCTCCTGAGTGCTGGCATTAAAGGCGTGCACCACCACCACCCGGCCTCCAAATCTGTTTTTATTGTCATACTTACAGGATCTTTGGTTTCTTTAGGTTGGGGGGAAAGAAAACAATTCTACACTGTAGCTGAAACAGACCATAAGATCATCCAGCCTTGTGGTTTTCAGCTAGTGTGCCATAGGCTCTCCAGTGTTTCATAAATTCCTTTCCCATCAGTTTTCCTTAACTAGAAGGCTGTTAAAGAAATTAAAACACAGGAAAGTAGCATACAAAGCACATATTTTCTTTGCAGTATTAGGTTTTTTAAAGTCCATTTGGAAAAGGGTTCTAGGGCTATGGTTTGAAAACCATTGATGTAGAATGCAACAGGCATTTGCTAACAGACAGAAGAGTAATAGCCATAACTAGGGCTCAGATGACCTTATTCTCATAGTATTGATTTTTATAAATTATGTTATTCAAAAACCTGTATGTGTATATTTGTAGCAGCCTTATTTATAATCATCCAAACTGAACACAATTTAGGTATCATTCAGAAGGTAAATAGATAATGAGTACATCCATGTAGGAGATTATTCATGCACATGAGAGCATTGTGTAAAACTAAAACTACACAAACACTTAAGGGCAAATAAAACTGGAGCCATCTGAATGATAGTAGATTATCTCAGAGTCAGTACCCCAGTTGTATATTGTATTATAATTTCATAAGATATTGCCTTTGTAGGAATTGCAGAATGATATAGAGATCACTGTTGTTTCTCATAACTTAGTATGAATCTATACATATTTCAAAATAAAAAGTTTAATGTTTGAAGATGGAATGCCTCCAAAAGTTAAATGTTGTTACATGGATTTATATTTAGAGCCAAACTTGGGATGCCACAGTTTCTGAGTCCTGAAGCCCAGAGTCTTTTACGGATGCTTTTCAAACGGAATCCTGCTAACAGATTAGGTAAAGACATTGAATTAATTAGTTTCCTTCATGAGTTTGTAGGTTTTTTTCAGGGGAAGGTGGATATTTATTTTTTGTAATGGGTTATTATATATTCATAAGTAGTCAAAGCAAAAAGTGTGCATGTTTGTCCTCAGACTAAAACTACTAACCAGTCAATTTCTGATAGGTGCTGGACCAGATGGAGTTGAAGAAATTAAAAGACATTCATTTTTCTCAACAATAGACTGGAATGTAAGTACATGCTGAAGACACTTGAGGGAATTTTTATGGGAGCATTTCCAAGGTTATGGGTTCTCAACTACTTTAAATAAAAAAGAAAAGTTTGAACTGTTTTTAAAAATTAACCTATGAGGGGGTGGCACACACCTTTAATCTCAGCACTTGGGAGGCAGAGGCAGGTGGATATCTGTTGAGTTTGAGGCCAGTCTGGTCTACAGAGCTAGTTCCAGGACAGCCAGGATTACACAGAGAGAAACCCTGTCTCGAAAAAAAAATTCAGCCAACCCATGTCTAAATCTTCCTTGTTTCCAACAGAAACTGTATAGAAGAGAAATTCACCCACCTTTTAAGCCTGCAACTGGCAGACCTGAAGATACATTTTACTTTGATCCTGAGTTTACTGCAAAAACTCCCAAAGGTAAAGAGAAAACATGAAAACTCAAATATAAGACAATTTGTATCTGTTTTTGGTTCAATCAGAAAATCTTTTCCTTGAATCTCCTAGATTTGCTGTATATCAATCTTGCTTCCCCCCACCAGCCAATAAAAATGTGGAGCCATTGATAGATCATGATGTAGGACTGTGATGTCTAGTATGATAAATCATGTGTTGCTGATGGATTTAATTATAATTTAGTTTTTTAATCATAGTAGACACATTTCAAATACTCTGTAACTGTATGTGGTTACTTACGATATTGGACAGCACAGATCAAGAAAATTTCCCTTGTTTTAAGAAAATGAATGGGGGGCTGGAGAGATGGCTCAGTGGTTAAGAGCATTGCCTGCTCTTCCAAAGGTCCTGAGTTCAATTCCCGGCAACCACATGGTGGCTCACAACCATCTGTAATGAGGTCTGGCGCCCTCTTCTGGCCTGCAGACATACACACAGACAGAATATTGTATACATAATAAATAAATAAATATTAAAAAAAAGGAGGCTTCCTGGAAGCCCAGGAGTTTTAAAAAAAAAAAAAAGAAAAAAAAAAGAAAATGAATGGGATGACATTAATTTCAAATACCATTAGCCCAATAATTCATTGATTCATTATGTTCTTCAAACAATATTAACTATTTTCTAGGCTCTGAGAGTAGATAAGTGTTGTTTCTTTTTGCTCTTTTGGGGGGCCTGCCACCTAGTTCCCAAATAAATCATAAACAGAGGCTTATTCTTAGTTATGAATGTCCAGCCTCATCTTTACTTATTAGCATTTTTTTTCTTAAATTAATCTGTCTATCTTTTGCCCTTGGAATTTTTCCTTTTCTTACTTCTGTATATCTTCCTTCTTACCTGTGGCTGCCTGGGTTGCTGGCCCCTTGCATCCTACTCTCCTTCTCTTGCTCCATCTCTTTCCTCCCAGATTTCTCCTTCTGTTTATTCTCTCTGCCTGCCAGCCTTGCCTGTCCTTTTTCCTGCCTTGCTATTGGCCGTTCAGCTCTTTATTAACCCATCAAGTGTTTTACACAGGCAAAGTATCACAGCTTCACAGGGTTAAACAAATGCTGCATAAACGAAAGTAACATACCTTAAAATAATATTCCCCAACAGATTAGTAGGTTGATGGTTGCAATAGGTAATCGGGACAGATCTAATACACTGCCTCACTGAGGTATCCTAGACAGCAAGAGGTACCTAGGTATGTGTATATACATGTACACATACCAGGTAACTAAGAACTCTAGCGTAAGAGAGAAAATTCAAAACGTCAACTGTTTTTCCCTTAAATACTTTCCAAAGACTCACGCTGGACAGAGGTGGCACATGTCTTTAATCTCAGCACTCAGAAGGCAGAGACAGGTAGCTCTCTGTGAGTTCGAGGCCAGCCTGGTCTACAGCACAAGTTCTAGTACAGGCTCCAAAGGTACAGAGAGACCCTATCTTGAAAAATAATTTTCCAAAGATTCTTCTTAGTAATTCCTCATTCTTTTCAGATTCACCTGGCATTCCACCTAGTGCTAATGCACATCAGCTTTTTCGGGGATTTAGTTTTGTTGCTATTACCTCAGATGATGAAAGCCAAGCTATGCAGACAGTTGGTGTGCATTCAATTGTTCAGGTAAGTGGTGTCTCAATAACTTAGAATTTGAAATGTTATGATATATTTTAGTATGTGAATAGTAAGATTAGATTTTATGTGTTGACTTTAAATCAACCCTTAATGTATTTTAAATCATTTATATCAGAGAAATTTTCTTCATATATCAGTTCAAAGGTTGCATGAACCTATATGTGATTTGAAAGTGAAAGTCTAAGAGAATTAAGATAAACATCACTATTTTGTTGCCCCCTCTTCTATATTTTAAAATGTTTATTAGGCCTAGTATATTTCATCCCTTGCCTCGGTCAGGTCAGCTATAATAGATTGAGGTCTATAAACCCATGATACCTGCTTAGCATACATTATAAAAAAAAGTAAGAAAACAAACATCTGAAGTTTTGTCAACTGTTCTTACAGTTACTCTTACAGCACTGCTGTTGTTGCCAAAAAGCAGCCATGGTACCACTTGTACTTAGGTAATCCTAACATTCAGGAGGCTACAGCAGGAGGATCAGTTTCAGTTGATAGGGGCTGTAGAGTTAAATCAAGGCCAGCCTTGGCTGCTTAGCAACATCAAGTAAAAACAAATTATAAAACTCAAAAAATACAACTATAGACAGTTTATGTGCAAGTGTGCTATGTTGGATGCCAGTAAAACTTTTGAGGCAGAACTGAAGCAGAAGCCATGGAAGGACACAGCTTGCTGGCCTGCACAGTCTACTTTCTTTTACAACCCACTCATTAATGATATTGCCCAAAATGGGCTTTGCCCTCCCACATCAACCATTAATCAAGAAAATCTCCCCCAAACATACCTACAGACCAATCTAATGGAGGCATTTTCTCAGTTGAAGTTTTGTCTATTCTGATAACTCTAGTTTGTGTCAAGTTAACAAAAAATTATCTAGCACAGTACCTTTACTCCTTTATATGATATGATTATCAGATTTGGAGCAAACAAATAGGTAAAAGACTTCAAAACCTAGTTTCTAAATGCATGTGTGCGGGAATGAGAGTGTTAGCAACAGAAAACTAAACTGTTAAATATTGTGAAAGGAATATAAACTATGAGATTCCTTTCTTTTTGTCAGTGTTGTGGGAAGATAATTTTAGTTTATCCTGTGTCATCATTACTCATTGTATACATATTGAGATATAATATACATCATAATTGTGATTACTGTGTTGAAAACTAAAAACACTTTGAAAAATTTTAATTCATCTTTTAAATCATAGGTTTTAATTACCCTTTTAAAAAATAATCTTTACAAAAAATTAAATTGTTTATTTGGATATCATCAATGCTTGAATTTGTTGAATTTGCTCAGTGAATAAGTTGCTTTTTAAAATTGTTTTTGTTTTATATTGCCTGTGGCGGGGTTTGGTGTTGGGCTGGGAATTTAACCCAAATCCTCAAGCAAGGATAGACAATCTGTCTTATCTCTGAGTCACACCCTCAGTCCTACTCTGAAGTGTTTGTGAGTTTTCTTATGTAACAAAGGTCTCAAACTTACATCCATTTTTAAAGATACTCTAAAAGCTTGTAGTTGTTTGAGGAGTGAAAGAGCCTTGGGGCTAAAATATTAACATGACTTCCCATTCTTCCATAGGATTTGAGTTGAAGTCCCATTGTCCACATTAGGCAATTCACAACTATGTATCTGTAACTGCAGCAACAAGGGATCCAATACCCTCTTCTGGCCTCTAGGGGCTCCTGCAGACATGTAACATACAGATACACATGCACAAATTATACACATACACACATACACACACATAAGCACAAGTTCAAGCCATACAAAATCCTAGAGAAAGAAGTAGACAGAAAGTCCCACCCCTAGCCAATAAGCTATTTGCAACTCATACCTACTGGATAAAGGAAAGTTTGTATTTTTCAATAGAGTAAACCTGAGTATGTCAGTTACACTCTAGGACAGGCTTTATGCCTGAGTAGTTGTCCAACACAAATCAGATTCCATGGAAGGGTGGGTGTGTGGGTGTGTGTTCCTGATATCTTGTATTGTGTTCTTTGGCTTTGGTTTATTTTTTTAAGAGAGAGAAAGAACATGAAATGATGTGGGGTCTGGCAGAAGTTTGGGGAGAGGAAAGAATATGATCAAAATATATTGTATGATAGTCTCAAAAACAAGAGGCTAAGTCAAAGATAAGGGTATAGGTGAACTATCAATTATTTCTGTTTTTATGTTCTGCATATTAATTTCTCTTGTTAATATAAGTACCTTCAAAGTTTCTACTTCATACTATAAATAACATTTTTTAATATTTGTATTAGTAATAATATCAGCAATACATGCTCAGTAAAATATTCCTTGATTATAAAAATGCATTAAAGACATTACAGAGCTCTTTTATCAACCTTTGATTTTGTTTGTAGCAATTACACAGGAACAGTATTCAATTTACTGATGGATATGAAGTAAAAGAGGATATTGGCGTTGGCTCGTACTCCGTTTGTAAGAGGTGTATACATAAAGCCACAAACATGGAGTTTGCAGTGAAGGTAAATATTTTTAGATTTAAAATGCAATTCTTAATCATACATGTCAGTATGAGTTAAAAATCACACTCTTCAACCGAGGTGCATGTACAGTGGCACCTGATTATAATCTAACCACCCAGGAGACTAAGGCAGGAGAATCATAAGTTAGAAGTTAATCTATCCAGTATGGCAAGACCCTCCCTAAAATAAAATACATTCATCTCTTTAGCAAAAGTGCCTTTTGTTATAAAAATAAATTGAAGATAAATTTAAATTTCTGGGTTAGTGATCTTCAAAGTTTTTTTATTTTTTTATTTTCTTTTAGGTTGTTCACAACAGGGTTTTTCTTTATATCTTTGTAGACCAGGCTGGCCTTGAACTCACAGAGATCCGCCTGTCTCTGCTTCCTGAGTGCTGAGATTAAAGGCTCGCACCACCACTGCTGGCTATGTGATCTTCAAAGATCTTAATCTGGAATCATGGAATCCCATTCTGCTGAAATAAACAATAAAATGGCTATGTAGTCAGTTAGGCCAGAGAAGTGCCAGTTTATACCTCATGATTTTTAATAGGACTCCCTGTACTATGAATAGCTCCTACTTTATGATCAGAGTATCAGGGAGTTACTGAAAACTATGTGCAAATGTTGTATTATGTCTGGTGATAATACTCATACGTTTGTATCTAAAATGAATCTTTGAACCATTGAAAGAATAAGAGCCATTATCATTTCTTATCACTAGTAATTTTAATTTCATATGATATCTTAAGACAAAAGTATCTAAGCCAAAATCTGAGCATCTAGTTTTGTGATAAAGTTTGAATTTTAAACCATTAGCTATGAATGAACAAACATATTCACATTCTCTGCCTTTTGACTATTTATGATAGTCATCTATCCTTTCATATTTCAACTAACTCCTAAAGCTTCATAGTAGTTAATAAGTATGAGGAGTTCATGTTTAGTTAGGGAAAGAGTAGCAAATTATTATTACTATGTAAAACTGGATATAATTACTTTAAAGAGGCATGAATATCCATGAGACTTTCTATCAGATACAATGAGGAACCATAGAGATGCATTTAACATGCTGTTCTGCTGTATACTGTTCTTATTAAATCTAAAGTGAATGGAAATTTCAGATTGCTAACATACAAGAGAAAAAGGGAATGGTATGCTTGATAGACAGTTTAGGAATGTATCTTACCTCCATAAACACATCAAACATGTCCTGAGGGAATATTTTAGAACGATTGCCAGCATTGTGAGGCCAGCCTGAGCTACATGGTAACTTTGAGTCTGATCTAGGCTACAAAATAAGAATCTGTCTTAAAAACATATAAAAACTAAAACTGACGAAAATTGAACATAAAGACCACAAAGTTTCTTTCAGGCTACTCTTTGAATGAATTGAAAGCCAGAATTGAGCCAAGTGTGGTAGTATGTGCTTGTCATCTCAGCATTTGGGAGCAAAGGCAAGAGAAATCAGGGGGATGTCACCCTCAGCTAAATAGTGAGTTTGAGGCCATTCTAGCATCCATGAGACCCTGTCTCATCAAACAAAGCCCAGATTGTCTTTACAAAATATATAGCACTTAGGGTTGAAGAGATAGTTTAGGAGTTAAGAGCCCAGACTTCCCTTGCAGAGGAACTGACTGGGTTTGTTTCCCAGCACCCATATAAGTGGTTCACAGTAGTGTATAACATCAGTTCCAGGAGATCCAACACCCACTTCTGATCTCTGAGGGATTGTACACATACGTGATAGACATACGTGTGATGTGGGAGTGTTCTCCTGTATTTTGTATTACTCTTATTGGTTGAAAGAGTAAGAGCTGCCTGGCTTATAGATAGGTCAGCCCTTAGGTGGGCGGAGTAGACAGAACTGAAGTTCTGGGAGAAGAAAGGAAGTGAGTCAGACGCCATGAGGCTCCCTTCGGAGATGGAGGTACCTTAGGACCGTCCGGTAAGTCACCCACCTCGTGGTGACATACAGACTTTTATAATGGGTTAGTTTATGAGGTGAGGGCTAGCCGGGAAGAGGCTAGAGATAATGGGCAAGGCAGTATTTAAATGAATCCAGTTTGTCATGTGGTTATTTCGGGTGCACGAGACCAGCGGTGGCTGGGGAACATACAACCCGCACACCTCTCTCCTAATTACAACATATGTGAAATAAAATCATTTTTAAAAATAAAGAAAGCACTTGCTGCTCTTCCAGCAGACCCAAGTTTGAGTCCTAGAACCCACAGGGGAGTTCACAATCATCTGTAACTCCAATTCTAGAGACTCCAACACCCTTTCTGGCCTCAGTGGTCACCAGACATATATGTTGTACACAGATAGATATACATATGTAGGCAAACACCTATTCACATAAAAATTTAAAATATGTTTATATATTACTTGAAAACATTCAGAAAATAATTTAAGCAACTGACAAAAAGAGTTAAAAGGTTTCATTATAATCAAGATTAAATGTAGTCAAGTAGTACTCTAGGGGTGGTTTTTTTTTTTTTTTTTTTTTTTTGGTTTTTCAAGACAGGGTTTCTCTGCAGCTTTGGAACCTGTCCTGGAACTAGCTGTTGTAGACCAGGCTGGACTCGAACTCACAGAGATCCGCCTGCCTCTGCCTCCCCAGTGCTGGGATTAAAGGCGTGCACCACCAGCACCCGGCATTCTAGGGGTGGTTTTTATACAGAGCTTTCTACTTAACTTCAAAAATAAGCTTATTTACTTAATTAATTTTTGTAAGTAGCCTACAGTTAATGTGATAGTCTATTAAAATAATTAAAAGAAGTAAAATCAGCCAGGTGGTGGTGGCATATACTTTTAATCCCAGTACTCAGGAGGCAAAGGCAGGTGGATCTGTGAATTCGAGGCCAGCCTTGTCTGTAGAGGTAGGTCCTGGACAGAAAAGGCTACACAGAGAAACCCTATCTTGAAAAAAAAAGTAAATTCCATTCAGTAAGCAGATGCTAATGATGGGATTGCAGACTCATCCATCTGTAAGTTATCTGTATTGATGGGAGGTTAGAAGTTGAATTCTCAAATGTTTGAGAAATTCAAGGATAGAAAAAAAGTGATATGGTAACTTTAGTTTTGATAATTTTTCTTGATGCTTTTGAGTTTTTAGTAAGCCCCAAATTTACTGCAAACTTACCTTGGAGTGATCTAGTAGAAATGTGTCAAATGGTTAGCCTTATTTGGCCATCTATATAAAGACTAGTTTTCTAATGAAACAATCTGGCTAAGTAGTTTTAACTACTACTGACTGGTAAATGATTATATGTACAATGTTTAAATGTGATGATACTTAAGGTCTATAACTATAAACAATGAAGGTTCATGCTCATAAAATTTTATGTAAAATGTCTGCCTTTTAGATTATTGATAAAAGCAAGAGAGACCCAACAGAAGAGATTGAAATTCTTCTTCGTTATGGACAGCATCCAAACATCATTACTTTAAAGGATGTAAGTAAATTCTTTAACAAAGATCACTTGAAACAGTTGTCAAACTCATATTTGAGATATTTTTCAAATACTATGTGGTAGACAAAGCTTACTTAAGAATAGTCAGCTTAGAAAGTAAATTTGAGTGCGTGAAAGAGGAAATTATTATCTTAAGCAAAGTATCCGAGACTTTGAATGGCAAATACTGCATAGTTCTTCTCATATGAGGATCCCAGATTTTTGTGTGTGTGTGTGTGTGTGTGTGTGTGTGTGTGTGTGTGTGTGCAAGTTGGGGTATAGGTCATGAAACTAGAAAGTTGACCATAAGAGGCTAGATAAAGATATCTTAAGGGAGATTTGAAAAGGGGACATGAAATCATAAGAGGAGGCTTGTAGTGGGAAGTAGGGCAGGGGATTGGGAGGGAATATACTGGAGGAAGAGGACTGGTTTAAAACAAAACAACATTTATGAAAATCCATTAATGAAACCCATTACTTTTTATATTAACTTAGAAAATAAAATATAAAAAGTAGATTTGAAAAAAAATATTGATTGCTAGGGGCCTAGAGAGACAGCAGTTAAGAGCACTTGTTGCATTCCCACAGGACCTAAGTCCAATTCCCAGCATCCACATCAGGTGGCTTACAACCAACCACACGTGATTCCAGCTTTAGGGAATCTGATGATTCTGGCTTACTTAGGCACTAACACTTACATTCATGTGCAAATACACACATACTTAAAAATAAAAATAAATCCAGCCTACAAACCACAATCCCAGGAAACTTAGACAACAATGAGGACACTAAGAGAGACTTACATAGATCTAATCTACATGGGAAGTAGAAAATAGAAAAAGACAAGATCTCCACTTGGGAGGCAGAGGCAGGCGGATCTCTGTGAGTTCATGACCAGCCTGGTCTACAAGAGCTAGTTCCAGGACAGGCTCCAAAGCTACAGAGAAACCCTGTCTCGAAAAACC
>JAQHUG010000127.1:1778427-1791223 GCA_028555095.1 Dicrostonyx torquatus | reverse complement strand
AGAGAGAGAGAGAGAGAGAGAGAGAGAGAGAGAGAGACTGTTAAGACACCTGATTGTAAAACTACATTACCCACAAGTGGAAAAGAGGATTATGTTGATGTAGGTGTGTCCCTTCAAAAATAAGTTGCCTGTGTGAACATTGTAAGTAGTTTGGGTTACATAATGTCTATGAGAAGAGAACAGGACCACAGCTGCCCTTTAGTATTTACTCTCAAAGGGCTCTGCTATTTGGATACGTAAGAAGCTTTGAGATTGGCAGTAGTTGAAGATTTGGCATAATGAATTTAAAATGCTTATATAATATAATTATGAGATGTTTGGCCATTAGGCAACTGGCCATATAGCTGTAGGTCTTAGAAATCTATGGTGGAAAAAAAAGAAGTCTATGGTGGAGTTTGAAGGAGTTGACATCATCTATAGTAGCTAAATTATGATTATTATTAATGAGATTATCAGAGCATAGTGATAGAAGAACCAAGGAAGGGATTTTTGCGAAATGCTTCCACTTAAAGAGAAAGCTGGGCCTGGTACAGAGGGATATATAGCTCAGTGGTTGAATTCTTGCCTAATATGTGTAAGGACTTCCCCAGAATCGTGAGGGACAGAAGGAGGGAGGGCAGGCAAAGTGAGTAGCCATTGAAGGGTTAGCAATAAAAGAAAGAGAAATTTGAAATGATTTACCTCAGTCAAATACAGAGATGTTATTAAAATTATAATTGAGTTTTGTTTTATCCCTGGAAGTTTTGCAACATTTACTTTAAGCACTTCGGCCTATTTTCAGAATTTGATAGGAAAGTTTTTTTATTTTCATATTTTGATGTGTTTACCTATCTTTTATTTATACTTATTTATTTTTATATAGAGTGTCACAATGTGTTGCCCAGGCAATTCCCAAACCCCTGACTTTAATGAATCCTCTTTCAACCTCCCAAGTGGCTAGGACTACAGGCATGCACTGCTGTGCCTGGCTTACTCTTTATTTCTAATTCTATTCCACTCTGTTCTTAGCTGTTAATAATAGCCAAGAAAGACTGCAAATGTCTAAAATAGAAGAGTAGCTACAATAGCAACTCCCAAATTGCCAATATCTATTCAGCCACCAGATTCTGTCAAGAAATCTTTTCTACCCAGGACTGATGGTACATTCCTAAAACCCTAACACTTGAGAAGCTGAGGAAAGAAGATTAGGTATTCAGGGTTATCTGTTACTACTTAGTGAGTTTGAAGCCTGCCTAAGCTATTTGAGATGTCTTTAAACAATAACAATAAAAATAAATAAATCTCCAGGTTTTTGCCCCTCCAAACGATTTCTCTCCTAGATTTAAAGAGTATAAACTATTAAATTAAAACTTGACTACTTTACCATCTTACTTAATGCTTTATTGTTCTAGAATAAGTCCATATTTGTTAATATGGCTTGCAAAGACCTTCCGCATCTTTCTATTCTAAACTTCTTCCACCTTATTGGCTTCCATGTTCTCCTTGACAACAAATTTCTACTGTAGCCACATTGCATTCAGTCAGTTCCTCAACTGTGACATTGTATTAGTTACTTCCTATTGCTATGATAAAGCCCCATGACCAAGGTAACTTCGAAAGTATTTCATTGAGCTTGCAGTTTTAGAGAGTTAGAGTTCATGATGGAACAAATGCATGGTGGCAGGATCAGTAACTCACATCTCAATCCACAAGCAGGAGACAGAGAAAGCTAACTTGAAATCCCAATAGTCTTTAGAGACCTCAAAGCCTGTCCCTGGTAACACTGACACACCTCCAACAAGAGCATACCTCCTAATCCTTTACAAACAGTTCCGCCAACTGGCGACCAAGTATTGAAACATAGGAACCTACAGGGGCCATTCTCATTCAAACCACCAAAAACATGTTTTCTTGTACCTTACGGTTTTTCTCCAGATCCACTTCCTTTTGTCTACCTGAGATGTTCTGCTTCCTCCATACTTTCTCACATCCAGCTCTTACCTATTCTTCAGGGCTCACCTCCCTCTTAATTAGTGGTTCTCAACCTATGGGTCATGACCCTTTGGTTGCATATCAGATATTTACATTACAGTTCATAACAGTTGCAAAATTATTGTAGTGAAGTAGCAATGAAACAATTTTATGGTTGGGGTCCCCACAACATGAGGAATTGTATTAAAGCATTAGGAAGGTTGAGAACCACTGCTCTTAAGAATCACTTTTGCCAGCACTCAGGAGACTGAAACACGATTGCCACAAGTGTGAGACTAGACTGAGCTACTGTAGAGTACCAGGCTAATTGGGGATACATGGCAATACTCTATCTCAAAAAAAGTAACAATCAAAAGTGACACTTTTGTTATTGTTTTTTGAGACAGGGTTTCTCTGCATAACCTCCCTGGCTGTCCTGGAACTCTCAGGTGTCTGTATTCTTCTAGCTGCTCTTGGCACTTGCTCATCCCATCAGAGACTTTACCTTGCTTTGTAACTGATTCTTTATCTCTTCCTTACTGAACTAAAGCTTTATAAGGCCAGAACTCTGTGAATATTATAAAGCTCTAGAATTAGAACAAAGTTAAGAAAAGCTAAAATAAACTCATCCTTTTCACAATAATAAAATTGTGGTACTTGGGAAAGAGAAAAGAGAGATTGAAGTATTTTTCTTACAGATTTATCCTAATATTTGCTTTGTAACCAAAGGACTGCTACCAGGAAATGTAGCATCATAAAAGCTGAATAAGAATGCTGACAATAGGGCTGGAGAATGGCTCAGTGGTTAAGAGCATTGCCTGCTCTTCCAAAGGTCCTGAGTTCAATTCCCGGCAACCACATGGTGGCTCACAACCATCTGTAATGAGGTCTGGTGCCCTCTTCTGGCCTGCAGACATATACACAGACAGAATGTTGTACACATAATAAATAAATAAATATTAAAAAAAAGAATGCTGACAATATGAATCATAGAAATGAGAGGGGAAAAAGGAGAGAATTAACCTTCTCTTATTCTTGTCCTTCACCTGATAGGACCTGGTGTCAAAGATGCTTCATGTAGATCCTCATCAGAGACTGACTGCTGCTCTTGTGCTCAGACATCCTTGGATTGTCCACTGGGACCAACTGCCACAATACCAACTAAACAGACAGGATGCACCACATCTCGTAAAGGTGAACAGCCCTACATCCAGTCATTGCTTTCTGTATGACCTGCAGGATGGACAAGGCCAGCTGAGCCTCCAAGAAGTCTGTCTTCATGCCCAAGCAACTTTTCCTTTCATCTTGTTTACAAGTTCTAGTATGGGATTCTCATACATGGGTACCTAATGGCTTGGGGGCATGGTGACACAAGGCATACCAAAATGTTAGTAATTAAGTTAGCTTAAGGGAAGCTTTAGTATTTCTGTCATTCTGTATACCTAAGTTTCACAATCAGTAAAGACAGAATCTATGACTTTTTCTAAATGAAAGATTATGGTTTATAGCCTCTCATTACAGGGTTATAAAGACAAACTAAATGGCCCTAAGAAAAATGAGGACTGTTCTGTTTGAGCCCCTCCCTGTCCTTTTGTCATACAAAATTTCAACCTCTCACACTGGCCTAAGTTTGAGTTAAATCTGAAAAATTAACCAGAGGTTATTCTTATTATGAAACTGATAAAGATCTATATTCATTTACATATGAAAATCCCTGGGGGATCTTTATTTTATATTTGTATACATGCCTTTTTTGTTGTAACCTTTCTTTGCTTTTTTTTCAGGGTGCCATGGCAGCTACATACTCTGCTTTAAACCGTAATCAGTCACCAGTTTTGGAACCAGTAGGCCGTTCTACTCTTGCTCAGCGGAGAGGTATTAAAAAAATCACCTCAACAGCCCTGTGAAGTGACCTCAGTGAGATATTTGGTACCATGATGTAAGCTGATAGCACAAGTTCTGGCGACAGGTAGCACATACCTGAGAGACATCTGCAAGCACACACTGTCCCAGCTGGTACCCATAATGCTGCTGCTCCTGTTGCTCCTGCTTTGTCTCTTCTCACTTTGATTATTAGCAAGTTAGATTTTCCTGGAGCTTCGAAATGAAAATGGAGACATGATGAAGATATAATCACTGAATCAACAAGAAAAATAATGAACACATGAATACCACCTAAAATACACTGAATAAAAGTACTCTACACCATATAGCATTATTTTTATAGAAAATATTTCATGTCCCCTAAATATTCTTTGTTAGTTGTAGGGATGGACAGTTTATGTTAAGCACTTAGCTTAAACAATCCATTTATATTCGCACTGTATCCCTTGTGCCATCCAACATTTTGTATGTTTTTGTAAACAGTTCATATACAGTACATTTCTGTACTGCTTTCTTTAATGTATACATGCCTTGTTTAACTTGGGCTCTATTAATCAATTGACTATTAAATCTGGATAAATAGTTCACCTGTATTAACAGTATTGTTGGGAAAACTTAAAGATGGCCAGATTGATTGAACAGCTGTTGAATGTAATTCTTTCAAATTGTACATATCTTCCTCCATCTCTTTCACTGGTTTGTTCATTTGTTTCTTCAAGTCAGGTGCTCTGTCAGACTAACCTAAAGAGCTGTTAATAGTAAAGAAAGTTGTTTGTGTGTGGCATGAAATCAAGAATACACCTATGAAGTTAGTCCATATACTTTGTGATTTCTTAGGGTCTCTTTAAGGACGTAATCCTCGCACTTTTAACCTTACATAGTCCTCATACTTAGTATTTGGCATATCATTTGAACTCTTGCCAACATACATCAAAGGCCTTTAAAAGAGTCATATTAAAGAAATTGGAAAAGGAAAATTTAGCAATTGATAACTAAAGCCTTACTGGATATTTCATGTTTAAATAGATATTCTATATTAAACACTAATTTGAATAATAAAGGCCACAGGTCTCCATATGAAATTGGATTTAAACTCTCTTATTCTAGAGAATAAAATATTCTTGGCCAAACAGTATCTGTTCTAACCTGAAGTCATAGCTGAGGCAGGCTCAATGACTGATCAGCACTGACTGTTTTCTGAATCCCTGCTGATGTTTTATAGCCATATGATATTTCCTTTGACTTCAGTGGTGACCAGTTTTCATAATGGTCCTTGGCGGTGCTTCAGTGCAGTATTCAATATCTCCATCTAACTTGATAGTTTCCAGTTTCATTTGACAAAAGAAACTTCTGTACCCATCATTACTCGTATCTTTGTCACACTACCCAGTGTACATTAATATGTGGTGTGAAAAACATGAGCAAAGGAAAGAAAAGTGATTTAACTTAAACCTCATTAGGAATGTGCCTCAGTAGATGTGTCACTTACTGAGCCATTTACATCATAAATCTTTTCCCTTAGAGTACTAACCCAAGAGTGTGCTTTTTGCAATTCATAAAAGACAGTCATCATTCCTTATCTTCTCTGCTACTAAAGAGAAAGAGACAATCTCTAATACCACCTTTGCCCAAACAACACAAAATGAGGATGCATAGAAACCAAATGTAGGTTTACCTTCTAAATAAAAAATTATATTAGGATGATAGCAGAAGTCCTGCCTAGCAGTATATGAGTAAATCGATGCTAACTATTCAAAGTTGCTCTCCATTGCCTGGCAAGAAAGCCTTTCCCCCTTTTCTATTCAGTGTGTCAAATTCTTTCATTTATCCCATCTCTCATTTAGTTTTTCCTCATAACACCATGATGCCCCTATTTCATAATATCACCAAAAAGAGCCAAAGTCAAAATCATGTACTTCTTAGGGCAGACCTCTACTATATTATGATGTGAAATTTATTTCCTTTAAGAAGAATTACCTTTGCCTTTTTGTCTAGCCAAACTGCCAGTTTTATTGGAGAAAAGCAAGTTATAGATTCTCAAAACTGAAGACTTCTTACTGACAAAACAGGTTAGCAACATAAATTACTTCATCTGTGGCTCTGGTGTTCACATTATGTTAGGGCAAACATAGCCAACAATGTAGTGCTTGTGCTGGGTTAGCCTTTCCATTCTTTTCATGAAGTCCATTTCCTACAGGCCACCGTACTTATGGGATTAAGGCTCCTGAAGTCTTCTGCCTTCCCTGCATCGCTGCCAATTTCTAGGGCTTATCCCATAGTTGTTGGCCCTGTTTTTATGTTTCTCTGAAAGAAGGAACTAAACTGACAGGAATCTTTTTGCAGACATCTCTTGGTTTATGGTGCAAAATAACATCCCAAACAATAGAAATGCATTTAACATAGCCAAGCACATACTGGAAACTAAATTAAAATATGTTTTGCATCTTCCCTTTCAAGTGATGATAGTAAATTAAGGTAAGTTTTATTGTTTTTTTTGTTTGTTTTGCTTTGCTTTCTATAAATCATTTCCACTCCTTCTGTTTAAAAAGGTGTCTTCTAAGTTCATTAATCCCTTGAATTTAACAGATGTAAGTAATGTAAATCTGTTTTTCACAAGCAACCCAAAAACTCTAAAAATAATTTTGGCAAGACCCGAAGTCAAGATGCTGTTAAGTTGGCATACGGAAGAGTAAGTTCTGAGTGTCAGGAAGGAGGATGTAGGGTATGTGTGGTAGTTTCCACATTTCATATGCATTGCACTCCAAAGAACAGGTTGGGAGGATCAAACCATTTTCCGTCTGTTCTTTAGAGGTGGCTTCTTTTGAGATCAAGAGAAGTGGGGGTGTCCTTAAAGCTGTGCCCATACCTTCCATCCAGGAAGAATTTGAACACAGAGTAGGTGCAGAAGCTTTCATCACAGGTATGTATTTGAGAGGAAAAGGACCAGAGTAGACTCATTCTGTGATGAAAGTTAGCCAAAGGCTTTTTTCTAGACTTTGGGACCTTGATACTGATGTTCTTATTCACTGTGGAGGCCAGTAACACACATCTCAAAATGACTCTTGATAGTTTCCAGTCCCTACCTTTTATGAATTACCTACAATATTTTAGGGTATTTTTCTATATTTTATAAAATAAGTTCTATCTTAGTGTGGTGATAATAATTGGAGACTTGTGAAAGTATTCAGAGAGCTCTCAAACGTAAAGGGTCAAAAAAAGGTCTATTTTCTGAGATTCACAAAAACAATGGATTCAGTGGCTGATCTTGGTGCTTAAACCAGGAGGGTTCAGTCTAACTCTATCTGTCCTTCTGCAAGATCCAACTCCCTGTGACTAACTGGATGTATACTTTGAGCCTTATTTAATTCACAGAGAAGTTGACTTAATTCAGTGTTTTTATTTCAATTAATGAAAATAGTCCTCTTTTTAACCCCAGGTTGCTTACATTTTGCTGATCTCCCCAAGTGACCATTGGTGGAGATTAATGAAGGAATGAATTCAGTTTCTTAAGACTGTGGTATTCTACAGAGCCACACCTAACCACTTTTTCCACTGAAGAATCTACACAGTGATAATGCCCAAATATGGATGGCCAAGAATTTGTTCCTACAGTGTGCTTTGTGTTTTTGACACTGCTGTGTTACTAAGTGACATGTAACTGGTTCCAAAGTGACAGTTCACAAAAAATTCTAGTAATTAAGTCAACTTAATTTTCTTAAACCTAATGTCAATATAGGTCTCATATTTACCACTTTTATTCTAGTCTTTTACCTGTTCATAATGGGCATAGCAAGGGTTGGGATGAGAGCCCACTTCCTACCTCTTAAGGCACTTTCCTCATTGTGTTGCCATATAACCTTGAACTGCATGATAAGCTGTTGAAATATCATGACTTTTCCCAGAGCAACTAGCAAGGCCTATGATGTTTTGACTAGAGATTAGTGGAAAGGAAAACAGAGATTTAAGTCCAGATGTATGAACCTCAAGAAAATGTCTTTCAGCACATACCATTTAAGTACAGTATATGGAAATGTATTTGAAAAGAGAGTCACTATAATAATTCTCTCTAAGTAGATTAGTTCAATGTCCAATGAAAGTGAACATCTTTATTCCTATATTACTATAGTACTGGATGAGCTGTATACTGAGTTTTTCAAACAAGTATTTAAAGTAGAACTTTTAAGTACAAAGCAAGGGCATGAGGATAAAGACTTGGGTTGTGTTTCTGTAAGTGTAGTTTACCATATTTTATTTAAAGAAGGTTTCAAAGTATTGCCATTCATTAGTGTCTTTAATGATTATGAGTGATGAGTGTGTAACTCAAAAGCATATACATGAATTAGTTTATCTTGACTTTTACTCTAAATTAAAAGGGAAGTTATACACCTAAAAGATGTAATTATTTTGCATTTTTGGCCATGAGTGGGAATGGGATTGGGTATCTACTTAAGCAGTTTTTAAAAAAGAAAAAAAAAATCATAAATATTTTTCTACTGTTATATATGATCTTACTTTATACTAGTTCATCTCTAGTAAGGCATGCCAGAAGCCCAAGCAAGGTACCATATCAAGGGTTCTTACGTGTTGTACCTTTTATTGGTGGATAAATTGCATAGATGCTTGGCACTGCTGCCATAGTTATGAAATGCTTGTGAGGATCAAATTTTACTGAGTACTTTAAATGGTTTTACTTAAGAGTTTAATCTGGGAAGTTTGCAAATCATACTATTAATGTGTAATCTAAGCTCTTTCCAATGTATCCATGAATAATCCTGGAACAATATTGCTTGTATTCCTGTCAAAGAACAGGTTTTGTAATCTTTAAAAGAAATGGAAATTTATATAATAAAGTTTCAGGTAAAGCATATATGTTCCTTTTATCATATTATTTTACTTATATGACTAGACCATTATAATATAAAAATTTCTCACCAAGTTGTATTTATGAAATTATGTTGATAGAATTTAAAACAGGACTATTTCTAATTTAGTATGTGCAAAATAATTTTGCTATGCATCATCTTAGATTCATGTTCTCAGTATCAAGCCAGGCACAAATGATATAATCTTTTTCTTGGAGAAGTCCAATACTACCAGACTTGGCTCCAAAACTGCCCCTTTCTCCTTTGTTACCTTAGTTCTCCTTTGGATTTCCTTTGCTATCCAGAGTGAACCTTGTAACTTCAAAGTTGATAACCAAAACTTCTCTCTCAGAGCATCCTAAACTTTCTTACATCTTTGTTTTTATAGTGTACCCACTAAGCAAATCTCCAGCATTTGCTGTTTGGTTAATTCTAACTATACATTTCTGGATGTTGTATGAAACCATACAATTATACAAATGGCATTGCAAGTTTCTGTTTTCTCTTTTCCTTTTTCTGTTTTTTTTTTTTTAAAGACAGGGTTTCTCTGTAGCTTTGGAGCCTGTCCTGGAACTAGGTCTTGTAGACCAGGCTGGCCTCGAACTCACAGAGATCCATCTGCCTCTGCCTCCTGAGTGCTGGGATTAAAGGCATGTGCCACCACCACCAGACAAGTTTCTGTTTTCTAGATATACTTAAATCCTTATAGTATTTGTCCATCACTTTTCCTTACTGAAATCCATTCTCTCATTTCTTCATATTTTTTAAATAAAAAAATGTTTGTTGGGGCCGGGCGGTGGTGGCGCATGCCTTTAATCCCAGCACTCGGGAGGCAGAGGCAGGCGGATCTTTGTGAGTTCGAGACCAGCCTGGTCTACAAGAGCTAGTTCCAGGACAGGCTTCAAAGCCACAGAGAAACCCTGTCTCGAAAAACCAAAAAAAAAAAAAAATGTTTGTTGGGGAGGGTTGGAGGTGTTTTAGTTTAGTTTTGTTTTGAATTTTAGAAGCAGGACTTCACTCTTTGGCTTTGGTTGGTCAGCAAATGAGAATGTCCCCATCCTGCCTGTTGCATCTAAAGTGCTGGAATTTCAGGCATGTATCATCACACTCGGCTCCCAGTTCTTTTTAAGATATTTTTGTTGAGATACAATTCACATACCATAAAGTTTACTCATTTAAAATTTACAATCTAATGTTTTTAGCACATGTACATAGTTGCATGGCCATAATGATAGCCTAGTTTTAGAATATGTCATCATCCCCAAAGAAGCTACCCTATTTGAAACCACCACAGCTGTCTTGCTTGGACAATTGCAGTACAGCATGCATGGTTTCTATTTCTACCTTTGTCCAATACAGCCATTCTTAACACATAAGTCAAAATGATCTGTTTAAAATCAACCGAGTGATCTGGTCTCCTTACATCTCTAATTTTGGTCTACTCTCCCAAGCTGTTTCCTGGCTTGCTGATTTTTTGTCATACCATCTGTTCTAGTTTGCTATCTGTTATGATAAACTCCCTGACCAAAAGCATCTTGCAGAGGGAAGAGTTTATTTGGCTTAAGTGTCCTGATCACAGTCAACACAGAGGGAAGTCAGGGCAAGAGCCTAAGCCAAGACTATGGGAGAATGAATGCTGCTTACTGGTTTGCTCTCTGGGGCTTGCTCAGCCTACTTATAAGTTGAAGATCACCTGCCCAGGTGGCACAGCCCACAGTGAGCTCGCTAGTCCCACATCAATTGTTAAACAAAATGCCCCACAAACATGTCCACAGACCAATCTGATGACAATAACGCCTCAGTTAAAATTCTCCCTTCCTTGATAGCTCTAGTTTGTGCCAAGTTAACAAAAACTAAGCACCATATACTGGCCTTGGTCCTTCTGGAGCATAGCAAGCATAGGTGCTGCAGTGGGGCCCTTGCTTGTCCTAAATATTTCTGACCAGATGTCCACATGATTCACTTCTTCCTCAGTGATTTTGATGATCAGATGTAGGAACCTTGCTAAAGGAATCAAAAAACTGGCCCTTTCTCCAATGAGGATTTACATCAAGTACTTGACTTTATTATTATTATGGTTTTTTGAGACAGGGTTTCTCTATGTAGCCATGGCTGTCCTGGAACTCTTTGTAGACCATGCGCGCCTTGACTCACAGAGATCCACCTCTGCCTCCTGAGTGCTGGGATTAAAGGCATGTGCCGCCACCACCCAAGTACTTGACTTTAAAAAAAAAAACATTTATTTAACTTTATTTTATGTGCATTGACATCTTGACATCAGATCTCCTGGAACTGGAGTTAAAGACAGGTGTGAACTGCCATATGGGTGCTGGGAATTGAAGCCGGGTCCTCTGAAAGAGCAGCCAATGCTCTCAACCACTGGGCCATCTCTCCAGCCCCTCAAGTACTTGACTTTTAAACATGTAGCCATACAGTTGTACAAGTTATTACTTGTGTACTAAGCCTAATCTAAACTCCTAACATACTGCATTGATTTCTATGATGAGAAAACTAAAGTTACAAAGATGATGGAATTATCTAAAATCAGAGAGTATTACTCGGAAAATGACAATAAATCAGGCATGGTGATACAGACTTTTAATCCCAGGACTGAAGAGACAGAGGAAGGTAAATATGTGAGTTAAAAGCCAGCCAGGGGGTCTACAAGAGCTAGTTCCAGTGCAGGCTCAAAAAACAAAAAACAACAAAAAAAAAGCCAGCCAGGGCTACGTAGTGAGACCCTGTCTCAAAAACAAAAACAATGAAGGCAATTAGCACCTAAGCATAAAGGAACATTTCCCAAGCCATGGAAACCTCAGAAGGAACCAGACTTGCCTCTACCTTGATATTAGAGTTAGAGCCTTCAAAACTGACTAAAAGTAGTAGCTAGGCCTGGTAGTTCACACTTATAATTCTAGCACATGTGAGGCTGAGGAGGAGGATTGCTGCAAGTTTGGAGGAAAATTGGGCTACATAGTTCCAGGTCAGCGTGGGTTACGTAGTGAGACCCTGATTATAAAACAACACAACTAAGAGACAGTACATTTCAGATCTTGAAGCAAGCCATTACCCAGTCTCTGTTTTGTTGTGGAAGTCACAGCAGAGGGATAGTTGTGTGGCTACTCAAAGCAAATAGCTTCACTTCAAAACGGGCTTATTTAGACCTGCAAGGTGGCTCAGAAGGTAAAATCACCTACCAAGAAAGCCTGGCAATCAAAGGTCAGTCCTGGCAGCCCAGGTAAGTGTGGAAAAGAGAACTAACTCCACAAAATTGTCCTCTGAGCACCACAATACCTCCCATTCCAGTAATAATACATAGAAATTTAAAAGGAGGCTTTTTTGGTTATTTGAGATAGGGTTTCTCAGTGTAACAGTTCTGGCTGTTCTAGAACTCACTTTGTAGACCAGGCTGGCCTGGAACTCACAGAGATCCACCTGTCTCTGAGTGCTGCGATTAAAGGTGTGCACTACCAACATCTGGCTAAAAGTAGGCTTATTTTAAATAGCTCTTTTGTAAACATTAACTTCTTAGCATCATCTCTATAGGAAAGGAGACTAAATGACAGAGGAATAAGGTATAATCATCTCACAATACTTCTCTACTGTGGACATTTGGCAGTGTCTGGAGATAGTTTTGGTTGTCATGAGTGGAGGAAGAAATCAATGATGACAATATTGAAGACCAGAAATATTGTTAAACATCCTACAGCTCCTGCCCTCAGTGAAGGACTATCCAATTAAAAACAAGAATAGAATTGAGATTGAGAAACTCATCAACACTCGACAGCCATATCACCCTAAACGTGCCCAATCTCGTCTGATCTCAGAAGCTAAGTGTAACATGAGGGGCCTGCTCTGTTGGGTTTCTGTCCCGCCTGGTTCCCACAGTCGTTACGTCCCAAAGAAAATCACACAGAGGTCTACATAAGTTATAAACTGATTGGCCCATTAGCTCAGGTTTCGTATTAGCTCTTATTTATTTATTTATTTATTTATTTATTTATTTATTTATTTATTGGTTTTTCGAGACAGGGTTTCTCTAGCTTTGGAGCCTGTCCTGGAACTAGCTCTTGTAGACCAGGCTGGTCTCGAACTCACAG
>JAQHUG010000127.1:1752912-1778147 GCA_028555095.1 Dicrostonyx torquatus | reverse complement strand
GAGAGAGAGAGAGAGAGAGAGAGAGAGAGAGAGAGAGAGAGAGAGAGAGAGTCAGACAGAGAGAAACCCATCAACAGATGTACTTCTCAGAGTGTAATTAAAAGTGACGAGGGTCCTGGTTGGTGGTGGTGCACGCCTTTAATCCCAGCACTCAAGAGGCAGAGGTAGATGGATCTCTGTGAGTTCAAGGCCAGCCTGGCCTACAAAGCAAGTTCCAAGACAACCAGGGCTGTTACACAGAGAAACCCTCTTAAACAAAACAGGGGAAGCCGGGTGTGCCAGGCCACACATTTAATCCCAGCACACAAAGACTGCACGAGCCTCTGAGTTTAAGGACATTCTGATCTACATATACAATGAGACTCGGTCTCCAAATATGGAAAATGACGGGAGAAAAGTTTTGGTTTTCTCTTTGCGTTTGTAGTTTTTTGCAACTTACACCTTTTTTGGTGGGAGGGGTACTGGCCTATGTAGCCCAGGCTTCCTCCATCTCTCTGGTGCTAAGATTGCTACCATGCCTGACAGAAAGTCCAAATGATTCTAACACTGGGCTCTGGAGTTTATAGAGACGAGTTTAAATATGATTAAACAAAGCTTACTCTGTGATCTTAGATAGTTCCATCATCTTTGTAAACTTTAGTTTTCTCATCACAGAAATTAATGCAGTATGTTAGAAGTTTAGCAATTAGACCTAGTACACAAGTAATCAGACTCCAACTGTATAGCTACAATGTTTCAAAGTCAAGTACTTGGGTGGTGGCGGCATACGCCTTTAATCCCAGCACTCAGGAGGCAGAGGTGGATCTCTGTGAGTCAAGGCGAGCCTGGTCTACAAAGAGAGTTCCAGGACAGCCATGGCTACATAGAGCCATGTCTATGTAGCTCAACAACCATAATAATAATAATAATAAACCATAATAATAATAAAGTCAAGTACTTGATGTAAATCCTCATTGGAGAAAGGGCCAGTTTTTTGATTCCTTTAGCAAGGTTCCTACATCTGATCATCAGAATCACTGAGGAAGAGGTGAAACATGTGGACATCTGGTCAGAAATATTTAGGACAAGCAAGGGCCCCACTGCAGCACCTATGCTTGCTATGCTCCAGAAGGACCAAGGCCAGTATATGGTGCTTAGTTTTTGTCTAAGTATCCCATTTCAATATAATCACTTCTGTAAAGATCTTATCCCCCCAAATACAGCCATATACATATAGGTATTTGGAGGTAGAACTTCAGCGTGAATTTTGGGAGATTTGGTCCGTAATATAGACTTTTTTCAATCCCTTCTTTTGGTCCTGTGTGTGCTGAGCAACCTACTATGTGCTGACACTCTTAAGTGCTGGCAATAAACAACAGACCTGGCTATGGTAAGTTAGGGAGGACAAAGTTTTGTTTTTATTTTTTCAAGAACCATCCAAATATTCTATTAAAGTTTAGAAAGGGAGGGCAAATGGCCTTCTCCCCTTAGCCTCTGACTTTCCAGCCTGACTGGGTCGGTGAAAAGGCCACATAAAAACTCAGCTAACTATGAGGTTAGTGAGTCAGCAGCCTGTCAAGCTGGGACTCAGGTAGGAATCAGCAGATGGTGGCCAAGGCAGCAGCATCCAGCACTACCTCAATTTCCCCCCTCCACTCCTTCACTGTGACGCGGGGCCCCAGCCAGCCCCTTCCGGCCTCCAGGGCCTCGCTCCACCCACGGCGTGCCCTCCCTTGGCAGTGAACCCCTCCCCGGCAGGCGTCACCCTGGGCTCCCACTAGAAGGCGTCCTCTCGGCCACGCCTGCGCCATAGAGCGGAGGGAGGGCGGGAGGCCGACCCAGCGGGCGGGGGAGGAGGAGGGCGGGGAAAAGCGCCGCCTGTAGCCGCGACGCCATTTGCCACTGCCGAACGTGGGCGCAGGCGTCTCTCGGAAGCACCAGTGACCAACCTCTTCCGACCACGCTTCTCGGCCTCCCGCACAGTCTTCATCCCGCGCATTTCTCAGCGTTGCCCCCCGGAGTCACCGCCGTTGCCAACGCCACCCGGAGCACGGTCCCACACGCCGCCAGCCCGTCTTTGCCGCCATGCCCAAGAATAAAGGTAACGACGCCGGGACCGCGGCTTCGCTCCCCGCCGGCTTCCCCGGGCCAGCTCGGGGCCTCGAGGTCAGCTCAGGCCGCAATGACCTTCCTGCCATCTTCCCTTGCCTCTCCTCCGGCAGCATTCTCTGCGTCCTACTCGGAGCTCTGCAGAGGCTCAAGGAAGTTACTCCTGGTTCCCAGTTTGGCCACATTGGGGTGGAGCCGACGCCATTTTTGTAGGGCCTCCTGTGTGAGAATGTGGGCTTCTGCCCCTGGTTCGCGCCACACTGACCGGGCCGCCAAGGGAACTCTTGGGAACACCTGCCTCGGGCTTCTTGGGTTTCCAGCACAGGGGAGTTAAGCCCCGGGAGCGACTCTGAACTTTGAAAAGGGGTAATGCCCTTCTTGCTTTCGTGCCCATCTGGCACCTCCTGCATAGGCTTCTTTATGAACACTTACTTGATACTATGAGGCTGCTCCCGAGTAGCCAGTGGTCAATATGTCGATGCACTTTTAAAGTTATCTCTTTGCTCCATGGCTTTAGAGGGCTTAACTCCCCCCGCCACCCCAAAGTGCTTCATCCTATTTAGCCAAGTTTCCACTTTTGCTTCAGATCATGTATTTGTTTTAATGGAAAAATAGAAGCCTTTGCAGTTCCCTCTCTTCTGGGAATATGTTCGCAAATTATCATTCGTGAGGGTACTTTTAATTTGGTATCTCCAAAATGAAGAGCCTAATCTAAGTAGAAGTACAGCATCCCTAAAGCCAGCCTCAGTTTTATATATTTTGTGGTAGTGGGTTTTTTTGTAGGACCAAATCTATCCTTAGCAGGACTCTACAGCTGCTCTGCCCTCGGGCTAAACCGGAACTCACTCAGTAGCTGTGACTAGCATTGAACTTGGGATTCTTCTGCTTCAGCTTACCAAATAGCTGGAATTACAGGCTTGTGATATTCATTGTTTGTATAATTGTGCAAGTAAAAATAGAGAAAAATTTGTATTTCCTACAGGAGAGGAACACATTACCCGGCCCTTGGGCCAGTTGATGGTGGCTCACGCCTTTAATCCCAGCACTCAGGAGACATGCCAGGAGGATCTCTGAGTTCCAGGACAGCCACGACTACACAAAGAAACCCTGTCTCGAAAAACCAAAAATAAGATAAAAATGAAGTCGTCTTTGGGCAGAAGAGATATTTTACTGATTAAGAGAAACAAAATTGGGTTCCCACACCCGCATGGGGCAGCTCGTGACTCCTATAAATTCAGCTGAGGCCAGAAGGATCTCTGAGTTCCAGGACAGCCAGGACTTAAACAAAGAAACCCTGTCTCGAAAAACCAAAAATAATAAGATAAAAATGAAATCTTTGGGCAGAAGAGTTATCTTCCTGGTTAAGAGAACCAAAATTAGGTTCCCATACCCACCCACATAGGGTAGCTCATGGCTGCTTATAACTTCAGCTCTAGGGGATCCAGTGACCTCTTCTGGCCCACCTGGGCACCCCCCCACACACACACAGGTGCACACATGCATTTTAAAACGAAGTCTTTGATAACTCATCTTTGGGGCCACCTCCCTTGCCCCATGCCTGCTAGTATTCTCTTTTCTGCTTGAGAGCTGACTTCAGGGAGTCTGCTTAATTACCTGTCACTATTCACAGTAGACCTCTGAGTACTTGGTCACAGTTTTGTGGACAAGTTGACTTGAGATAGTCTTGCTATGTGGCCCAGGCTGACCTTGAACACTCTGTCCATGCTTCAGGGCCTCAAAAATGAAGGTTGCCAGTCTTTTTGTATAGCAAGAATTTTTACTGATTGTCCTGAGAAAAGTATAATTATAGGCATAATGTGTTCAAAGTCTTAAAATTGCTGTCCATAGACTTCCTTATTCTGAGATGGCAACTGGATCACATCAGCAGGTGAGGTGTCTTATTCTCACTCTAATTCTAGTGGCTAGATTTCTGGTTCCCACACTAGTTGTAAGTCCTAAAAGGACGGGAATGGTGTCAGTCATAATCACATTGGCTTGATAGCACTTGGCCTAAAAGATGCTCAATAAATAAATACTTGTTGGACTTAGTCATCTCCCTCTGGTGACTCCACCCATAGGTGAATAGTAAGTTCCTCTTTGGTCCCAAGGAGACAGAACTCTTCTAAATCACATCTTAGTATGTTTTAAGAAAGATCCTCCCTGGGCTTCTCTGAAACACCTCTGTAAAAAACGAATTTGAGAATTGTGATTAAGCTTAAGAACTAGATAGTCTTTTGGAAAGAAAGCAGGGTTCAAAAGATGGTTTTTCTATTTATTGCTGTTTTGTCATACACTCAGGCTTGGTCTTGTTTCAGTCTTTATTTTTTTCCTTTTGTTTTGCTTATGACAGGGTCTCACTGTGTAATTCTGGCTGTCCTGAAACTCACTCTGTAGACCAGGCTGGCCTTGAACTTACAGAAATCTGCTTGCCTCTGTCTCTTGAGTGCTGGGATTAAAACTGCGCAACACAACTGCCACATTTCTTTCTTTCTTATTTTTTTTTTTTTTTTTGGTTTTTCGAGACAGGGTTTCTCTGTAGCTTTGGAGCCTGTGCTGGAACTAGCTCTTGTAGACCAGGCTGGCCTCGAACTTACAGAAATCTGCTTGCCTCTGTCTCTTGAGTGCTGGGATTAAAACTGCGCAACACAACTGCCACATTTCTTTCTTTCTTATTTTTTTTTTTTTTTTTGGTTTTTCGAGACAGGGTTTCTCTGTAGCTTTGGAGCCTGTGCTGGAACTAGCTCTTGTAGACCAGGCTGGTGTCGAACTCACAGAGATCTGCCTGCCTCTGCCTCCCAAGTGCTGGGATTAAAGGCGTGCGCCACCACTGCCCGGCCTGCCACATTTCTTTATTACTGTATAATACCCTTTGTATAGTGTCACAATTTGTATGCTTGCCCTGAAAGTACGTAGGGCTAGAGAATGGCTCAATAGTAATTCTCAACACTTACATGGCAGTATACAATTTTCTGTAACTCCATTTGTAAGAAATCCAGTGCCCTTTTCCAGTGCCTGTTTTGGCACTGGACATGACCATGATGGACAGACATACATGAATGCCAAACACCCTTAAACATTAAAGTACATTTTAAAGGAGGCTCTTGAGGCAGTTGACACCTTGCTTTTAAACTAGATTGTCTCAGGTATGGTACATTTTAAAGGATGAGGTTCAGAATATTTAACTATTACTAGTCTCTACCATCATGAGATCAGTATGCTCCATTCCTGTACCCATAGCTTCATGTTTCTGTCTCCTGTCATCTTTTTACCAATGCTTCTTAGGGAGGGGAGGTCAGGTATGAAAAAGGCGAGGTATTTTTGTAAGATTTGTCAGGGCTCAGTATGGTGGCTCACACTCGTAATGCCAGCATTCAGGGGACTGAGACAGAAGGACTGCTGAAGTTTCAAAGCTAGTCTGAGCTATAGTGTGAAACCCTATCTCAAAAAGAAATATGGAAAGCTGAGGTCCGTGCAGTTAAGAGTGTGGTGACAGAAGTCTCTGGAAAGGAGCCCTAATATGAGCACTTTACTAGGACAGAGAGGGTTAGGGTTGGATCTGGGGTCCTGAGCTCATTGACTCAAATTTTGAATGAGATATTTAATCTCTGACCTTTAGTGAACTTACTGATAAACTGGGAATAAATAATTGTTAATATTCAAGTTGATTGTGACAAGTAAACAGATGGCATTCTTAAATAGTTAAGAACATGGTCATTGGTCATCTACCCACTCATAAGGGCTAGTCCCACGCCCAGCATTAGATGGCCAGCAGTAACATCTTAGTAATATCTTTGGAGGTTCTTTTATCACATGTCCTGTTGGACCTTTTTTTTTTTCATACCTTAACAGTTCTTTTGCTTAATATATTATGGCTTCTGGGTGTGGGTTTTATGGGATTTGTGTTTGGTTTTGTCATATATCAAATTTGTTTTCTTTTATCTTATTATTCCTTAGATGTCTATTCATTTTCTCATCCGCATGAGGGGAAGTGAGATATTGGAGGGAATCAGAATATGTTATGAAAAACTTTTTTGGGGGTGGGGTTTCAAGACATGGTTTCTCTGTGTGGCTTTGTAGCCTGTCCTGGAACTAGCTCTTATAGACCAGGCTGGCATTGAACTCAGAGATCCGCCTGCCTCTGCCTCCTGAGTGCTGCAATTAAAGGCGTACACCACTGCCACCTGACTGGAAAACATTTTTAATAAAAGGAAAAGAGATGAGGATGTTACTTAAGGTAAAAAGTTCCAAGGAAAACTCCATGAGGAGTGGTGAGGGTAACATGGAAACATATACACGTGAACATGGTAAGTTTAACATGACCAGATTAGGTAGATTTTTAAATTTAATTGACTTTTAAAGATGGTTTCCTTTCTTTTTTAATAAACTTTTTTTAAATTTAACTTTATTTTACATGCATTGGTATGAAGGTATCATATCCCCTAGATCTGAAATAACAAGACAGTCATGAACTGCTATGCAGGTACTGGGAATTGAACCTGGTGTCTTTGGAAAAGCAGTCAGTGTTCTTAACCACTGAGCCATCTCTCCAGCCCCTAAAGATGGTTTTCTAAGAGTCTGTTAAACAGTATGTTTATCACTGTTCCTTTTCAGGATGTTTTGCAGATAATTGATAACCTTTTCTTTTAACAACTCGCTAGGAAAAGGAGGTAAAAACAGACGTAGAGGAAAGAATGAGAATGAATCTGAAAAGCGAGAGCTGGTATTCAAAGAGGATGGGCAAGGTAAGAGGCTGGATAGTTGAGTTCTTGTTAGATTTTTCTAGTTTGTTTTTCTGTATTGGGGATCAAACATTTTCTGACTAAGAGACTAGACTTCTGGCTTCTTGCCTCTGAATTTATTTGTACAGACAGTTGGCTATTGTCTTTTTAAAGGATTTTAGTTAAGAATTTGGCATTTTAGGATAAGCAGGCTAATGTATACCTTTAATCCCAATACTTGGGAGTCAGAGATAGGCAGGTGGATCTCTGAGTTTCAGATTAACCAAGGCTATGTGGTGATATCCCCACCCCAATCTTTTTTGTGGCTTTTTGAGACAGGGTTTCTCTGTAGCTTTGAAGCCTATCCTGGAACTAGCTATTGTAGACTTAACTTATTTATTATGTATACACATGTCAGAAGAGGACACCAGATCTCATTACAGATGGTTGTGAGCCACCATGTGGTTGCTGGGAACTGAACTCAGGACCTGCAGAAGAACAGTTGGTGTTCTTAACCTCTGAGCCACCTCTCCAGCCCAGCCTAATCTTAAAATAAAGAAAATAGCCAGGCGATGGTGGTGCATACCCTTAATTCCAGCTCTCAGAGGCAGGCAGATCTCTGAGTTGAGTTGAAGGCCAATCTGGTCTACAGAGAAGAGTTCCAGGACAATCAAGGCTACATAGAGAAACCCTGTCTTGAAAAATCAAAATAAGAACAACAATATGGCATTTTACCCAAGTAAAAGATAATTCTGGCTTTCTAAGAATAATTACTGTTATACTAATTCAGCAAGGATATCACTAATATTTAAAGTACTTGTACTGAGGATTCCATGAGATTGCTCTAAGGATTCAAAGAAATAAGGCTATGAAACAGGTAAAGATCTGAATGTGAATTGTATGAGGTATAGTGTACATATAGGGACATGGCACCTTTGATCTCTAGAAGTAGTGCATGGTCACAAGGGCAGTAGTCAGTCTGTCTCCTTACTGAAAACAAGTAGATAATTAAAACATCTAATAACAGACCCAGGTTGTTATATTACAAAGTCTTGTTTCTGGTTCAACCATTAACTAGCCAAGTGTTTAAACCCTTGTATTTATTTTATATTTGTCCTATGTATATTTATCCCTAACCAGTGCAGTCACATGTTCTTGTCACTTTTCAATGGACATAGAAGGTGCTTTCATTAAAAAAAGGGAACAATATTTCATTCATTTTTTTTCTCCCCTACTCCATCCATGTAGAATATGCTCAGGTAATCAAAATGTTGGGAAATGGACGATTAGAAGCAATGTGTTTTGATGGTGTGAAGAGACTATGCCACATCAGAGGGAAATTAAGAAAAAAGGTAAGTGTGTGGACAGACAGAACAGTTGTTTTGTTCTAATGTGAAAATGTAGAGGAGGGTAGAGGAAATGCCTTTACAGGTGTGTGCTGCGGGGAGCCACCCCAGGGCCCCTTAACATGTTAAGCACAACCACACTTCTACCACTGAGCTACATGGCCAGCCTCCCACCTCTACAGATTTTATAGACCTGAGGATATTAGTTTAAGTCCAGTAGAAGACCATAGTGGTCATTTTACAGATTACATTGTTTAAAGAATCATTTGCCTCGCTTGTGTTGTATTCCTGCCCAAAACATTTGATCTGAATCTGAATCATTTGGAGAACATTCTGGTGTTATGAAAGAGGGAACGGACTGGGGAACTGTTCCAGTTTTAAGGAAAATTAAAGAATCCTGGCAGGTGTCCCTTTGGGTTCTGGTAAGCCCCGGCTCTGAGTGAGAGTGGAGTTCATGTTGAGAGTGTATTTTATTTTGTTGATACCAATCCTTCACAAGGAAAATAAATGATCGTGAAAATTGTATATATTTGGGTGGGTAGAAGACAGAAAACTACAGCATTTTTCTTTCGGAACTCATTTGTTTCTAAGTGAATCATCTCTGGAATTTCTTGATTCTGCTTTATAGAAAATAGATTATGCAGTGACTTATCTTTTGTAGGTTTGGATAAATACCTCAGACATCATATTGGTGGGCCTCCGAGATTACCAGGTAAAAATTACTTTTAAATTTGTTTTTATTTTGCTTGAACTTGGTGAGCCATTTCCTAACATTGTAGTCATTATGCTTGGTGTCCCTGCCATTATAGTTCCCGAATGCCAGTCTAAAGAGGCAAACATTTAGCTTGTACAGGGTAAAATGGTTTCCTTATCTTTACTATTTGAAATTTCCCCATTTAGAATAAATGATGTGGGTCTGAAAATGGCTTGATGGTTAAGAGCACTGGCTGTAATCCTAGTTCCAGGGGATCTGACACCCATGGCAAAAAAAAAAAAAAAAAAAACAGTGCACATAAAATAAAAATAATTAGAATAGATGATACTACTATGAGGTCATTTTGTTCTTTTTTTTCCTTTTCCTGTACAGATCTTTAAAAATCTAGGAACCATTATTGTAGGGTTTTACTACTGAATGAATCCAGTTATATCCCACAATGGAATATAGCCTGATATATTTGTTTTTTAATCACTGACAAAAGCAAAAAGAGGGAAGGGTTTATTTTGGCTCAGTTTGAGGGGACAGTCCGTTTATGGTGGTCAGAGGCAGCTGATCTGTCACTCATTCTTTCTCTGTGTTCTAAGATTGGGTTTCTGAGGGTCACTTTGAGTTCCTGATCCTCCTGTTCCCCCCCAATGTTGGTATTACAAGTGTGTACCGTTTTATTAAATTTCTATTAGTATGACTTGATCATACTTAGTTTTTGTTAGTTTTTTACTTTTGTGTTTCAGATTAAAGCGTTGACATCTTTGTTTCAAACCGTAGGGTTCTCTGTGGGTGATTTGACCCTTCGGAGGGTCATAGGCGGTGTTTGGAGACTCTTCTGGTTACGATAACTTGAGTGAGGGTCTTAGCAAGTGGTAGGTGGGTAGAGTACTGGTAATGTGAGACACCCTCTAATGTACCACATCCCACAGCAAAGATGATCTGACTCAGAATTATCACTAGTGCTTTGGTTGAGAAAAGCTGCTCCAAATTCACAAACCATTCATTCTTTTTAGATTTTAATAGTAACCCTAGAAGAAAAAAGGCTTTAACTCCTTGTTAGGACACTAAAATTTAGAGAGGCTTAATACTGACTATAATCTCCCATGATCCTTTCTCTGTCTTCTGTCACTTTGCGGGTGATCCAGAGAGATTGTGGCATTACTGTCTTCTGGGGCTAGAGAGATGGCTTAGCCATTAGGAGCACTTATTCTCACAGAGAATCTGGGTTCAATTTTCAACACTGACACCATCAATAGTTCCAAGGGATCTGATGCCTCCTGATCTGTGAGCACCAAGCACACATGTGATAGACATACATAGATGCAGGCAAAATACTCAAAAATGAATCTAAAAAGAAAGTTTAAGAAAAAAAATTTCAAGTTCTTGCTATCCACATCCCTCTTTCTGTACAGTTTTAACAATTTTTAAAGTGCTAGTTTAGATAACAGTGCCCTTAAAACTGAAGCAACCCATTCTTCACCTTTAGGAAGAGTGAAATTCTTCTCAAATAGGGAAATGTAAACATTTTGAGGCATCGTGTCTTGCTAGTGCAGCACAAAAGAAGTTTGTTTTTTTTTTAATTTACGAAGACAAATTGGATGCCAGTGCAACAACTAGGTAAGTCTGATGACCTGAGTTTAGATCCCCAGAACCCACGCAAAGATGGAAGGAAAGGAAAAATTCCACAGAGTTGCGCTCTGACCTCTGTATGTATTCAGTGTCCACATACACACAGTAATAATATTTTTTTAAAGAATACATAAATTGGCCAGGCGGTGGTGGCGCACACCTTTAATCCCAGCACTCAGGAGGCAGAGGCAGGTGGATCTCTGTAAGTTCAAGGTCAGCCTGGTCTACAAGAGCTAGTTCCAGGACAGGCTCCAAAGCTACAGAGAAACCCTGTCTCAAAAAACAAACAAAAAAAAAGAATACATAAATTGGCGGGTGGTGGTGGCACACACCTTTAATCAGAACTCAGGTAGACACAGGTGGATCTCTGTGAATTCAAGGCCAGCCTGGTCTGCAGAGTAAGTTCCAGAACACTGAAAAGCTACATATAAACCAAAAAAGAAAATACATAAATTGGTGATGCTAATCATTTTCAAAATGTCTGATTAATACCAAGTATTAGTTCACTTATTGTGAAAAGTTACCTAAAAAAAGCAGCGTAAGGAAGAATTTGTTTGGCTTACAGTTTAAGGGTATATTCCATCATAGTGGGGAAATGACAGCAGGAGCTGGGACAGCTGGTCTCACTGCATCCATAGTCAGGAAGCAGAGGAAGGTGAATGAACGCTAGTGTTCTTATCTTTCTGTAATTTATTCAGTCCAGGACCCCATCCCATGGAATGGCACTGTCTGCATTTAGGGTGAACCTTCCTACCTTAATAAACTTAATCTAGAAACTCCACTCACAGATAGACCTAAAGATTTATTTTTGTTGTGATTGTAGATCCTGTCAAATTGACAAGATTAATAATCATTACAGTTGGCCTTAACATATATGAAAAGGCATATTTATTTCCTTATATCAGGGCTGGAAAGATGGCTCAGCAGTTAAGAATGCTTGCTGCTCTTACAATGGACCAGAGTTTGGTTCCCAGCACTCACATCAGGTGGCTCCCATCCACCTGTAACTCCAGTTCCAGGGGATCTGATGCCCCCTTCTAGCTTCCACAGGTACCCACACATACATGCGTGTATATACACATATACATTTTTAAAATTCCTTAGGCTATGATACCAAGTCTCACTCTTTGGCTTGCATCTGTAAATCTGTTTGATCACTCTGTAAATTGTAGTTTCAGGGGGGCATTTGTGCTTCTGATTAAAGGATAATTATAAATAATATAAAACTATCATTCTGCTGTTATAGATATGAGCTATATCTTTCTGAATTTTTAATCATTGCTCAGTTGTGTTCCTAAAGCTTGTTTCTGAGTTTAACTTAAGGAAGGTGAGAAGGATTTTATAGCAAGACATTAAGATTTGATCTTTTTAATTCAATTTGAAAGTAATGCATGACGTAACAAATAATAGTGTGATATAATCAAAAATTACTTGTTTTTAAGGATAACAAAGCCGATGTCATTTTAAAATACAACGCAGATGAAGCTAGAAGTCTCAAAGCATATGGCGAGCTTCCAGAGCATGGTAATGAATGGCTGAGTCATTGTTAGCTTGTCATGTGCAAGTGTTTAGGCAATGAAATTTTGTTCCTCCTATTTGTTTTTGTGTTTGCATGAGTAGAGTTAAATATACCTGTTTATACACTATTTTGTGCATCTTTTTTACATAACAATTATAAAAAAAGATTGCATACACTGTATTTTCTCATGAAAACTTGACCTTTGTAACCAGTAAGGCCCTACTGAGAATTATAAACTTGCCATTTTGCTCTAGGAAACAGTAAGATATTTGGTGGTGGAGTAGCACACCTTATTCCTTTTCATTCTTTATGGAAAAGTATGATTTTTCCCAAATGTTTCTTCCTAATTAATGGTTGGTGGGTGTAGGGGAATGTGTTACAGCTCTGGAGCTGCAAAGATATCCTGGTTTATCAGGAAGCCAGGCTATACTTACAGCCACAATAGGACAGCTCTGGAGGTTGGAGCCGCAATAGGACGACTCAGCCCTGGAGGGAAAGTGTCCTTACTTTATTGGGAAGCCAGGCTACCTGAAGCTGGGTTGTATTGGGGGATAGTCTCCCTGCAGGGTATAGCAGTCCTGCTCTTCTGGAGAGCTGCTACAGCCAAGCCTCTGTTAAGGGAATGTCCTAGCTGAGCTATCAGCTTGTCCCAAGACATTACTTCTTTTGCTGACACTCTGCTAAAGGGACAGCCCCTGCAGAAGTGCTCTACTCTCCTGCTCAGCCTTGCTCAGCCCTCAGCCCCCACCTTAGGGAGCATCCCAGCAAGGTTTTTCAGCTCAATCCCCTAAGAAGTGTCCCAGCCAGGTTCTTCTATTCTGTGCCTGCAAGTGAAGATCTTTACCCAAGACTCTTAAGAAAGATTTTTTTGCGGGGGGAGGAATTCAAAAGAGTAGCTGCCTCTTCAGCATCTACCTGAACAAGTAGAAATGTTTACATAGGGCTTCTGAGGGGCAGTTTTCCAGGGAGAAGAGGAATTGGTTAGTTTTTCCTGCTCAGGGATTGGTAGTTTAGTCAGTCGGGGGCAGAGATGGCTCTGATCTTGAGGCCATACTGTTTCTTTCACGGGTCTTTTTTAGCCTTTTGACTCTAAGCTTAGGACCATGGCATATTTCTTTCCCTGGCTCTGATTCTAGAGACAAAGTGTGTTTCTTTGACACTGGTTTCAGAGTCAGGGCATGATTGTTTGGTCCTGGGTTCAGGGATAAAGATGTTTCCTTCACTGGCTCTGGGTTCAGAGACTGGTTGGTTTCCTGCTCCAGGTGTCCCTTTTTCCCTATAGTGGGAGTAAGTTCTTTTCTTCTTAGTGTGTGTTTGCTTGATTGGTTGATAGTTTCTCTATGGTTCATTTTGATCAGAAGTTGAGTTTTCTGGACACTTGAAACAATCACTAATCCCAAGTCCAGCAAATGACTCCTCCAATTTTTCTCCCTCCTAGAGTAACTTAATTTTTCTTTTTCTTTTTTTGAGATAGGAAATAAAGTTGTTAGTATGTACACAAACTTCTGAAGCATACCTAGAGGGTATAATTGCCTCAAAGAATTAGAACTTGCCTTTGTATAAAAAAGAAATTTCATATAGCAAAATTAGTAGAAAGTTGGAAGTCAGCATTTTGATTATATTATCAGTATTTTTCTTGTGTGTGTTTTTCGTTAGCTAAAATCAATGAAACTGATACATTTGGTCCTGGAGATGATGATGAAATTCAGTTTGATGACATTGGGGATGATGATGAAGACATTGATGATGTAAGTAGATACAGCTTGCTTTTTCTGGTTTCTGTTCATGAGTTACATACATAGATACTGTCCCTTTCCCTTAGATTCCTATAATACTGGGAATATAGAGCATTTAAGTGAGAATGTATATTTAGGGGTGAGAGGAACTTGAAACTAAAGGCACTGTTCAGAAATAGGAAGAAGATCAAGGTGAAAAGATAAAAGGATAGTGGGTGCATATTGGATAGAGGCAAAATGTACATGTATAAAATGTCACAATGAGAACCACTATTTATCCCAGGTGATATGTAAAAATAAAAGTACGTTTTGAGACTTAGCTGTGTGTTAAAATCACAAAAATTATTTAGAGGTCAAACGGTAGCAAGTGCGGTAAGATATACCTGTAATCCTGGTAATTGGGAGGCTGAACTGTGACTGCTGCAAGTTTGAGGTCAGCCTGGATTGCAATACCTGCAAATACCAGGCCAGACAGATCTATATAGCAATATTTTGCACCACAATTTTTATTTTATGTACATTGGTGTTTTGCTTGCCTGTATATCTGTGTGACAACATCAGGTCCCTGGAACTGGAGTTAAAGTCAGCTGTGAGCTGCCATGTGGAATTGAACCCTGATCCTCCGGAAGAGCAATCAGTGTTCTTCACCACTGAGCCATCTCTCCAGCCCTACTCAGTACATCTTTAAAAACACATGTTAACTCATAACCATCTCTGACTCCAGGTCCAAGGGACTTACATGCCTCCTTCTTGCCTCTGAGGCCATTAGGCACACATGTGATATGCACAAAAAGTAAATAACATTTTAACAATAGAAAGTGATTTTTTTAAAACTTTTTCTTTTCCAAGACAGGGTTTCTCTATTTAACAGCTCCAGCTGTCCTGGAACTCACAGAGATCCACCTGCCTCTGCCTTTGGAGGAGTACTGGGATTAAAGGCGTGTGTCGCCACCACTACTCTTGAACATTTTTAATGTTTTCTTGAGCCTAGCCAAAAGCATTTCTCTAATCCCCCCCCACACACACACACACACTTTTTTCTGATGTAGCATATAAAAGGCCCTGTGGGATTCCCTAGTAATTCAGAAAGAGAGGAGGAAAGGGAAAGAAAGGAAAAATAGAAAGCCACAAGTGATGCCGAATTTATGTTCCCCTTTTTATTTTTTAATTTATTTATTTATTGATTGATTGATTGAGTGTAGTTGGTGGGTTGGGTGCCCATGGAGACCAAAAGAAGGCATCAGATTCTCTGGAGCCGGGTGGGGTTAAAGGCAGTAGTGATGTACCCAATGTGGGTGCCAGTAACAAGACTGCAATAGCAGTAGACAGTTTTACCCAGTGACCCATCTATCTCCACCTCAGAATTTATGTTGTTATGAACAGTATTTTGAAACATTTATTTTGTATAAATGAATGATGGACAAGTACACTCATGCTAGGAGATGCATGTAGAGGTAAGTTCATGTGGGTTTCAGAGACCCTCAGGCCATTTTTTGGGGTGGTGGTGGTGGTTTTTTGTTTGTTTGTTTTAAATAAGAGTGTTGTATCACCTGAGAACTCACATTTTTCTGGCTGTTTTCTAAGTGTTGATAATCTGTACTCCTATAATCAACTTGAAAGAAAAGGATTGAGGACATACTTACCTAGTTCTCAAAAGAGATCATGTTCCTTCATGTCTCTTGCTACTCCAAAAGTATAAAATCTCAAATCTGGGCTAAAGAAATGACTCAGTGGTTAAGGGTCCTTATTGCTCATGCAGAGGACCCTGCAACTCCTGCTCCAGGGAACCTGACGACTTCTCGCCTCCACTGGCACCCACATACATAAGTGCAGACACAGGTACACCCATACACACAAATAAAGAAAACTTAGTCTTTTTTATTTAAAAATGTAAAATAAATTCTCAAATATGCAATGCAAACGGAAGGAGACAGCAAAACCTCATTAAGAATATTCTCGTTCTCTGTTAGTTCAAGGCTAGCCTGATCTACAAAATGAGTTCCAGGATAGCCAGGGCTATACAAAGAAACCCTGTCTCTAAAAAAAGAAAAAAGAATGTTCTCGGGGGGCCTGACATGGTGACACAGGTCTTTAATCCTAGTACTCAGGAGGCAGAGGTAGGTTTGAGTTCAAGGTCAGGGAGCAATATAGGGTGAGACCCCTCCCCTCTCAAAACTAAAAAGAAGAAAGGACAACAAAGAATAATCCCATAGGCTAGAGAGATGGCTGGCTGGGTGGTTAAAAGCGCTTACTACTGTTACAGAGGGCCTCAGTTTGATTCTCACACTGTCTATAACTCCAGCTCCGGGGAATCCAGTGCCATCTTCTGGCCTTGGTGGGTTCCTGCACACACAAATATACTGACCTCGAGCTCTATACTATCTGCCTCAGCCTCCCAAGCACAGGGGTTAAAGGTGTGCACCACCACACCTGGCTAGTATACATACTCTTTAGAAAAATAGCATGTATCACATAAAATATTATGAAAATCAGTGAGCTGCAATAGAGAAAAGCTTATCCGGGGAATGTTCTATGACCTGTGAGAATATTTTCCTTATACACAGAGTATTAAAAATTAAGAGTGCTTTTCTCCTGGATTGGCTCAGGGTAAAGTGCTTACCAGGCCCTCAAGAATCTGCTACAGAGTCCACATACAACTAGGTATAGGTATTTTTATGGCAAGATTGGGGGTGGAGGCAGAGGAATTTTTGGAAGCTCTTAGGCCAGCTAGCCTGACATACAGAACAGTGAACAATGCTGAAAGTGAGGGCCAACACCTGCGGTCCTCTTCCTCCAAGCCGCTTAACACATACAGCACCCAAAGTGTAGTGTAGTACATGTGAATTTGCACATGCTTGTAAAGGATCCTTTTAGAATTGCCTTTTTCCTTTGACTTAATGTTCTTTTCTCTTTTAGATCTAAAATGAACATTTTACATTCCAGTCCTTCTGAAGATTGCCCTGCAAGTTTGGAATCTGGCCATAGACCTCAAGGAAAAGTTTTCACTGTATTGATTGTAATTTGTTGAGACAGACTAGATTCAATACTAACGTCACTTCTTTCAAAGCTGAAAATATCTTAAGTGATATGTTAAGCCCACTTTGATGTAATTGAACTCAAAGAAGATCATGTAAGAAAAAATATACATTACTGCCTTTCCTACTTTGACCCCTTCCAGTAAGTAAATGAATGTTTTGAATAAACAATTTGCCTTGTATGCATAAATTATGATTAAACCCTCCTTTTGCATAGCTGTTGACTATGCAAAGTACAGTCTTTGTGTATATTCCAGTTGCCCAGAGATTTTGATACAAATGGAGGCAGAAAGCTGTTTTATGTTTTGTTGTTATATTTTGAGACAGAATCTAACTTTGTATCTGAGGCTAGCTTGGAATTCACTATAGTTCTAGTGGACCCATACTTGCTATGATCCTCCTTTCTCAGCCTCCTGGGTACTGAGATTAAATGTATTTACCACACCTAGCAGAAATCTAGTTAAAGGCAAAAGTGGTAGGTTTGCTTTTCATATTTAAAAGTATGTGGCTATTTTTATAGTAATTTTGATAACATGTAAGTTCTTATGATTTATTTTGCAGTCATCAACTTACTGGGGGAGGAAAGGCATTTCCAAAATGTTTTTAGAAACTGGTTTTTAATATTTTAAATTAAGGTCGGTAGTTGCAGAAATTGAGCACTAGGTGGTGCTCAGTTGTCTTAACATTGGTAATAACTTTTAATTAATTAAGATGTTTTCTTTTCTCAACTAGTGTGATTTGGAAATTCCCAAACAAGGAAAAGATTGTTTTACTCATGTGCATAGAATATTTTTACCAAAATATTGTGTTGGAATGTTGCTTTTTCAGGAGTCTTACCTCGCCTAAGCTACGATTCTGAGTGCTTTATAAATACATAAAATAGGCAAGTGAAAATTTTAGCTCATAACAATATGAATATTATGTAACAAAGTATAAATTAATGTTTTTTAAGGTTTCCCTAAATTGAGAGAAAAATGAGGGAAGCAAACTTAAACCTGATATAATGGCATGACCTGTAACCCTGCACTTGTGAGGTCTAGGCAGGAGAATCAGTTCAAAAGCAAACTTAGTGAAAAGATGTCTTCTTATTTCTGAATCAAAGAGCTGTAGCTGAAAAAATAGCATGCTGCAGAGGATATTATACTCTGACTTTACATTAGGGATAAGTTTATTATGTAGACAGTCCAGGGGGTTCCTATTTTCCTTCTACTGGGAATTTAGGTTTGTTCTTATTTAGGAGTTATTATTGAAGTTAGAGCTGGGCTAGTCAGAATTCACTTTACGCACTGAAAGCTTGCAAGTTTATAAAACCAAGATCCATCGTGCAGCTTGTGGACCTTGTATTCTATTAGCATCCAGAAAACTTCATTAATGAAAAGTAATACACAAAGGAACTCATATTACATGGTTTCAAAAACCAAGATCTCTGTGATCCCTTTCTTAACTATGACTTCATCTCAGGTTTTCCTACTCAGCTTCAAAATGTGAGGTTCCATAAATAACAACAGTAGGAAAGATGAAGTGATGTGGTCTGTATTTCTTAATCAGAGGAGTTTCTTAGTGAATATCTATCTAGGCAGAGTGTATCTGAGAACAAGGGCTGAAACTGACCTTGAGGTATTTGATAATCATCATCTTCATCAGTAATTAGACCTCTGGACCTTAAAAGTGTTTCACCAGCTGGATGTAGCATACACCTGTGATCCCAGCACAGTAGAATTTGTTAATATTGGCCAGGGCTACATAAGACGCTGTCTCAAAAACAACAATGAAAAACCATTTTTACTAAATTTGCAGTGTATATAGTTATGCATTATTTTATGGGCAGTGTTTTAAGTCTACATAGGTGATACAGGTCAAATCAAAAGTTGATTTTCTTCCCATAATAAACAGGATTTGAAAGGTTTTTTAGAAATTACATATGACCCCATTTCCTGTACCTTCTGGTGTTTTATCTCTTTTCTTGCCTAAATAAGTAGTAACATTAATGAGTGTTCTTGTATCCTGGATGATCTGGAGTCATATTGGTTTAAAGTAGTTGAATACAGTTGTCACTAATATGCAAATGCTACCTGGAAGAGTTCTTTGATGTGTATTTGGTATGGGAATTGATATGTTTAACTAATTCAATTTTATTTCAAATAAGGAATTAACTAATTCAATTTTATTTCAAATAAGGAAAAAGAAATGGTCTTCATTGAAATTTTGTTTTTTATTTTTGCTTTGACTTCTATAGTACAACTCTATTATAAGCAGTGCCCATAAAGAAAAATAAAATGTTTAAAATCTAAGAATAATGCTATTTTGTTTTGTGGAGGGGAGGGTTGTTTTTGATTTTTGTTTTAGTTTTTCATGACAGGATTTCTCTGTAGCTTTGGAGCCTGTCCTAGAACTCACTCTGTAGACCAGGCTGGCCTCAAACTCACAGAGACCTGCCTGCCTTTGCCTCCTGAGTGTTGAGATTGAAGGCATGCGCCACCATTGCCCGACTGTTTATGGTTTTTTGAGACAGGATCTCATATAGCCCGTGCTGGCCTTGATCTTCTGATCATCTGCCTTTTCCTCCCAAATGCTGGGGTTACAGGTGTGTACAAGCACACCCAACTAGAATAATATGTCTTCCTGCTAAAATGATGTAACAGATTAATGCTAATTAATTTGATAATCTCATACCAAGCTCTTGGTCTGATCCCCATCGCCCCATAAATGAACCCATTTGATGGGGTTGTGGTTTTCCTGTAATTTTTTTTTCCAGATAGAGCATGAACATGGTATGTTGCTACAGCGGCTGAGTAACCACACCAAACTTGCCAAAATTTAGTTGTTTGCCTTGCCTGTTGAATCTTTCTTACCATCTTAACTTTTAAGGGAACTACTTTTAGAAGACTACAAAGTATTCATGACAGGAATTTTATATTTTATTTGGAAAATAGTCATTGGTTTACTCATCCCATGTATGAAAGCATAGCTATAAGTTGTACTTAAAACTTCATGACTTGTAATCTCAATTGTCTTAGTAAACTTTATATAACTGTGTTAACAACATCTTTAATAGGTAGAAGTAGTGTTGGCTGCAGAGTAACTGAGTAATCAATTGTTAAAGCATGTTTTAAATAGTTAGATTTCTACTCAATTTGTATTTTGCACAGATTTAATGATGTCCACTATAAACTGTGGCTTTACAGGTAAAGATCAGAATGAAGACAGTTCTGTATGTTCCCTGCCTTTCATAAAGATTAAGATTTGTATCAGTGTGTGATATTCATCCTGCTTAGTAAGGATAAGTTTCATTTATATACTGATAGGACTCCCACAGACTTTTACACAGTACCTTTTTATGTGTGCAGTTTTCCTTAAACCATCATTTTCCATCCTTGTTCAGAAAAGAATAAAATGTGAATTAAGTTGAATTACAAGTGTAAGTAAACACTAGAATGAGCAATTGAGAGACTGTACTGGACACCTACCAGTTTCTTGAGAGACAGAGTGCTAGAAATAGAAAAGGAAGAAAGAACATGGGTCCCCTGGAGCTAGTTGTCCTGTACTCCAAACCCCAGTCAGTGCTCTATTAAGTATCCACCGCTACCTTTCCAGCTTCATAAGTCTGACCTGGGATATAGGGCAGATTATGACACCTTCTATGGAATTACTGGAGGGTTAATAACATGTATGTGTGACGCTCTTGGTGTCTGCTTTGCACATGGAAACCCAGGACCCCGCAAGACAGAAGATAACATGTCTTCTGTGTTCGCTGTGTCTTGCTTGCAGTCTTTAATTACTATGATAGGAGTGTAGAATATATATTTGTATTATGCAGACACTACAGTTACTACTACACTATAGTTATTTAATGCAGCAGGTGAGAGTCTCCCAAATTGCTTGCAGCTATTTTATGGAAATCCACCTGCTCTATATTTCTTCAGAGAAAGTTGTTAGTTAATAATAATGCTGGCTGCGGTAACGTCATTTTTATGCTTTAATGAATCCTTTTGCTATAGATTCCCATCATGTGGAACAATGTAAAGACATCAGATGCAAATTACAGCAATTGGAAAATAAAACCACAAACAACCCAAGAGTGTATAGAATTGGTTCTTTTCCTACTAACGTTTTTAACTACTTAGATGTTAAAGGTGATTCTTAGTTTTGTTGGGTTTTTTTACACTTAAGTGTGATTTATTATTTTTAAAAAAAGGTGCACTTATACATTTTGTCCAGTTCTTTTTTTTTATAAATCTGATTTTGATGATTTTAGTATCTCAAGCTTCTTACACTTTTTTTTTTCTATTTTTTCCTTTGGATTTTTTTTTAAGACAGGGTTCCTCTGTAGTTATTGGTGCCTGTCCTGGAACTAGCTCTTGTAGACCCAACTGGCCTCGAACTCAGAGAGATCCACCTGCCTCTGCCTCCCGACTGCTGGGATTAAAGGCGTGCGCCACCACCGTCCAGCTTTACTAACTCTTATAACTGATATTAGCCCATAATTCTTGCCTGTGTTAGCCACATGAGTTGGTACCTTTTTCAGCAAGGCAGTCACACCTTGTGTGCTCTGCATCTGGGTCACAACTGTAGACTGAAACTTTCCTCTTCCCGTGATTCTTGTTACCAGGCCTTTACTTTCTGCTTGGACGCTGTCACCTATACTTGGTCGCCTATACTTTCTGCCTGGCTACTGGCCAATAAGCGTTTTATTAGAAATAATACAGGTGACGGGGTACAGACCATTGTCCCACAGCAAGGTCTTATAACCACTGAGCCATCTGCAGCCCTGAGTTGTGACAATTTATATTACTACGTATGAGTAACGTGCTCATTGAAACTGAGTAATATTCACTAGGCCAATAGGTAGAGAAATGCAAAAATAATGGTATTTGTAAGTTGCTCACAGTTGATGACGCTCATTCTCCTTGGCTTGAAGTCTGTTTTCCTGGTTCTCTTCCTAAGAAGACATTTCTTAATGATAAGCCATTTGTTCAAAATGATCTCAGATTACAAAAATGGTAGTCAGTGCACCTTTTGTGTACTGTATTTGTGAACCTGAGTTTCTGGCCAACATGTTGGCTTCTACTCTGGGCTTGTGGAGAGTGAATCGGGTAAGAGGATCCCACTGTGTAGCTCAAGTGGATTTTAAATTCCCAATACTGCCTCAGCCTCCCATGTGGGATCGCAGGCACACACCACTCAACCATCCCCAGCAAGAGACCCATGCCAGAAAGTTTCCAAATTTGAATGTAAACTGAATTTTTCCTTTACTGTGAATTGGCAGATACTGACCAGATATCTGAACTTGCCTCCTCGCACGGCAAGCAGATCTACAGTGTATGCATGCGAGCTGACCTCTGACACTGCTTGGAGATTGTCACATCCCACAGGCTGAATTTGTCCCATCTTGCATAAATGCAAAGTATGCACCGCAATTTTTTAACTGTTTCTAAACAGAAGGCCATATAATTCAAGGTTATCAAACTCCTTTTTGGCTTTCAGTGGATTCTGGGAGATTTTGCATGTTTATTTTAAAGGATAATTAAGAATGCCTGATAAAGATTTGAGTGTTGCAGGGGTATAGAAGCTACCGTCATCTATTGGAGCCACGTCTGATTGGGGCTCTTGAACTCTCTGTAGACAAGGCTGACTTCAAACTGATTTACTCATCTTTGCCTCCTGAGTGCTGGGATTAATGGTGTGCACCACCCTGCTGAATGTCCCCTTCTGACCTCGGTGCACATGGAGGCTTGCAGGCAAAATACTAAGACATAAATCTTTAGAAGGAAAAAAATAAACGATCCTGAGGCAGGATCGTTTGCTGTGCAGGCATGTAGACAAGAGTTTAGATCCCTGTAGCCTACAAAAATTGCTAGTGGGCATGGTGGTCCACCTGTAATTCCACCTTCATAAGAACTTCATAGATAACCAGCCATATCAAGAGCTCTGGGTTTTAGAGACTTCCAGAATGATTACCAACTTTGATTTCAGGCCTCTTTATGAAATATCCACCATATAATTCTGTCTATATACATATGAAAAAGGGAATGGCCCTGGCTTTCATGGTAATGCACTCCTCCTAGCACTTAGGGGGCTGACGCAGAAGGGGCAGAATTTGAGGCCAGCCAGAACTATGTAGCAAGATTGGGGAAAGGGATGTGGGGCAGATAGCTCAGTTGAATCCATAGCACTGCAAAAAAAAAAAAAACCCACATGGTTCCACCTACCTATACTTGGGGGTGGAGACAGGAGAATCAGGAGTTCAAGACTGGCCTTGGTTGGCTACATAGGTCAAGGCCAGTCTAAGCTACAGGAACTCTCAAAAAAACAAAAGGGAAAATAGTCTTCGTGGCTCATACCTATAATCCTCGCACTTGAGGGGCTGAAACAAGTGCAGTGAGAGCCGGGCGGTGGTGGCGCACGCCTTTAATCCCAGCACTCGGGAGGCAGAGGCAGGCGGATCTCTGTGAGTTCGAGGCCAGCCTGGTCTACAAGAGCTAGTTCCAGGACAGGCTCCAAAAGCTACAGAGAAACCCTGTCTCGAAAAACCAAAAAAAAAAAAAAAAAACAGTGCAGTGAGGCCAACCTGGGCTAACAGTTAACTATTAGTTGCTACTCTCACCAGTGTGAGTGACAGAAAGCACTTTCCTCCCCTTGAATTCAGAGACTGTTGTAGTTCATGGAATAGCATCTCCCACATTCAGCTTAGACCAAACTTTTCTGGAAAATGCACCGCAGCAATCCTCAAAAGTCTCTCTTGGGTGATAACAAATCTAGTCAAACTGACAATGAAGCTACTTAACAAAATCCTGCATTACATCATATCATGATCCTATATCACAGCTACATATCAAGATCCTGTCGCAGAAAATTGCATCTATTGTATCACCCCTTAACAGGAGCAGGAAGATTTCAGCATGTTAGCATACAGGCACAGGACCTACTTGAGATTCTTTTAAAATATGGTGGTTCTTGTGCCTGAGGAGACATAAACAAACATGTTTGCACTGATGACAGACCAAAGATAAGATTCCACCCAAATCTATCTAGTTTATCGGCGTAACTTACCGGAGCACGAGTGACCCCAAAGCAGTTTCATCACAAGCGAAGCCCCCCAACCCCTGCCCCAGCGTAGGTGATGACTCATCAATGCTGCATTTCTGGAGCACTTGCTGTTCTCAGCTCTCAGGCAACTGCATGGAAGAGTCTTCTTCCCTAGCCAGTTTAGTGCTTACAGAACCCGACAGAGGGGGCGTGTGAATTTCCTAACTTTATATTTACTGTGTGTGTACATTCTCAACTCAGTGGGTTGTTGCATGTGTGTCTGCAGGTGTGCATGTGTAGAGAGGCCAGACATCAACCTTGGATACCATTCCTCAGGTCTCTTCACTGAACTCCACCTACACACTCACTAGGCCAGCCTGGCTAGCCCAGGTCACCTTCTGTGCCTGCCTATGCAGCACTGGGATTGTGAGTGTACTCTACCACATACAGGTTTTTATTTATTTATTTGTATTTTATGTGCATTGGTGTTTTCCCATAGATGTCGGGTCACCTGGAGCTGGAATTACAGACAGTTGTGAGCTGCCATGTGGGTGCTGGGAACTGAACCCTGGTCCTCTAGAAGAGCAGTCAGTGTTCTTAACCACTGAGCCAGCTATCCACCCTCCCCATGCAGAATTTTATATGGATATATGACTGATGTGTATGGGTGTCTGTGTATGAGTGTATGGACACATGTGTATGAGGGTGAGCACACATATGAAGGCAAAAGTGGGCATCAAATGACCTCTTCTATTGTTCTCTTCCTAATCTTTTGAGGCAGGATCTCTCCTTGAACCTAGGGCTAGCCTTTCCTCTGCTAGGCTGGAAGCCATCTAGCTTCAGGATTCCTGTGCCTCTGCTCCCCACCCCTTCTGGGTTTTCTGATATGAATGGGATATCCAGTTTCGTATGTGAGCATCCTAGGATTTGAAGGCTGCCCTTCATTGTGTAGCAAGAACTCTTAACTGCTGAGCCATCTCTCCAGAACCTGAATGGCACTTTTAAAAATCCTAAATTTGCTGCAGGAGATTAAGCCCTCTTGCTTTCAGCCAATGGCTTCTAAGATACCCACCCAATGTGGGGCGTGGTTTTCATTTTTAAAAAAAGCCACAGCCGCTCTCCGAGCTAACTTGCTTCCAGCTTTCATGCTGACTGCTGGACTCGGTTTCCTGTTGAAAGACCCCAGAGACCTCGGTGCCTTCAACACACCGTCAAGACGCAAAACATCAGGCCAGCCAGCTGGATGCAATTGGAAGAGGGTTTAATGTCTCAGAACTGAGGATGCCCTGAACTGAGCATGCCTCTTACAGCCTAGAGTCAGTATTTATATTCTATAAAAACAGATTATACAGTTTCTATTAGCTACTTTGAGGCGAGGGAAAAGTTCAGTTATGTCAACTTGACCTTGTCTAGGTACATCTAGTTTTTTTTT
>JAQHUG010000127.1:1719755-1737885 GCA_028555095.1 Dicrostonyx torquatus | reverse complement strand
TTGGTTTTATGTATTAGGACTAGTAGGATTGATAATTGTGATATTGAATTGCTTGTGTGTTACCCATCATCAAACACCATGCCTATTAAGATTGTAAACCCCATTGATGTATTGGATATTGAAGTTGCTAGTAAAGAATCATTATAAAGACAATTCTCTTGCTTGGTCTGGTTACTCATCAGTCTCTGGGATGAATCGCACAGAGTTCTCATAATGATACTTGAAAAGAACCAGGAGCTGAAATCCCCCAGCTCATAACAGCGTGGAAAGTATTGGAAGATAGAGCAGGGAGGGGAAATGATGTCGTTATATTTTAATAAAATAAATTTTGAAATTTTAAAACAGTGGGCTGATGAGATGTTGCTCTGGCAGAGTACCTGGGTTTGATTCCCAGCACCCACATGGGGGAATCAGAATTATCCACAGTGCCAGTTACAGGGAAGCCAATGCCCTCTTCTAACTTCTATGAACACATGCATGCCTCCGGGAAAAACACTCACACACATGAAATAAATAAATGTGAAAACTTCAAAATAAGTAAGGAAAATGAAAACTAGTATAAAAGTAGAGAGGAATCTTGCCCAGACCATCGCCAAGCCCTTGATTTGAAGAGTGGGTCAAATTTCCGACAAGATTCCTAAGAGGGCAAAGTGGTAACAATGCACTCCTGAGTGGTTCTCAACTTGGCTGCTTCTTGCTATCTTAGAAACACAGCTCCAGGCACTGGCCTTGACTTGCTAACTTTCCTGCTCTTTGTAACTGTCTTAACTCCTCCTCTGGCTTCCTCCTTACACAGCATCCTCCTCCAGCCATACCCTGGGCTGTCAAGAACACATTTATCACAAAAGCATTTGTGCCACAAAGGGTCTGTGTCCAAGCTTTAGCTTTCCTTCTGTTCTTTTCTTTCTTTCATCTCCCCATAACCAAATGCCAGTTTCCACAGGGTTCAACTTCTTTTTGTTGTTGTTGTTTTGTTTCTTTCTTTAAAATTATTGCTGTTGTTTGGTTTTTTCAAGACAGGTCTCTCTGTGTAGCAGCTCTGGCTGTCATGGACCTCATTGTACAGACCAAGCTGGCTTTAAATTCAGAGAGTCACTTGTTTCTGCCTCATGGGACTAAAAGTGTGTGCTGCCACTCCCAGCTTGTTTTCATTTTTGTTTTGAGAAGGGTCTTATGTAGCTCAGGTTGGCCTAAAACTCAATATATAACTGAGACTGGTCTTGAACTTCTGATCTTCGTGTTTCAGAATCCCAACTGTAGAAATTACAAGCATGTGTCAGTACACCAGGCATTCTATTTTAAAAATTGATATATTACTTAAACATTTTAAAATTCACTTGTTTAAGCTGGTTGTTTGTGGTGGTACGTGCTTGTAACCCCAGGACTCTGGTGGTTGAGGCGGGAACGCAGGTCAGTATGAATTATATGGTGAGACTTAGACTAGGCTGAGACACATAGTGAGATTGTTTGGTTTTTTTTGAGACAGGGTTGTCCTCTCCTGGACTGGAATTAGCTCAGTAGACCAGGCTGACTGAACTCACTGAGATCCACCTGCCTTTGCCTCCCAAGTGCTGTGATTAAAGGTGTGTGCCACCTCCGCCAGGCACTTTTGTTTCTTCAGAAAAAAAAAGTAACCCAAAGAATCACCAGAGATGGTGGTACACATCATGTCTATAAACTTAGAGAGGTGGGGGCAGAAGGTTCAGAAATTCAAAGTAATCTTTTTTGTTTGTTTGTTTTTGTTTCTCAAAACAGGGTTTCTCTCTGTAGCTTTGGAGCCTGTCCTGGAACTTGCTCTGTAGACTAGGCTGGTATTGAACTTGAACAAGATTCACCTACCTCTGCCTACTGAGTGTTGGGATTAAATGTGTGCACCACCACCACCCAGCCAAAGTACTCTTTGACTACACAGTAATGAGTTAAAGCAAACCTAAGCCACCTGAGATTCTACTTCAAGAAAATCATGAAATGCATTAATTAAAAATGAACTTCATATGTTTAATATGTGCATTCTAATGATTTAGTGTATGTACTGTTACCAATTTTTTTTGAGACAGGACCTAAGTATCCTGGGCTGGCCTTGGACTCACTATTTAGAATTTGATGACTTTGAATTTGTGATCCTCTGGACTTCTCCCAGATGTTGGATTTACAGGTGTGTGCCATCACATCTGGTTTTCAGAGTAATGTCGAATCAAATTTGGGCTTCTTTGATGCTAGGCAAGCATTCTATCAACTGAGTTGCATCCTCAGCCTGGATTCCAGAACATTGTCATTACTCAGAAAGAAAACTTGTGTTCATTCTTCAGTCTTTTCTTCCCTTCCTTTTCATTTCCTTCACCCCTTCCAACCAGAGTGTAACTAGAGAGTAAACCCAGAGTATACCACATAACCTAGGCAAGCACTCTATCACTGAGTACATCCTCAGCTTTATTCTGAGGATTGAACCCAGAACCCTGGCATGCTAGACTAGTACTGAACCACAGGGTTACATCCTCAGCCTCTGATACTGCTTTTATTTTGAGACAAGGTCTTTCTAAATTTTGTAGGCAAATCTTGAACTTGGGATACTTCTGCCTCCCAAGTAGCTAGGATTTCAGAACTGTGGCGGTAGCCCTGGGTTCAGCTTTGTCTTAGTTAGGGTTATTATTGCCATAATGGAACACCAAGACGAACAGCAAGTTGGGGATGAAATGGTTTATTGTGTTTACACCACAGTCCATCATCAAAAGAAGTGAGGGCAGGAACCCAAACAGGGACAGAAACCTGGAGGCAGGAGCTGATCTAGAGACCACGGTTACTGGCTTCCTCAACCTGCTTTCTTATAGAACCCACAACCACAACCCAGGGGTAGTCTGATCCACAATGAGCAGGGCCCTCTCCCACCAATATCTAATTAAGAAAATGTGATTGCCCAGGTAGCCGGCTGTCTCTGTGACTTGTTACATATTTTGGAAGTTGTTTGATTGCACTTCCTAATCACTCAGGTAATGTTATTTCCCTTCTCAGATCTTCGATTGGGTTGAAGATTAGATAAATGTACTTAGTTACTTTCTTCTCATGACTTGGCCAATTTATTGATTGCATAAGAATTAAGTTAGTTGACTGAGATGGAGGGGGGAGGGCCTTGGGCTTCCCATAGGACAGGGTATCCTGCACCATCATAAGGAAGCAGGGGGAGGGCAGTGGGGTAGTGGGGGAGCGGGAGGGCTGGGAACAAGGGGAGTAAATGTAAATTTTTCTTTTAACAATAAAAATAAAAATAAAAAAGAAAATGTCCTACTGGCTTGCTTACAGCCTGACCTTATGGAGATATTTTCTCAATTGGGGCTCCCTCCTCTCCAGTGACTCCAGTTTGTATCATTGACATAAAACTAGCCAGCACAAGCTTCATTCTTTTTTTTAAATTTTTACATGGGTATAGTGTGCGTGTGTATATCCATGTATATGCGGGTGTGTATGTGTGAGAGAAACATGGGAGAAGTTGACATCAGGCATGTTCCTGGATGGCTCTCACTAGCTAGTCAGCCTGCCCTGTGGGTTTCCTGTCTTACCTCCAAAGCACTGAGATTACAGATGGACTACCATACCTCTGCCTCCCAAGTGCTGGGATTAAAGGTGTGTGCCACCACCACCTGGCCCTTAGTTTCTTTCTTAATCAAGTGTTACTTTCTCTAATAGATTGAAAATAAAAATCTCAAGACTGGCCACCTTCCAACAGAAAAGTGTGTAGCATGAGCTACTTGCAGAAGGGTAATCACTTAGCAGGCTATGCCTCCCTAAGCACCTGGAAGCTTAGGCAGGCCATGCAAAGACGGGTTGGTATATTCATCTCTCCTTCTCCTTCCTTCCTTTCTCCCTCTCCCCTCCTATTACCCTTCTATTTAGCCCAGGATGGCCTCAAATTCTCTACTAGCTTACCTAGGCTAACCTCACACTTAATAGTCCTTCTGCCTTAGGTTCCCATGTGTTGGGATTATAGATGTGAGCCACGATTAAAAAATATTAATGACTTTTGAGCTGGGTAGTGATGGTGCACGCCTTTACTCCCATCATGTGGGAGGAAGAAGCAGGTGGATCTCTGTGAGTTCGAGGCTAGCCTGGTCTACAAGAGCTAGTTCCAGGTCAGGCTTCAAAGCTAAAGAGAAACGCTGTTTTGAAAAAGAAAAAAGAAGAAAAAAAAAGAATCCCCCAATCCCCCTTTAAAACAGCCTGTGTGCCCTTGGTGTGTCATCGCTATTTTGTGTGGATGACTGAGCCCTGCACGCTGGCTATTTCTGCAAAATAAATGCTTTCTATGCTTGCATGCTGTTTGAGTCTGGGGTCTTCCTTCAGTAATCCTTGGACCCTTACAAGGGGTAGGTTCTCAATAGGTATCCATGGCTGGCCTGGAATTTACTATATAGAGCAGGCTGACCTTGAACCCACAGGAATCCACTGTTTCTGCACCCTTACTGCTGGGATTAAGTCATAAACCACCACATCTGGCTACCATGGTTGTTTTGTTGCTTTCTCTCTTAGAAATCCAAGCTGGGCCCTGGATCTATCGCACATGCTAGGTAAGCAGTCTCCAACAGAGCTATGCCTCCAGCCCCTTCAGTTATGTTGTTGAAACCCTAAGAAATGTGTCTGGCTAGAGGAAAAAGATGTGCTGGGTAAATAATACTCCACAGCCTTCTTTGTCCCTCTGCTCCTAAGGCAAGGTATTTAACAGCAAGAATGAACACAAAGCAAACATGGCGGCTCACAACTGTAAACCCAGAATTTCAAAGGCAAAATCAGGATTCCTAATTCAGCCTGGGAAACATGGTGCCATCTAGGGCAGTCCTACAAAGACCCTGAGTCAAAAACAAAACAAAAAATGTAACACAAAAATTGACAAATGGGCTGGATTGAATCACAAAGCTCTGTAGAGCAAAGGAAACAATTATCAGAGAAAACCCACAGGAAGACAGGAAATCTTTCCCAGCTAATCATCTGGCAGAATGTGTAAAGGGAAAAGTGGGTCTACTTTCACACGCCCGGAAAGATCAGAAGTTCAAGGTCATCTTTTACTACAAACTCTGTTTTTGTTTTTTTTCGAGACAGGGTTTCTCTGTTTGGAGTCTGTCCTGGAACTAGCTCTTGTAGACCAGGCTGGTCTTGAACTCACAGAGATCCGCCTGCCTCTGCCTCCCAAGTGCTGGGATTAAAGGCGTGCACTACCACCGTTCAGCCCATTCTGGTTTGGTTTTGTTTGTTTTCGAGACAGGGTTTCTCTGTAGCTTTGGAGCCTGTCCTGGAACTATCTCTTGTAGATCAGGCTGCTTTCGAACTCACAGAGATCCTCCTGTCTCTGCTTCCCAAGTGCTGGGATTAAAGGCATGTGCCATCATTGCCTAGTGACTACAAACTTTGTGGCTACGGTCAACTGTGCTAGATGAGACACTGTGAATAGGGGAAGGGGATACTCAAAATTACATAGATATTACATCTCACTCCAGTCAGAGTGGCTATTATCCAGAATGCCTTTAATCCCAGCACTTGGGAGGCATAGGCAGGTGGATGTTGAGTTTGAGGCCAGCCTGGTCTACAGAGTAAATTCCGGATAGCCAAGGCTACACAAAGAAACTCTGTCTTTGGCTCAGAGGTTAAGAGCACTGACTGCTCTTCCAGAGGTCCTGAGTTCAATTCCAAGCAACTGCATGGTGGCTCACAACCATCTATAATGAGAGCTGATGCCCTCTTCTGCCCTGTAGGCATACATGCAGACAGAACACTGTATACATAATAAAAATAAAAAAAAGAGAAACTGTCTCGAAAAACCAAAAAAAAAGAAAGAAAGAAAGAAAGAAAGAAAGAAAGGAAAAATGGTGAGGAAAACAAATGGGGAAAGAGACCCCTTTCACGCAAGTAAGAATGTCAGTTAAGATGAGGGTCTCCCAAAACTAAACTTAGAACTACTGTATGACCCAGCTATACCAAAAGGATCAAAGTCAGAATCAAGAAAGGATACTTGAATCCTGTTTACTGTAGCTCACCATTCATCATAATAACCCATAGAACTCGACTGGGTATACACTAATGAATGGATAGAAAAGTGCTATATATATATATATATATACACTTGAGTCTAATTCAGCTATGAAAAAGAAAAACGTATATTACTTGCTGGAAAATGTGTGAAAATGGAGATCATTGCGTTGAACAAAGTAAGTCAGACTCAGAAAAATGTATCCAGACATAGTAGTGAAAGTCCTGATTCCTACAATTCAGGAGACTTAAGCAGTAGGATCAGGGGTCTCCCTTACATAGTGAGTTCAAGGCCAGTCTAGGCTACCTGATCCTTTTCATTTTGCCCCTAAAACAAATATACAAATAAACAAATGGAAAATAAATATAACCCCAACATGGTTCTTTATTTTTCTAATTCCAGCACTCAGGAGGCTGATGCCTCAGTCTTGATTGTAAAGGATTGAGTGGTATAGAGTTCCACACCAGCCTGGGCTACAGAACGAGACTTGAGAGGCAGAGGCAGGCAAATCTCTGAGTTCAAGACCAGTCTGATCTACAGAGCTAGTTCCAGGACAGCCAAGGCTACACAGAGAAACCCTGTCAGGAAAACCCGAAACAAAAAGAAAACAACAACAACAACACATGGAATGAAAGTGCCCAAAACAAAACAAACACAACATATGCATAATATAGATTTTAAAATTATGTTTATACACACACATACACATATGATGTGGAAATAGAGGAGACTTTTGGGGAAGAGGAAAAGGGCTGGCAAGAGGGAGCAGGGGAACAAAAGAGGGTAAAGGGAGGGGTAACATTATCAAAGTATAGGATATGGCTGGGTGTGGTAACTGTGTCTGTAATTCCAGGATTTGAGAGAATGAGGCAGGAAGATCGCCAGGAATTAGAGGTTTACAAAGTTCCAGGTCAGCTTCAGATATAGTGTAAGGCCCTGTCTCAAAATCATGCCCCAACCCCCAAAGTACGTGATAGACATAAATGAAAATGGATAGCGGAACTCATTATTTTATAGGCTGGACACATGGCAAGCAAATAAAGAAATAAGCAAATGAACCGAATCCTATTGTGGTAGGAGACTGGATCCTACGGCCCCATGGCATCTGCACGCGTGGCACTGGCCCACATGGAGACTATCGAAAGAGCTTCAGGGCTCGTTTCGAGCAGACGTCCAGTATGAACACGTATGCACACGTAATAACTATGCAAGGTCTGATTAGCTTTAAATCTATTTGTGCGTTGATGTGTGGAGATTTGTTTAAGCTGAGTGTGCTCACTGCATGTGGAAGATGTATGTGAACTCTAAGAAGAAATGTGCTGGGTTTGGTGTGTGTGTGGGGGGGGGAAGTGTGCATGCGCGCGCACACTCGCACCATCTATGCTAAGCAGTAAGAACTTGTGCTCACACAATTTGAGTGAACATCACAGTGAATAGTGCACGTCCCACACATTTCGAGCGAGAACAGCGGCGCATTTCACACCACCAAGAGAGTTGCTCGGTGGTTGAGAAGCCATGAGCGCAACGCACGTGCCGTGGTTTCGCACGTGCACGCTCGCGGGCTGAGGGGTGACGCACACGCGGGTGCGCGGGGGTACGGCGCAGCGAGCCCAGGCAGTGTGAGGACAGCGCGCAAGGTGGGAGGGAGGGCGCGTGCGCATGCGGACACGCGCGGAACCGGTGCGGCGCGGCGGGCAGGACAGTGCGCCTGTGCAGCCCGCTCAGCCCGATGGAGCGCAGTGGTGGTAACGGAGCCGGAGCCCCCTCTGAAGGGGTGATGAAGGGCACCTCGCTGCTGCCCGCCAAGTCCACGGAAGCGAGCGCAGGGCGAGCCTCACAGCCCACCCCTCGGCCGCCAGGTAAGGGCTTGGGAGCGCCCGGCCAGGCCGGGCTGAGGACCCCCAGGGGCGGGGCGGGCCACGGTGACACTCTCGCAGGGACGCCCTTTCCCGAGGCCTAGGTCAACCTGACGCGGGGACCTCAGGCCGCGTCCCTCTATAAGCAGGTAGTGAGGTCCTCTCGGGCTTGGCGTGGGTGAGTGGGCGAGCTTGCGGAGGCGGAGGGAAAACGAGGAGCAATTATCTTTTTTCACAGTTGTTCCTGAGGTGTCCTCGGCGCCCTAGGGGGTTTTGGGGATGCCAGCCCTGCGGGCGCGGGGAACCCCCGCTGAGGTGTTGGGAAAGGAGGGCTTGGCTGGCTCTCGCACTAGCTAGCACCGACCAGGAACCCACAGCCAACCACCAAGGTGGCCCAGCTTTGCGGGTCCCCACCCCCCACCTTTCTCAGCGTTGGGAAAACTGTCGTGTCGCACCAGGGCAGCGGCGGTTCACGAAGAGAGTGGGCCGTGGCCACCGCGAAGACGACCCCTCCCCCGCCCCAGCCCCGAAATCGCTGAGATAGTGGCTTCGCTACAGGGGCGTCTGGCCGGCCGCGGCTCCTCCTTTCGTGGCAGCCTGGTGGTTGAGTATCCAAGCCCACGAGACTGCAGCTGAGAGCCGTGGCGCGGGGGGGGGGTTGGTGGTGGTGAGGGGATGCAAGTCCTCGTCTCATGTGCCCGAGGGGGACATCATGAGGACATTTTGGAAGAACGTGATAGGCAGGTCTCTGTCTCCTGGTTCTCGCGCTAACCTTCTGTGTGCTTGCAGGTGGTGCTGAGGTATACGCAGCAAGAAAAAGGATCTCGTTCTGATTTTCCTTGGCGACATGTTTTTTTTTTTTTAAAAAAAAAAAAGTTAATAATGCGAACTGATTTTCTTTTTTTATCCATTATTGCAAAAACAAAAACTCACACAAATCTTGGTATGATTTGGACATTATCACATCGTGGAGATATAAGTATTTCATATGAGGTGGAGGGGGCAGAGGAAAGATCTCAAATGAAGTGGTATTTGGGGTGTTTGCTTCTTCGTTTTGAGACTGGATCTTGCTATGTGGTTTATGTGGGTATGGACTTAAGAGATCATACAAGTCACCACACCCAGACTGCAGATGTTCCCTTAGTCACTTGAAACACGCTTTTTGTTGGGATAGAGGGGAATATCTTATTGGACCTTCTGTTGCCTCATTCATAGAAGGGAAATGAAGGGTAAAATTAATAAACAACTTATTAAAACATTATAGGATAGTGATTAATAAGTATCTTTTAAACAAATACATTTTCATTCTTTTTCTTGAGAGACTCAGGCGATATCTGACCAGAATCCACACACCAGAGCCAGCTCTCTCTGGCAAAGAGGACCTCATACAATAAAACATTAGAAAGGGGATGTTGTTTTGAGTTTGCATTTATATTTGGGGGAGTTGAAATAATAGGTTATTTAGATGTTTCTTGTAGCAGAGAATGGGCTGTATGGTTGGATATTCAGTTTATCTGGGATTTTTAATTGAAGGAATTTAAGGGGACAGTTCTTCCTCTCACCTATTGCTCTGTTACAATGTAGACACTAGTTTATTTTAGAATTTCTAAAATGAGCCGGGTGGTGGTGGTGCATGCCTTTAATCCTAGCATTCAAGGAGGCAGAGGCAGGTGGATCTCTGTGAGTTCGAGGTCAGCCTGGTCTACAGATTGAGTTCCAGGACAGCCAAGCCTATACAAGTACAACAACAACAACAAAAAGGATTTCTAAGATAATTCTAGATTTTAAATATATAGCCTACAATGAACATTTAGAGGTCATTCTTAATAGCTATGTGAAAGAAAATAGATTTTTTTTCACTTTATTTCATAGGGGTGAGATGGAGATATGTGTGGGCAATGCAATATAACCCATGTTGGGCATGAATTCATGTTCCTGTACCCTATCACCAACAGTTCTAACTAAAGTTTTCCTTCCTTTCTTCCTTTCTTTCTTTTTTTTTTTTTGGTTTATTAAGACAGAGTTTCCTGGCTGTCATAGAATTCACTTTGTAGACCAGGCTGGCCTCAAACTCACAGAGATCTGCCGGCCTCTGCGCCCCTCCTCCCGAGTGCTGGGATTAAAGGCATGCGCCACCACCGCCTAGCTTGTTTTTTTTTTCTTTATGTGTGTGTACACACATTATGTGGATGTGGGGTGTGCTTGTGGAGTCCACAGGCCCAACTTAGGTCTCATTCCTCAGGCACTTTGCATCTTATTTTTGAAACTAAGTCTCTGACCTGGAACTCAAGATTTTGGCTAGCTGACTAGGGATCTCCAAGGACCCACCTTTTTCTGCCTTCCCAATGCTAGACTTACAAGCACATTCCACCATTGAACTTTTTTCTTTGTGGGTTCTGGGGTTGAACTTAAGTTCTCATGCTTGCATTTTTAATTTTTTTAACTTGTATTTTTTAGTGTACAAAGCGGGTCCCATTATGACATTTTCATGTATGTAAATCATTGTAGTTTGCTCATGTTCTCCATTACCCTCCCTTGTCCCCCTTCCACCTTACTGGTCACCTTTTTTCATCGAAATATTCCCACTCTAAGCCAGATGGTGGTGGCGCATGTCTTTAATCCCAACACTCGGGAGGCAGGGGCAGGCGGATCTCTGTGAGTTTGAGGCCAACCTGGTCTACAAGAGCTAGTTCCAGGACAGGCATCAAAGCTACAGAGAAATCCTGTCTCAAAAAAAAAAAAAAAGAAAAGAAAGAAAGAAAAGAAATATTCCCACTCTATTTTCATGTCTTTTACATAGGTATTTTTTAATTTAGCCTCTACATGTGAGGGAAAACTTGATACCCTTCTTCCCCCCAAGGAGGGATTTTTCCCTTTCTGTTTCTCCTTTCCCCATCCCCTTCCTCTTTCTTTCTATATAGCTCAAATTGTCCTTCAACTCACTATGTAGCCTAGGATGTCCTTAAATTTGTGATAGTAACTGCTGCTTCAGTCCCCACAGTGTTGGGATTACAGGGAGGGCACTACACACGGCTTTCTGAGGGGGGGATTCTCAATTATACTTATTGTAGATTCATTTAATAAATGCTACTGATATTAAAATTATTTTTAAGGCTGAGAATATAGCTTAGTGGGTAGAGTGCTTGCCTGGTATGCTTAAGGTTAATAGAATTTTTAGTTGTTGCTCTATTCACAATAGCTAGGAGGATGTGGAATCAGTTTAGATGTTCATTAACAGAAGGATGGAGCTAGGCGTGGCGCCTACCTGTAATCCTAGCCTTCAGGAGGTAGAGGCAAGAGGTCAGTAGTTCAAGGACAATCTTGTTGGGTGGTGACCAAGCACACCTTTGGAAGCAGAGGCAGGTGGATCTCTGAGTCCGATGCCAGCCTGGTCTACAAAGTGAGCTCCAGTATAGACAGGGCCATTACACAGAGAACCCTGTCTCTAACAAACAAAAAGCAAAGAAGAAACAACAAAAAAGAGACTCTGCCTTTTTTGTTTTTGTTTTCGAGACAGGGTTTCTTGGGGTAACAGCCCTAGTGGTCCTGGAACTAACTGACCACTAGACTGACCTTGAACTCACAGAGATCCACCTGCCTTTGCCTGAGTCCTGGGATTAAAGGCTGCATCAACACTGCCCAGTGAGATCTTGTCTTAAAAATGAACAAAATAAGAACATAAACCATGGGTGAGTAAAGAAAATGTGGTGTATATACACAGTAGCATTTTACTTAGCTGTAAAGAAAAAAAATGAAATAATATTTCCATAAAATTGGGTGGAACTGGAAAGAATGTGTATATGTAGGGATTTGTGTACAAGTGAGACCAGAAGAGGGTGTCAGTTCTCCTGGAGTTGGAGTTAAAGGCAATTGTGTACCACTAAAGCTGAGCTCCAGTCCTTTGCAAGGGCAGTATGAGCCCCTAATTTCGAACCACTCCCCAAATAAAATATTTTTATCCCACCATCCTCCCAGACTCTATGAAAATACCATAATGAAACCCATTACTTTGTATGCTAATTAGAAAAATAAATAAATATAAGGTTATCAAAAAACTGTTTATTCATTTACAATGAAAAGTAATAGACATGTGAATTAAAAATCTTTAAGTGCTTCAAAGTTGGTGTGCTAAAATTAGAATGTTCAGTGTATGCTGCAGTTACAGGTGATATTAACCTTTATACTTTTGAGGCTAATGATGGGTGATGAGTCCATGTATATAATCTCCACACCAATCTTTTTTTTTTTTTTGAGGCACCATCTGAAGGCATTGGAGGCTTTGGTGTGAGACAGGAATTTTTTGTGTGTGTATGTAACCCTTGCTGTCCTGGAGGCCAATTTGGCCTCTGTAGACCAGGATGGCCTCAGACTCGCAGAGATCTGCTTGCCTCTGCCTCCTGAATTCTGGGATTAAAGGTGTGCGCCACCACTACCCGGCTACAGTAATTACTCTTAAATACTGAGCATCTCTCCAGCCCTGGATTTCCTCCTGTCTGTGCCTAGGGTAGTTCTGCCAGTGTTAGAGTGACTTTTCCATCCTCTACGTCAGTATTGACTCAGTGTCTGGTGTTGTCAACAAACCTAAGTAGATTGAGCTCCACACCATTTTGGGGTATATGATAGCTCTCTCTCTCTCTCTCATTTGTCACCTCATGTAAAGTATTTGACATTGCTGAACTTCAGTTTTCTCACTTTTTTCATTTGGCAGTAAGGGCTTGGATCTTACATTGTAAGCCCAGGCTGGCCTGGAACTCAAAGCAGTTGAGTCCAGCCTCAGCTTCCCAAGTGCTGGGATTATAGACAGGAGTAATCATGTCCATTTTACCTTTCTTACCTTTTTGTTGTTTGCTTTTGTTTTCTGACAGTATCTCTCTTGGTAGCCCAGGCTGTCCTTTAACTCACTGCATTAGCTAAAGCTGAGCTTGAATTCCTGATCTGTCTTAATTTCCCAAGTGTTAGGGTTACAAGGCTTGTGTCACTATGACCCTCAGCTTTTTGTTTTTGAGACTAGGTTTCATTCTACAGTCCAAGTTGGCCTTGCGCTTGTGCCAGTCATCTTGTCTTAGCCTCATGAGCCCTATTATTACAGGTATATGGCACCACCCCTGGTTTATTATCTCAAATTTTAAATATGTGTATGAGAGTTTTGCCTATACGCATATCTGTATACCACATGCATACCTGGTACCTATGGTGGCCAGTAGAGAGAGTTTGATTCTCCAGAACTAGGGTTATAGACAGTTGTGAGCTGTCATTATGTGGTTATTGGGATGTTAACCCTAGTCTTATGGAATCATGAGCCATCTCTACAGCCCTAGTTATCCTACTTTTGAAATAGACCCATGGAAAAACATGAGAGACAAAGCACTACTTTCAGGATGATGCACTTAATATCTGTCCAGAAAGTCCTAGAGATGATTAGCCATTATTAATTGTGGACATATTTCTACTAAGTCCTTACCTTTTTTTTTTCCTTTGGATTTTCGAGTCAGGGTTTCTCTGTAGCTTTGGAGCCTGTCTTGGAACTAGCTCTTGTAGACCAGGCTGGCCTTGGACTCACAGATGTGTGCACACACACCTTGAAGAAGGGTAGGTTAGTCATCTCCACCTTCTGCACTAGGTGGCACTTAGAGCCACCTATAATCTGGGCCCAAGATTTGTTCTTAAAATAAGGACCTAGCCAGGCAGTGGTGGCGCACACTTTAATCCCAGCAGTCGGGAGGCAGAGGCAGGTGAATCTCTGTGTGTTCGAGCCCAGCCTGATCTACTAGAGCTAGTTCCAGGACAGTTAGGGCTGTTACACAGTGAAATCCTGTCTCAAAAAAAATTTTTTTTAATTATTTCTGGGCGGTGGTGGCATATGCCTTTAATCCCAGCACTCGGGAGGCAGAGGCAGGTCAATCTCTGAGTTCGAGGCCAGCCTGGTCTACAAGAGCTAGTTCCAAAACAGGCTCCAAAGCTACAGAGAAACCCTGTCTCAAAAAACCAAAATAAATAAATAAATAAATAAATAAATCAACTACATTAGTGTGAATGCTAAGTGAATATTTGTTGAATTTTAGAAGTGTGTTGCTAGAGAGAAATTTGAAACAATGAAACTGCAAGTCGTGTGTCCTAAAGTCTGTTATGTTTTTTTCTGTATTCTCCATATGATTATTGCCTAACTGAATTAAATAATTTCCCCATTCTTGGAAAATAAAAACTCATGAAACCAAGTACTCTGAAATAAAAGGGTTTATTGATCTGTTACTGATGGTAAGCAAAAAGAAAGTTGTATCTCTGGGGCAAGTTCCCTTGAAGGCATAAGCAGCAAGACTTGTAGGCAGTTGGGGAAATGTCTGATAGATCTAAAAGCAGAGTAGAGCTTGAGAGATGGCTCAACAGTTATGAGCACATATTGCCCTTACAGAGGACTGTAATTCAGTTCCCAGAACCCATGTCAGGTGGTTCACAAAACCACCTGTGTAACTTCAGTTCCAAGGGCTCCAATGCCGCCTTCTAGTCTCTGAGGTACACACACACACATACTCTAAATAAAAGGAGCTGGGCAGTGGTGGCACACACCTTTATTCCTAGCACTCAGGAGGAAGAGACGGATGGATCTCTGAGTTAGAGGCCAGCCTGGTCTACAGAGCTAGTTGTAGGACAGCTAGGGATGTTACACAGAGAAACCTTGTCTCAAAAAAAAAGAAGAAAAGAAGGGTACTTTTCAGAGAAAATTTGGGAAAATTTGGGAAAGTCACTCAAATTGAGTCTATAGTGACTATTGCCAAGAAAATTATTATCTCTATATTGCCTAAGACTGTTGTGACTAAATTTGAGTTAATGTTTTATTTTTTTTTTGTTTTTGGAGACAGGGTTTCTCTGTAGCTCTGGCTGTCCTGCAACTAGCTCTTGTAGACCAGGCTGGCCTTGAACTCACAGAGATCTACCTGCCTCTGCCTCCCAAGTGCTGGGATTAAAGGTGCCACCACCGCCCAGCTTTGAGTTAATGTTTTAACATGCATTTAATAATGTAAATTGCTTTTTCAATCTCAGACTTCCTGTTTAGCTGAGAGTGGCTTCCAATTCTGATTCTCCTGCTTCTACCTCTCAAGTGCTGGAATTATGTGCTCTCATGCCTGGCTATAAGATGTTTTTATTTACATTTTCATCTTTTCTCCTGTATATTCTTTGCCCCTTTTGTAAGTACATTTAGGATATCTTAGAACTTTACATTTTTTTTTGGCAGGGAGAGAATTGCTTATAGTTAAGATAGGGTTTCTTTTGATCTACATCTCTTCCATCTCCATCCCTGGAGTAGGAGACTATGGGCATAAAAACTGAAAGTTCACCAAGTTCCCTAAGGAGTCTAATATTGTGTGAGTTGGGTTATAAAGGCTAAAAAGTCCATCCAAAAATGAGTTAATCATCCATTTTCTTTTTTTAAATTTATTTTTTATTCTTTGGTTTTTTTGAGACAGGGTTTCTCTGTAGCTTTGGAGCCTGTCCTGGAACTAGCTCTTGTAGACCAGGCTGGCCTCAAACTCACAGAGATCTGCCTGCCTCTGTCTCCCGAGTGCTGGCATTAAAGGCATGCGCCACCACCACCCGGCCCATTTTCTTCTTAATGAGCTTCTAGATTTTTAAAAAATACATTATTTTCAATTATGTGTCTCTTGTGTAGGCGTGTGCATGAGAATGCTGGTACTCAAGGAAGGCAGAGGCATCAGATCCCTTTGAAATTGGAGATATAGGTGGTTTCAGGCTGCCTGATGTGGATGCTAGGAATAGAACTCAGGTCCCCTACAAGAACAATATGCTTTATTAAACCTCTGAGCCATCTCTCCAGTCCCTGTTCATCCTTTTTCAAATTGTATTTTATCTGTTTATATTTATAGTTCAGCATTGACCCCGTGGCCTAGTATTTGGTAGTTTGTGTTTTCTTGCCCCTGATTCCACAGATGATTTAATATGCTCCTTTTTCAATATACTAGTGTTTCCCACATTTGTACAGATCTTAAAATTTAGTTCAGTACTATATAGCCACATTTTAAAAGGAGCCATTCTTTTTTCTTTATTTATTATTCCTTTTTTTCTTTCTTTATTGATATTTATTGAGCTCTATATTTTTCTCTGCTCCCCTCCCTGCCTCTCCCCTCCCCCTTCAACCCTCCCCCAATGTCCCTATGCTCTCAATTTACTCAGGAAATCTTGTCTTTTTATACTTTCCCATGTATATTAGGTCTATGTAAGTCTCTCTTAGTGTCCGTATTGTTTTCTAAATTATCTACGATTATGGTTTGTAGGCTGGCTTTCTTTGCTTTATGTTTAAAAAGCACCTATAAGTGAGTACGTGTGATATTTGTCTTTCTGTGTCTGGGTTACCTCACTCAAAATAATGTTTTCTAGTTCCATCCATTTTCCTGCAAAATTCAAGCTGTCGTTATTTTTTCTGCTGTGTAGTACTCCATTGTGTAAATGTACCACATTTTCTTTATCCATTCTTTGGTTGAGGGGCATTTAGGTTGTTTCCAGGTTCTGGCTATGACAAACAAAGCTGCTTTGAACATAGTTGAGCACATGTCTTTGTGGCACGATTGAGCATCCTTTGGATATATACACAAAAGTGGTATTACTGGGTCTTGAGGAAGGTTGTTTCCTAATTTTCTGAGAAATCTCCACACTGACATCCCAAAGGGGTTGTACCAGCTTTCATTCCCACCAGCAATGCAGAAGTGTTCCCTTTTCCCCACACCCTCTCCAGCATAAGTTGTCATCAGTGGTTTTGATCTTGGCCATTCTTACAGGTGTAAGATGGAATCTCAGAGTTGTTTTGATTTGCATTTCTCTGATGACTAAGGATGTTGAACATTTCCTTAAGTGTCTTTCAGCCATTTTAGATTCCTCTGTTGAGAGTTCTCTGTTTAGGTCTCTACTCCATTTTTTTTAAATTGGATTATGTGATCTTTGGTGTCCAATTTCTTGAGTTCTTTGTATATTTTGGAGATCAGCACTCTATGTGATGTGGGGTTAGTGAAGATCTTTTCCCATTCTGTAGGCTGTCGTTGTGTCTTGTTGACCATGGAAAAGGAGCCATTCTTGTTTTTTTGTCTTGTTTTGGTTTTTTTTATAAGCCTTTTCATTAGTACAGAGATTTTTTCCCCAATGGTGATAAGGATCCCATTTACTAGAATTATAGCAAAAAATGTTATAATTAAAATGCTTAATGGGAGAAAATTTCAATTTAATAGAAGGTTCTGGTTGTCCTTACTCTTTCCTTATGAGTTTTTTGTTCCCCCCGAGGCAGGGTTTCCCTGTAGCTTTGGACCTGTTCTGGAACTAGCTCTTGTAGGCCAGGCTGGTCTCGAACTCACAGAGATCTGCCTGTCTCTGCCTTCTGAGTGCTGGGATTAAAGGCATGTACCACCACCACCTGGCACCCTATGAGTTTTTATTGTTGAGGATCTTTGAAAACAACCTTAATTGGCTTTTTAGCCTTAGAAAGCTGAATTCAATGTCATTGAGCATTGATGCTCCTGCTGTGCCCCTGGGTCCTCAGTGTACTAGGATCACAGAAAAATCTCTAGTAGTAATGAACTGCCTTTAGTAAGTATCTTAGGGTTTTTAGTGCAACAAAACACCATTACCAAAAAGCAAGTTGGGAGGAAAGGGTTTATTTGGCGTACATTTTCACATCACAGTTCATCCCTGAAGGAAGTTGGGACAGAAACTCAAACAGGTAAGGAACCTGGGAGGGGAGCTGCTTACTGACTTGCTCCCCATCATTTGGTCAGCCCGCTTTCTTATAGAACCCAGAACCATCAGCCCAGAGATGGTACCATCCACATTGATCACTAATTGAGAAAATACCTTACAGCTGGATCCCATCAAGGCATTTCCTCAACAGAGGCTTTTTCCTCTCTGATGATTCTAGTTTGTGTCAAGTTGATACAAAACCAGCCAGTAGAGTAAAGAACACCAGTTTTTGTTTTCTAATTTGCAATCTATTTTAAACTAGTTTCTTAGTAGAACACAGTAAAGAAGAGGTACTAGGGGAAAAAGGAATGAAAAACACATGTTCCATAGTGTAAATATTAAATATAACTATATTTGTGGATATGAAATTACATTTTTATTGTGGACTGAATGGCAAGTAGGGAGATTGGCTTTTTAAAATATTTATTTATTTATTATGTATACAATATTCTGTCCGTGTGTATGCCTGCAGGCCAGAAGAGGGCACCAGACCCCATTACAGATGGTTGTGAGCCACCATGTG
>JAQHUG010000127.1:1695180-1711790 GCA_028555095.1 Dicrostonyx torquatus | reverse complement strand
GGTCTCGAACTCACAAAGATCTGCCTGCCTCTGCCTCCCGAGTACTGGGATTAAAGGCGTGTGCCACCACCGCCTGGCTGGGCTACACTTTAAGTTCTTTTATCTCCCACCACATGTCTGTGTTTGTGTGTTAGCTAGGGTTTCTATCACTATGTTGAAAGACCATGACCAAAAGCAAGTTAGGGAGGAAAGGGTTAATTTGGTGTATACTACATTGTAGCCCATCACTGAATGAAGTCAGGATTGGAACTCAAGCAGGGCTGGAACATAGAGTCAGGAGCTGATGCAGAGGCCTTGGAAAGGTGCTGCTTCCTGATTTGCTCCTTATGTCTTGCACAGTCTGTTTTCTTATAGAACACAGCTCAGGGATGGCACCACTCACAATGGGCTGAGCCCTCCTCCATCAATCACTTATTAAGAAAATGCCCTCGAGATCAGTCTTGTCTAGGCATTTCTCAATTGAGGTTTCCTCCTTTTAGATAACTCTAGCTTGTGTCAAGTTGACATAAAACTAGCCAGGGCAATCAATGACTTGTCAGATTGACACACAAACACATTACTATTTAACTACAACCTTTCCTTTCTTGTTCTTCCCTGAGGCTACATATTAATATCAACAATAAAATATAAACATTCAAAATTTTAAAGGTCATACCATCTTTACCACAGGCATTCAAGAGGAAATATAGAAAAACCTGTGTACCATGTTACCTACAATGTAAATAGGAGGAAATTTCCAGTTATTTCTGTAATTGTAATCACTTTATACTATGCCAGAGAAGCTAGGTATATTGGTGCATACCTGTAATCCTGTCACTCAGGAGTTTGATACAGGAGTATTGCTATGATTCCAAGGCCAGTGTAGGCTGCATGGTTAGAGACCAGCTTGTAATACAGAGTGAGAGCTTGCTTAAAAACATAACAAAACAAGGGCAAGAGAGATGTTACACTTAGGAGCACTCACTTTTAGAAAACTTTCGTTTGCTTCTCACTACCCACATGGTGGCTTAAAAAGTCTGTAACTCCAATTCCAGGGGATCCCATGCTCTCTTTTGGCCTTTGTGGGCACTAGACACTCATATAATGCATACATATATCCAGGAAAAACACTCATATAGCTGTAACATGAGGGCTGGCTCGTTGGGGTTTCTGTCCTGCCCAGTACCCCACAGCCGGCAAGTCCCAAAGAAAATCACACAGAGTCTACATTAGGTTATAAACTGATTGGCCCATTAGCTCAGTCTTCCTACCAGCTCCCATAACTTATATTAACCCATTGTCAGCCACATGGCCAGTACCTTTTCTCAGCTGGGCAGCTTACATGTTGCCTCCTTGGAGATCTGCATAGGAATGCCAGGGAAGCTTCCTGCTTCCAAAATTCTCCTGTTCTCCTTGCACCACCTCTACTTCCTGTCTGGTTTTCCCAGCTATACTTCCTGCCTGGCCAATCAGTGTTTATTTAAAACATGATTGACAGAATACAGACAATTCTCCCGCACCATATAGCTAATAAATAAATGTCACAGAACTCCTTTGGGCTGGCCTATTTTGAGGTCCCACAATATCAAGTGTGGCTTATAGGAGGTACGAATTCTAATTTTAAATTGCTTTTTACTCTAATAATATATAGATAGATAATATAAACTACCATTTTATCCATTTAAGGATACAGTTCAGTGCTGTTAAGCATATTTACCATGTTGTCTAATTGTCAGCACTATTTCTAGAACATTTTCAACATTGCCAATAGAAGCTCCATAGTCATTATATTCAACAGTAATACCCCATTTCCTTCTCCATGGCCCTTCATAGCCATTTTTCTATCTTTATCTCTGTGTTTGCCTATTCTAGGTACCTCATATTAGTGGAGTTCAACAAAATTTACCCTTTGGTGACTGATTGCTCTCAGCATAATATCTTCATGATTAAACTATGTCATAGCATGTGTTGGGATTTCACTCCTTTTTTAGCATGAATAATCTCAGGCCTGAATAGAATACATCTTGTTTACCTATCTTTTTAATGGACCTTTGAGTTTCCTTCCCCTTTCTGCTATCATGAATAATGATGCTATGAACATAAAAATGAAAATATCTACTTGAATTCTTTTAATTCATCTGATTATGTACCAAAAAGTAGAATTGCTGGGTCATATGCTAATTCTGTATAATTTGGTCCTAAGTATTGAATACCTGCAAATTATTTTATTCACTATTCAGTGATTTATAGCTTCTTAGGACTGCAAGGAGAAAAGAGAATCTTGATGGTGGCTTGGGTATCAGGAGGGGAGCATTCAGGATTAGTACAAAAACTCTTTTACAAAAAAAGTGATTTGTACCAAAATTTTTGAAATCCGTACAATCTTTAGCAAGAGTACATTGCCTACCATGAGGCTTTTAAACTGATGTTTAGAATGGGTCCCTTGCTACCTGGCATATTTTCAGCTACCCTTGAGGTTTTCTTTTATGGAACAGGCTATTGCAAAGAACCTCACAAATGGGTCAGAGTCCCCAGAAGTGCTCTGAAAGCCCATCTTATATAGTAGACTCTCCTTCATATGGTGTTTGCTTTGTTCCATGTCTTTCTTTGTCTTTAAACTACTTCTGTTCTGTATCTTGTGTGTGTGTGTGTGTGTGTGTGTGTGTGTGTGTGTGTGTTGCAAAGAAATGAACCCAGGGACTTGTGCTTTCCAGGTTGACACTACCATTAATTCATGTTACAATCCCCCCTCTTGCTTCTGATCCCAGATTCTACAGCTACTTGTATTTTCAAACATAAAACAGGCTGTTTAAAATAAATGTTTTAAACATTTGATTTTCAGATTCAGTTTTCTGTTTTGGAGCAAAGAATAAATCTTGTTTTTGCTTTTGTTAATCTGTCCCATTCATACAGAAAGAGTACTTTGGTTTCCCCGTGTTCTCATCTTATAGTTGTGGCTTTAATATTTTATGTTTTGAGCATTGTTTTATTGATTTTTTGATAATTTGTCCTTTTATTTCTTTTTTTCATGGTGGGGTAGAGCTGAGATATAGAGTCTTACTTTGAAGGGTATCTTGGAATTTACTGTGTAGCCTAGTGGCTTCAGATGTGTAGCAGTCTTCCTTTCTCTATGTTCTGAGTGTTGGAATTACATATGTGAGCCCACATACCTAGATTTTGTTGTTCATTTGTGCTAGAGATAAAATCCAGAACTGTGCACAATTTAGGCAAACAATCTACCAATGAGTTATACTATACATGTGTTCTCTTTCTTATAAAAAAAGATACTGCACAATTATCCATTTAAAGTATACGGTGGTTTTTAGCATGTTCAAAATTTTATAAACACTGCCATAATAAATTCTACAACATTTCATGACTCTCAAAAGAAACTATGCACTCATCAGTAATTTCCTGTTTCCCCTCAATCATCAACCCTAGAGAATCTACCACCAGTCTACCGTGTCTTGATTTTATTTTTTACCTCCCCCTTTTCCCATTTCCCTTCTTCCTTCATTCTCACCTGACATTATCTGGTTTCTAAATCCTCCTTAGATAATTCTCAAATTGGATGAATTAGTGAGTGTAGCATAGCACCACCACATCCAGCCCGCCAGCATGGGGCCATCTTTAATCCCAGCAGTAGGAAGGCAGAGACAGAACAAGGAGTTTGAGGCTAGCTTGGTTTACATAGTGAGTTGCAGGCCAACTAGAGTTACATGGTGAGACCCTGTCCACACACACAAACACTTCAGCTCCCTAAAGTAACAATGGACACATAACACAGTTGATCCCTGTGCTGTCCTTGTAAGTCATCTGCTTTCATTTTATCACTATGAAGCTGGTTTTTCACTGGCTGGTCTATAGGGATTACAGAGGTAGGTCAGTGAAAGTAGAACCAAAAGTTGGTCTGGGATTGATCTATGAGATAGTCTGGAAGTGATGAACTAAGGCTTCAGGGTATGTTTCATGTAAGTGAGTGAGTGAGTGAGTTCTGGGACAGAAATTGCCTTTCTTCCAAAAGTATCAGCTCCAGATGTGTAAATTCTGGCACTTTATCCCCATAACAAAACCAATATATAGTAGCTTAGCTACTATATATTTAAAATATGCAAATACTAATATTTAGAATAGAGTACTGTCATTGACTGATAAACTATTGGTTCACTATAGCACTATAACTTTTTACTTCTGTAGCTAAATTTACTTGGTTTAGGTCCTGTTTTTTTTTTTTTTACTACTTATGTGATCTTGACACAAATTGCATCTCAACAAAAACAGCCTGTGTCCCTATGTGAATGGGAGAAGTAATGAATCTAACTCTGTGAAGTTCTTTTAAGGTGTAGATAAGAGGCCCAGTGGTGGTGGTGCATGCCCTAATCCCAGCACTGGGAGGCAGAGGCAGCCAGATTTTTGTGAGATCAAGGCCAGCCTGATCTACAGAGTCCCAGGACAGCCAAGACTACACAGAGACACTCTGTCTCGAAAACCAAAAAAAAAAAAAAGATACAATAAGATGATACATGATAAGCACTTAACACAGTAGTCTGACATAGTCATTTACTCAATGAATGTTATTAGTCATTAAAATACTGTTGCATTACTTTTCCTGAGGAAATGCACAGAAGCAACTCTTCCCCACAAAAAGACAGAACAAAGAAAGGGTTCCATCTCTATCCATCTTTGTCAAACAGTTTTATTGCAGGTTACTTACAGAAACATGAATGACTGGGGGAGCTATACTTAAAAATCCCCACCCCAGAATGAGTTACTGCTCAAGAAAGTTTTATGGAGGAGTTCGTTACCTGCAGACTTTACAGGCAGTGCTTGGAAGAATTTCCTCTCCCCAGCAATTGTTTACTGCTTATGTACTCCTCAGGAGGGCCACATGAGTCTCCTCTCTTAGGAGTTTCCTGAGCTACCCTGCTCCTTCCAGGAGGGAATTATTTAGTCTGTCAATCGGGGAGAGCAGGGGGAGAGAGAGTGAGGGAGGGAAAGACAGAAGGAGAGAGAAAGGGAGAGAGGAGTCGGCTTTTCAAACCAACCCTAGTCACATACCTCCTCCAACAAAGCCACACCCAGTCTTTTCCAAACAGTTCTACCTACTAGGGTCCAGGTATTCAATGGAGGCCATTCTCATTCAAAGTACCACAAGTGCTGATATTTTGCTTCTCTCTTTAGGACTAAATTATTTTTAAGCCAGTTGTGGTAGTAGACATACTACCAGAACTTGGGCACACTTCTAATTTCAGCACTTAGGAGGTACAAGCAGGAAAATCAGAAGTTCAAGGTTAGTCTCAGCTATATATGGAGTTTGAGGCTAGCCTCGGCTATATAAGACTCTATCTCAGAAAATAAATTAAAAATAAAAAACTATAAATGTATTAAATACTAATATTTTAAAATTTCACAAAAATGCTGTGTTGATTATAGATGTTAAATACAAATATTTTTTAAAACTCACAAAATGTCACGTTGATTATAGACATCAGCTTGGGAAAGATTTGGTTGTGCTTAGGTTCTTGCTGAGAATTTTAGACGAGGTAATTTCTTGTGGATAAATCCAAACATTTTGTCATTTGTTATCACTGGTAGCTGTTAATCAAGGCAAACCATTTTGCTAAAAACAAATGATCCTGACAAAAGAAGATCATCAGGGTCCTAGTAATGAATCTCCTAATTGTTTGGTATTTAAAAAAAAACAGTGTATCTTCCTGATTGTGATACATATACATATATGTACATGCACACACAGATACATACACATGCATACATATCTTCCATTATATCTTCTTATTGCATGCATATCTTCCATTATATCTTCTTATTGCCGGGAATACAGCATATACAGGCAGGTCCTTGATGTGGAATTTTCAGAGCCACGTGAGAGAAAAACACAGTGTATGCTTAGAACAAGATCCATTCTGCATTTTTAAAAAATATTTTGCTTATTTATTTTTTAAATCAATGTATTTTTAAAATTTTTAATTATTTATTATGTATACAACATTTTGTCTCTGTGTATGTCTGGGTGCCAGAAGAGGGGGCACTATTTGCTTCTTAGATTGTTCAAGTCTTTTACCTCACTGTTAACTTCTCTCTAGTGTCCAAATCGCTACTGAAAGTAGTTATTAAAATCTCCAATTAGTATTTTGAATTGTCTATTGTATCTCTGTGACTTTTCGTTTCATGTATTTTTTCTGTTCTTAGATGATTACATGTTTGTGTTTGTAATAGCTTCCTTTTACTATCAACCCTTTTATCATTAGAAAGCATTCTTCATCCTGTAATGTCTTTGTTTTAAAGTGTATATACAGGCAGGTCTTTGCTGTGGAATTTTCAGAAAAAAACATATTTTTAAATTTTTAATTATTTATTATATATACAACATTTTGTCTCCGTGTATGTCTGGGTGCCAGAATAGGGCACCAGATCTCATGACAGGCTGTGAGCCATGATGTGGTTGCTGGGAATTGAACTCAGGACCTCTGGAAGAGCAGCCAGTGCTCTTAACCTCTGAGCCATCTCTTCAGCCCCCATTCTGCATCTTTCCTGGTTGGCGAATAGACAAAATTGTTTTGAGAGAAACTTTGAACTCTCGTGTGTGTTGTATGCGTGTTTCTATACTTGTATCATATGTGGGTACACACATATATCATCCATTGTGAGTGTGTGTGTGTGTGTGTGTGTTTGGAGGTAAGAGACTCACTGTATCACTAGAGGCTAACTCCATTAATTTGGAGTGCACTGATTCTGCTAGATTGACTGGACAATAAGCCCCCTGAATTCTATCTGTCCAGTCGTGAGATTACAGATAGTCTTTGACTTTCTATATGGTTGCCGGGGATCTGAACTCAGGTCCTCATGCTTCTCCAGCAAGTAGTTTATCAATTGAGCCATCTACCTGATACCTTTTATTTATTAAGACAGAAAATTGTTAGAATCTTGGTGATAGACATTTTATGTCTGTTCACCTAGGTAGGCCCTCCAGACTCACAGAGTTGACTGGAGTGGGTCACAGAGGGCCTAAAGATGCATTGTCTTCAAATTCGTGTGGGCTAGGAACAGAAAACAGGCATTAGGTGTCTTTTAATATTTTCTTAGTATTAATCTAGGATAAAAATTCAGGGATTGTTTCCCATAAATAATATGGAATTAGAACACTTACCAGGGGTATTTGTGCCTTTACTCTGTGTACTCACTCAGCAGAGTGGGGCAGGAGGATCTTTTGAACCCTGGAGTTTGAGACCAGTCTAGGGAACATAGTGAGACCTCAGCTCAAACAAACAATAATAACAAACTATGCCCAGCCCCGAGTGTTATATTAAAGATTAGGAAAAACAATACCTGAAGTAGGCAGCATGTTGTGATGCTGCTTTTTCACAGGACTGACTTGTAAGTGATCAGTTTAAACCTGGAAAAGTCTGGTAAATTTGCTCTGTGGTACCTAAAAGTGAGCACAAAATTGGGGTCAGTGAACTTCTTTTTGTTTTTCTGAGATTAAAAAGATTGTGTGAGCACTTATACACAGTCGATTATGCACATATGTGTATGCACGTATTCACATATGTATATCCATCCTCATTCCTTTCTGGTTTCTGTAGGTCATTCTCTTGTAGTATGATAATTTCCAGAACATGTTTCTAAAAATGAATGACCTTGGCAGAGTCAGAAGCCAGGTGCTTGAAGAAGTTCTTGGTCTACTATACAAACATTTATTGAGTGCCTGTCATGTGCTAAACCCATGATGTGGGATAGATCTGACATATCCCTAGCTTTCCAAATGCTCCATGTGATAGAGATGGCAAGTGGGCAGGTCTACTTCTTTTAAAAATTTCTTCTTTCTACCCTGTGGCAAAGGTAGATTTAACCTTCCTTTACAGGGTAGGCAAGGAAGCTGAAAGAGTTAACATAGTGTGGAGCTGTACTGTTCTTTTAGCAGTATGACTGGCAACTTTAGTTGGAGTATACCTCTATTGACTGACAATAGGGCATCTGCACAAAGAATGAACAGTGACATAGATAATTGGCTGCTTACTCAACAAAACTTTTTATATAGCTTGGGAAAGTGTTCTACATCAACCCTGAAAGTATGGAGCTAGGCAATCACTTCAAGTGTTAAGTCATTAATGGTAGGCCCATTTCTCCTTTCCCATGCATTTATAGCCATGTGACCTAGTATCAACCAAAGAGCCTTAAAGGGAAGACAACTGAAAATCTTTGAGATTAGAGAATATGAGCATGAAGAAAGAGCCTCTTTCCCAACTTCAGCTCTCACCTTCATTCTACTTGATGTATTCTCTTTTGAAAATGTGATGCTGTAGCTATGACAGACATCAATTAGGGAGACAAACTAAGATGAGTGGGTGACAGAGCACAAAAAAAATCTATTATCTTTCTCCTAACTACTGAGCCAGTCCCAAGACTCTTTTAATAAATACTTATTTTTTGTTTGTATTTTGAGACCATGTTTCTCTATGTAGCCTTGGCTGTCCTGAAAATCACTCTGTACACCAGAGTGGTCTCAAACTCACAGAGATCCACCTGCCTCTGCCTCTGCCTCTGCCTCTGCCTCCCAAGTGCTCACATTAAAGGCATGTGCCACCACTGCCTGGCTATTCATAAATACTTCTTGATAAATGAAATCATATGTGTTTGTGGTATGAGTTGTTTAAGTCTGAATTTACAGTGTTATCCATGGACCAACAATATTATTATCTGGGAACTTCTCAAATGCAAAATTTTGATGTTCTCCTCAGCCCTTGAATAAGGTCTTTGAGTGTATGAATCCAGCACTCTGTTTTTACAAGTCTTCTGGGTAAATCCTCCAAGGTGATTCTGATGCAGGCTCAGGTTTGAGAACCACTGGTTATACCATTGCTTCTGCCAAGAACATTACTGAAGGAACAAACAGGTAGGTCAGGATGTTTATGGTCTTCTAGCAGCACTTCCTGACTCTGGGATGGTATTTGTACAAACAATAGTAAACAACATAAAAAGACAAAGTAGAGCTGGGGTAGGCCAACTGCAGTAATAGGGAAGGTTAGTAACTATGGAACTGTAGATGGAGACTGCTTGTTTATTTCCCAGCTACTCAGATGTGAAATAGTCACACGGAAACTATTAAGACACTGCTTGGCCTATTAGCTCAGGCTAATTAAATAAGTCTTACATCTTAAATTAACCCATGTCTATTAATCTCTGTATAGTCATGTGCCTGTTGCATACCAGTAAAGGTTCTGTCCAGTGTCTGACTCCTTCAACAGCTACATGGCGTTTCCCTGACTCTGCCTTCTTTTCTCCTCTATCTCTGCTTGGAATTCCCACCTTGCTCTATTCTGTGCTGCCATAGGCCCAAAGAAGCTTCTTTATTAACTAGTGGTAGTAAATCATATTCATAGCATACAGAGGGGAATCCCACATCATGGGACATTTTGAGTAGTCCCTTCTGAGATGTTGGGGTAGACTAGGAATTACTTCCTAGAAGTAACTATTCATCTACCAGTACAGAAAATACATGTGTACAGAGTTATGGGTTCTCTAGGTAGAAGGTACATCTTGTGCAAAGATCTGGAGGTAAGACAGATAAGACCTCCTTTAAGTAAAATACAATGTCTCAGTGTGCTATGAGAGTAGATGCTCTTGGAAATGGTTCTGTGCTATCTTTTTAAGGTTCAGGGATGCAACTGAGAAGCAGATTGAGATGTAAACTGGAAAATATTTAAATGGCTTGTTGAGGTGAATTTGGTTCTTGTTTTCTTATATGGAAATAATTTAATTTTTTATTATTGTACACTAAATGATTCTTGGCTAAAGCAGGCCTGTTTAAGGCACTGCTTTGTTGTCATTCCCTTTTTCTTCTACATTTTACTATACTGATGTATATTCAGTCCTAGGAGAAGGGGTGTTTATTAATATTTATTTGGAACCTTTCCTAGGCTGCTTCTTTCTACTCCTGAGACACAGACTGACAATATTTCCCTTGTCTATCCTAAGAAAGTTCCAATTTCTTCAGTGATGCACAGCTCATTCACAAGTGCATTGTTCAATCTATGTATTTAAAATATTCCTGTAATTATTCTTGCTTATGATTTGTATTTTCATTCCATTATGATCTGATAGATGGAAAATTATTTTGTCTGTTTTGTGTGTATTAAGATTTGTTTTATTTCTCAGCATATAAGTTCTATGTGCTGATAAAAGTAATTTGTATTTTGTTACTGTTTGGGTAGGATATTCTATACATGTCAACTGAGTTAATTTGGTTTATAGTTTAATTTTAGTGGGCTTTTTTTTGCTGATATTTGTTAGAAGGTATGTTCAACTTTTGATATTGAGATTGGATACTGTTAGCTATAAAACTCAGGTTTCAGAACATTCCAGATAAGTTACATACTAAAAAAAAAACCCTCTATGTTTAAAATGGTGCGTGTGTATGCATGCCTGTGTGCATGTGTGTGAATGTGGAGGCCAAAGGAGAACTTCAGGTGCTATCTTTAGGAAAGCTGTCCACCTCTTTTTAAATGGCATCTCTCATTGACCTGAAGCTCACCAACTAGACTAGACTTTGTGTCTAGTTAAATTCCCTGGAATTGCTGGGCAGTGGTGGCGCACGCCTTTAATCCCAGCACTCGGGAGGCAGAGGCAGTGGATCTCTGTGAGTTTGAGACCAGTCTGATCTACAAGAGCTAGTTCCAGGACAGGCTCCAAAGCTACAGAGAAACCCTGTCTCGAAAAACAAAAAACAAAAAAGAAAAATCCCCTGGAATTACAGGTGGTTATAGCCTACCATGTGGGTGCTGGGAACCAAATACTGGTACTTTGGAAAAAGAGTCAGTGCTCTTAACCCCCAAGCCATCTCTTTAGCCTTTGAAACAGGTTTTTAAAATGGCACCCAGCTTTCCTGTCTCTGTGCTTTTTTTTATTCATTTTTCTATTTTCCTTATTGTCGCCTTTCTTCCCTTCTTCCTATTATATCTTTCCCGAGGTGTGTGTGTGTGTGTGTGTGTGTGTGTGTGTGTGTGTGTGTGTGTGTGTATTTTTGATTTTCGAGACAGGGTTTCTCTGTCCTGGAACTAGGTCTTGTAGACAAGGCTGGCCTCAAACTCACAGAGATCTGCCTGCCTCTGCCTCCCGAGTGCTGGGATTAAAGGTGTGCGCCACCACCACCTGGCTCTCAAGGTATAATTTGCCATGGACTGGCTCAGGGGAGCCCCTCAGACCATGGGAGATTCAGGGTCTTGGTACCAGGAAAGCACAAGTTAGGCGAATGACATACCAACACACAAGAGAGTGGTTTGAATCTGCTGCAACTTTACTGAATTCACGTTTCCATTATATAGTATTCAAACAAAGAACAAACCAGAAGGTCATGTATCATTAGTTGGCACAGTATGAAAGCTTCTTTTAGTCACATCAGTGATGGGCAGGTGTTAGACATAACACGTCCTTAGAAGGGGAACTCTTATCCTGGGGAACATAAATCTCAGGCAAGTGGGTACATCTTATCTAGGAATAGAAAGTTTCAGTTTTATAATTGCTATCATGGCCCTTTTTTTTCTTAACCCTTTCTTTATCTCCTCTAGTGACCTTCTGCATCTGCTGAAATATACTTGTTTATACTTTCTTATGCAGCAGGTACCATGGGGGTTGGGATCTAGCAAGCCTATCCATAAATGGTAGAGCTAAGTAATTCCGCTTTTGTCCCTCAAATATCACTAACTTATGACTATCATCCTCATATCTTCCTGTGAATGAGGTTATTTAGTGACTCAGTTGTACTCCTGGGTGGTTCCCACCATATATCTTCTATCTTAAACTTAACTACCCCATCAGCCTTACGTGTTGGAAAACTTAATCTTGCAAGGGATTTTTTTCCTAGTTTCTTTATTCCCAGAATGGGGGTTTCCTAACAACATTTGGATCTTAACCTATGTTTCCCCCAAGTCATCAGTCTTTTCTAGGAAAAGTTTCCCACTGCTGTAACTCATCCATAATGCACCCCCAGCCCCCCGATCTCTTATTTGCTTACAACCAGAATTTGCACAAGGGCTTGAAACACTGGAGGCATCCCGAGCACTGTTTTAGTATCAAAATCATAATTATCATTTCCAGGAACATCAAGGGGTTCTCTGGTAAGATTATGTGTTTGGCCAAGTACAGCAAAGGACATTATCAGGAAACAGAAAGAATAGCAGAGGCAGCTAACCATCTACGACAGTGGTGAGAACACAATCTTCCATTTGAGTTCATGACTTGAGTTAATTACCAAGGAACTGCCGGAGGCCTATCCGCAAACGGTACAAACCTCCCTTCCTGTGTCCTTCAAACCAGAGGCAATGTTGTCATACAGGCAACACTGCTGTGGGAGTAGCAGTAATTTATGCACTTTTGTGTATTCAATTTTAGTGAACACTCTGACACTTTACACAGTGACACAAGTGTTACTTCTGTGATCAAGTTTTAGTACATTTCCATCACCATAGAAGAAAATATTCCCTTTGTCCTGTTATAGTAAGTCTAGACTATTTACAGCACTGGGGATAACCTATAGTTTGCATACTATCAGAGTGAACTGGCCATAGAAATGCTCATACTCTGCTGAAAGCAACTCCTGTGTTAGGCCAATATCCCTGTGATAATATTTTTATAGCGTGAAACAATCCCACACCAGTTTGGAATTATTATTCAAAGGGTTATTTATTTGAGGGGAAAAATTTACAGACCATCGTCCTACACAACAGCCAGGAAAGGAGTCTAGTCAGAGGAACTGGAGTCCGGAGCAAGAGGGAGAGAGGAGAGCTGCAACTGCTTTTTAAAGTAGAAGAGACTGGGGGCTGGAGAGATGGCTCAGTGGTTAAGAGCATTGCCTGCTCTTCCAAAGGTCCTGAGTTCAATTCTTGGCAACCACATGGTGGCTCTCAACCATCTGTAATGAGGTCTGGTGCCCTCTTCTGGCCTGCAAACGTACACACAGACAGAATATTGTATAAATAATAAATAAATAAATATTTTTAAAAAAAGAAAAAAAAAGTAGAAGAGACCACTCCCCAGTGGGATACTATCTCAAAGGCTATTGGCTGAAGGAGCAGAAAGGAGCTCCTGCAGCACCTCCTCCTTTGGTTAGGTAAGCGAGTTCTAAACCTACTACAAAATTATACACAATAAGAACAAATATACTATTCTAAATAGCTTGAGTCTTGTATAATAAATAACTTGGCCAAGTCACGAGAGAAAAGTAACTACATTTATCCAGTCTTCAACGCCATCGAAGATCTGAGAAGGGAAATAATGTTATCTGAGTAATTAGGAAGTGCAATCAAACAACTTCCAAAACATGCAGCAAATCACAGAGACAACTGGCAACCTGGGCAATCACTCAAAGTCACGTTTGCAACGTTGAAGCAACCAACTTTGGCTAAGGCCTAGAATAATTGACAGATTATTTTTAAAGGCAAGAAAATTTTCAAAACTGTCTTACTCTGTCTTGACATGATTTGACAGTTCTGCTTATTCATTTCCAGATACTATATATTTTGTCAGTAGTTGAGGTATGGGCAGTTCCTTGCCCAGAGTCCGGTTTTGTCAAGAAGACAAACTCCAAGTGGAGTGTCTCTGGTGCTCAACAGTCTCTCAGGAATAGATCGCTATTGCCAGGAACGATTGTGTCTCACTACCATAGAACTCTAACTTAGATTAAATGCCATTTTCTACAGTTCTTTGAAGAGGTTGAAGATTATCTATTTATAGATAATATAATTTCTATGTATCTAAAGAACCTGATTAGTCTAACTATAAATATGACAAACAGAGATGATTATTAATCTATAATTCTTAATACCTATCTAACTTAAATACTAAGACAATAAACAACTGCAGTAAATGAGGACATTGACCTCCAAATGTAAACAATGTATAAGTATCTTGATCAGAGATAGAAATGTACACTGGAATTTGGCATATATATATCAATACATAAAAAATGTTTTAAACAGAGGTAGAAGCATGCATGCATACAATATTCAATATAATTTAACTTTGTATCCAATATAATTGTCTATAAACAATAACTCACATACCAATCTATTATCCCATCATCCAATTTTCCCTTTTTTTCCCAAAAAGATCCCTGAGCTTATAAAATTCCTCTCCCACCCTTCAACCATATACCAACTATAATCAACCCCTAAATGATGTCCCTAAGTCTGAGGTCAAACTGTGCTGGGAGAGTGGGCATCGTCCTCTAGAATTGCTTCCAGCAGTCATGGAGGCAATGTTCTTTCTAGGGGATTTTGTGAAAGTAAAATGATGGTTAAATTTTAAGATCAATGTCTTTTAAAATTGCAAATAGTCTCTGAGTATTTTGTGGCAGTCTGGTCAGAATGTTGTAAAAGATGTGCACCACTTCTACTAACCAAGTTGGAACCATCTTTTGCAGCTGGTACCCGAAACAGGTCTTGTAGTAGCGCTATCAGTATCATGACGTCATAGCAACCAGGTGGAGTTGTTATGGGGCCATCTTCTTTCTGGAAACTTCAAATATCACTGCAGGAAAAACTCATTGTTCATTGTGGAAAACTCAAACATTATATATATACATACATATATATGAAAGGTATGATAGATATGAAGAAAAGCAAAAATGTTTTCTAAATTTATTTTTCTTTCTGTCCTATATCATGGCTCTTGACATGAGACAGAAACTCCTGAAACTCTGGGTTTTTCTCTTAACAACAGGCTTGGAACTAGAGAGGGGCTAAGCCAGAGTCCAACTCCAAAACCAGCTCTATAAATTTAGAAATATAAACGAATATCTTAGATTTTTATACTTACGGAACCTATTCAGGTTTTTTGATAGTCCCTGTTGGGTAGTTTTTTTTTTTTTATCAGTCAGTATTCAAACATGAAGTTTTCAAAGATGAGTGTTTTCTTGCGGGGATAAGAACAGAACCCTGCCCCTATCCTATGTTTTCTTTACCACCTATATGATTATCATCATTATGGATGAGCTGTCATTTCTCCTTTCCAAGAGGTTTCTCCTCTTCAAACTGAACCTTTATTAATTTTGATGGTATCCACAATTTTTCTTCTGTGGAAACGAGCAAAACCCCTTCCCCAACGTAGCACATCTCCTGGCTTCCATTGAGAGGTCAGCACATCCTTGAAATAAACTGGTTGATTTAGTTCAGCAGATTTTTCCATTATCCAATGTCTTTCTGCTGCTGTTGTCCCTTTCTCATTGGTGTTAAGAAAATTCAAGGTTAATAAAGCATTATGTAATCCATTTATGGGGGCATTTTCCACCACCTTTTTTGTTTAACATATGCTTTATAGTTTGATTTGATCTTTCTATAACTGCTTGACCTGTAGGATTGTGTGGTATACCTGTAACATGCTTAATATTATAATAAACAAAAAACCGTTTCATTTTCCTAGAGACATAAGGTGGACCATTATCTCTCTTTATTTGTGCAGGTATACCCATGATGGCCATAACTTCTAATAAATGCACATCTACTGAATTAGCTTTTTCTGAGCTTAAAGCAGTTGCCCACTAAAAGCCTGAATCAGTGTCAATGGTGTGATGTACATATTTTAATTTTCCAAAGTGGAACACGTCCATCTGCCAGATTTCATTCCTTTGAGTACCCTTCGGGGTTAGTCCCTGCAGGTAGTGGTGTTTGGTTATATAAAGAGCAAGCAGGGCATCTCTTTATAATCTCCTTAGCTTGTTGCCATGTAATGGAAAACTCTTTCGTTAAACCTTTGCTATTGATGTGATTTTTTTTATGAAATTCTGAGGCCTGTAACACGTTTCCAATCAATAATTGATCAATTTCTACATTACCGTGTGCTAGAGGACCTGGCAGACCCATATGGGATTGGATGTATATTATATACATAGGACGAAGCCTATTCCTGATTATGTCTTGTACCTGTATAAACAATGAAGTCAATTCTGTATCATCTGGGATAAATTCAGTGGTTTCAATATGCAAGATAACTCTTTCTGCATATTGTGAATCCATAACTATATTAAAAGGTTCTTTAAAATCCCTTAGCACCATAAGAATGCCATATAATTCTGCCTTCTGGACAGAAGTATAAGGACTTTTCCACCTTACTCAATTCCTCTGATTTGTAACCTGTCTTCCCTGATTTATTAGCATCAGTATAAAATGTATGAGCTCCAGTTATTGGAGCATCACATACAATTCAAGGAAGAATCCAAGAAGTTTTCTTTCTAAGTCTACTGCTTTGGGGATAGTTTCTATTAATTTCTCCCAAAATATTAGCAGAATCCCTTTGCCATGGTTCATTGTCTTCCCATAACTTTTTTGTTTCATCAGTAGTGAAAGGCACTATAATTTCTGATGGGTCTAAACCTGCTAGTTGATGAAGAAATCTCAGTTTACCTTTTATAATTAATTCAGAGACCTTTTCTATACAAGTTTTTAATTTCTTACTTTGTGTGGTAAAAAGATCCATTTTAAAATAATATCTTCCCTCTGCATTAAAATTCCTGTAGGAGAAATTCTGGAAGGCAATATGACTAGAATACAACTAAGATTTGGATTCATTCTATCCATATGTGTCTCCTGTAATTTTTCCTCAACCATTGTCAGTTCCTT
>JAQHUG010000127.1:1658520-1673367 GCA_028555095.1 Dicrostonyx torquatus | reverse complement strand
TAAATATGCTTTCTTTTTTCCATTTGATATATTTTACTTCTTTATCAAATATCAGGTGTTCAAAGATGTGTGGATTGATATCCGGGTCTTCTATTCAGTTTCATTGGTCCTCCCATCTGTTCTTATGCCAGATAACTCCTTTTTTCATAGGATAGTTGGTCTTTCTTTTGCTTGCAGATTCCACATCTACAGATTAACTGTTCATGGATCAGAAATATTGAGAAGAAAAGTTACATCTATCCTGAACATATAAATAACCTTTTCTTTGTCTTTAGTCCCTAAATGATACAGTAAACAAAAGAAAACAAAGCTGGGCAGTGGTGGCTCATACCTTTAATTCCAGCACTCGGAGACAGAGACAGGCAGATCTCTGTGAGTTTGATGCCAGCCTGGTCTACAGAGCGAGTTTCAGGATAGACTCCAAAGCTACACGGAGAAACCGTGTCTTGAAAAACAAACAAAAAAACCCAACAATAAAACAACAACAAAGACAAACACAATCAAAACCAAAAAAAATTGTAGTTTTTGCTGGTTTGTTGCTGCTGCCTGTGTGCAGTCCCCATTTTCTTCGGGGCAGGGGGTGAGAAGATGTAAAGTCAACTGCACAGACTCACTTGCTGTTGTCAGGATTTTATCTGTATAAGTCACTTAAGCAGAAATATTACAGCCACCACAACACCTCCCATAAGACACCATGCAACAAGTTTAGAAGGGTCTAACAGGGATGTTATGTGATCCCATACTTAGGCAAAGAATGTAGTTTAAGTTATATAGGATTAACAAACTTTTGATTCCATGTTCCTAATAAGCTATCTCTTAGTTGCTGTCTGACCAAGGACTTTTAGAAACAAGAGTTAAGCAAAGGGACTGAAATTGAGGATCACATTTGGCCCTAACCAAATAGTGAAAGGTTTGTAGTTTTTCATCTAATAAATCAATTTATTGTAAATTTATCATGGCTGTATGAAAGTGAGTATTAATTAACTGTTGTGAGCTGAGGACTGCAGCTGATTGTTCTGTGGTTGTGTTTAAGGCATTGGCCATGGCTCCTGTTTGAATGAGAGTCCGGAGCGACTGCTCCTCCAGCTACCACAAACAAGATTGTTGCAGGGAGCCACTTAGCCCCGAAATAATCACACAGAAACTGTATTAATTAAATTACTGCTTGACCCATTAGCTCTAGCTTCTTATTGGCTAACTTTTACATATTAATTTAACCCATCTCTATTAATCTGTGCATCACCAAGAGGTCGTGGCCTACCGGCGAAGTTTCAGCATGTCAGTCTCTGGCAGCGGCTCCATGGCTCTCCCTGACTCCACCTCCTTTCTCCCAGCATTCCTTTTAGTTCTCCCCCCTCCCCTCCAGCTCTGTTCCCCTATAGCTTGCTATAGGTCCAAAGCAGTTCCTTTATTAACCAATGATATTCACAGCATACAGAGGGGAACCCTACATCACAAGATGACTGCAGTGATTGCTGTAGTTATTCCAAAGTCTCTCTTTATTCTAGTGGAACTCATAAGCTCTACCTTGTGATAATGGATAACATTGACAACAGGCACCCATAAGAATGTGGGAATATGTACCAGGACCACATGAGAGGCTTCTTTAGGATTCCAGCAGGCAGCCAGCATGCAGAAGCTTGTGCAGTTTACATCTGTTGTACTAGTATTGGTTAGTAAAAGGAAGAAGAAGGACTTGACACAGATTGGCATGCCTTTGAAAGTAAAATTTGGTTTTGGTGCTATTTGAACACAGTCCTCAAATGGTTTATTGCCCTTAAAGGTTCCATTATGGTAGAAAAAAATTTTAGGGTGTATTGAATCATTAGGCCAGGTTGCTCTCATCCAAATGAATAAGTTCCTTTTCCCCCTAACAACAAATGACCAGATATAGTTAAAACAATGATCCTAGAATATGGGCAGTGCAATTTTTGTAGGGCAGTAGCATTAGTGGAGTGAGGAAACATCTGGAATGGGATGTTCTCCTGGTCTGTGGCTGGCCAGATATCTTGACTTGGCACCCATATTGGTTTGGTTTGGTTCTTTGGAAACACACACACACACCTTGCCCTCTTGTTAACATGGAGCAGGTGGTTGCCAGACCTTAGGGAATTCCTCCATCTTACTAGTGGGAGTGGAGTTTCCCTGGGGAGGGAAGCCCAATGTTTATAAGCAGGGCTAAGGCCCTCCTCACCAAAGACCAGAAATTATTTTTGAAGAGAACCACCACCAAGGGTTGGTGAGGATCCTTAATGTTTTCTGAGGTTTATGCTTGCCCAATGGGGCAAATGTGTTGCAAGTTATAGTTAAATGTTTACAGCTGGACAAGGATAAATCAAGTAAAAGTTTGTGCAAATTTTGAGGGGACAAATGAGATTGCTGATGGAGGAGCCTATGTGGTTCCAGCAAAGGCAAGAACATTGTCATAGTCATAATTAGGTGATATACCCTGTGGGTTACCTCTGGCTAGCATTTCTGGCAGCCTTGTATGTGATCTGATGTGGTATATGTGCCAGGGGTGTCCTCTTGACTGTAATAAGTCTTGAATAGTTTGCATGGTTTTGGAGATAGGATCCTTTTGGGACTTTAATTTTGCATGCTTCTGTGGCATAGCAGATATCTAAGAAAATATTTACGGGTTCTGATTGGGTCATTTCTAATACTTTAAGGACTGCGAATAACTCTCCTAGTTGTACTGCTCCAGGATTTGGTTGGGTATAGGCCCTTTCCATATGATTAACTCCCATTATTATTAACCCAAAATTAGTTTTATTGGCATCTGTAAGGCTATAGAAGTGTGGGGATGACATTTTTGATGGTGTAGCATAATTTTTTTATTTTTAATTCTTAAAGGGGAGAGCAGAAGTTTTCTGTGCCAAGGGGAATGATTATCCAGCATGCCAGGAAAACCTGTCATCATTTGTTGAAAATTGAGAGAGTATGTCTATAAGGACTGAGCATTTTGTATGGAGAAGGGAAGTATGATTTTGTCTGGCTCCTGTCTCAGTATTTTCCTCACAGTCATTCGTGCCCTGAAGGCAATAATGAAGGCTATATCAAATTTGGAGGTAAGGAACCCTAATTCGGAATGAGATAAATGTATTCACATTAGGGGGCCATACTGCCAGAGAACACCCAGGACTCTACTTCCTGTCTATAGGACAGTGCCATTAAAGGAACATTTGGGTGATACCATTGTAGGGAGGCAGAATAAGCAAGCTCGCTAACCTTTTCAACATTCCCTTAGCTTCCTCTGTCAAGGTTACAACACTGGAAGGAAAGAAATGGCCTTCCAGTAGGGAAAGCAAACCTTTCATTTCTTCATCAGGAATAGGGAGAAATTCTTTGAGCCAATTAACAGTGCCACATAACTCCTGGAGTTTAACATAAGAATACCTTGGATGCACCTCAATGGAGACATTGAGTAGACATATTGTCTAACTAATCTGATACCCCAAGAAAGAAAAAGGGGTACCCATTGTATTTTTTCTGAGGCTATGTGAAGAGTCTTTAAATTATCTAATATTTGGAGTAGAATTTTTTCAATCCTTTTTTGGTGTGGGTGGGCAAATAAGATATCATCCATATAGTGGATTACCAATATGTCATAAGGAATATTTTTAGGACTTGTTGCACATATATTTGACAAATTAGAGGACTGATTTTCATGCCCTGCAATAAGATTTTCCATTGGTAAAGTTGTGCAGGTTTATGTACATAAGACTCCCAAACTGTAAAGGCAAACCATTCTTTATCTTGTGGTGTCAGCAGTATTGAGAAAAAATAGTCTTTAATGTCTATTACTAAAATGTGCCATCCCTTGGGAGATAGCACCTGGATGTGGCAAGCCTGCCTGGGGGGACCCCATTTTTTCCATTAGTGCATTAATTTGTCTCAAGTCTTGTAACAGATGGTATTTGCCTGACTTTTTCTTAATAACAAATATTGGAGTATTGAACCTGCTATGGGATGGTTCAATATGACAGAGGAAAAGTTGCTCCTTAACCAAATCTTTTAAAGCTGATAATTTGGGATCCACAATAGGCCACTGATCCATCCATACTGTTTTCTTTGTGAGCCTATTTAAGGCTACAGGTTGTGGGATGACAATATTAGAAAGATGGTCAGTGGCCCTTAGACTTGGGGGTTAGACCCTGTATAGTAAGGGCAGCAGGGCTGTTGTCCTGAGTCGCCTGAATTGTCATGTGACATTATATCCTCATAAAGGGCTTTATCATCAGTAATAAGGACAGCACCCATTTCTTCCTAAAGGTCCCATCCCTAAAGGGTACTGGGGGGGCACACCTGATACAATAGGGTGGAATCTGCCTTGGTTACCATCTAAGGCCTTCCAATGAACTGGGTGAACAGTGGTCTTAGAGGTGGAGTTGCCACCCACTCCAGTAATGGTAGGGCCATCCTTGAACTTCCAGTGTGGGAGAAGGCTTTGGCATCATTGATGAGATGATGGTGGCATCGGCCCCAGTATTTACCAATCCTTTAATGGATTTACCATCTAGAAAAATGGTCATCATGGGACAGTGAGGAAAAATGAGGAGGGTTCAAAGACTTGATTTTGCTGAGTCAGTGGTTCCTTTTACTTGCCGGGCTGAGGGTTGCCCTGTTTGGAGTTTAAAAGCTGTTGTTGGGAGCTTCTCCAGTCTCATACCCAATGATAGCCCTTTTGGCATTAAGGACATTTGGTCTTTGGACAAGCCCTGGGACAATCCCTACATAAGTGGACAGACTGTCCAATTCCCAGCAATTATGGTCTGGAGGGGTGGAATTATCATTCTTGTCAAGTTTGACATTAACCAAGGCATTAATGGAAGCCATAAGGGCAGAAATGATCCCATTCTGTGTGTCAATATCATGGGCGGCTGAGACATGATATCTAACAGGTGCAATGACATTATTCGTGATGGTATTGAGCCCCGCCTAGGTTAGCTGTTTAATAAGGGTATCCTTGGTAGGGCCATATGGGATGCATTTTTCGACAACATTGGTGATATGGGTCAAAAATTCAGGAAATTGTTCTGCAGCCTGCTGGACAAGATTGAGGAAATAGCCTACACTGTCCTGGAGCCTACAAAGTTTAAGGGCCTTGAAGACTAAGTCAGACGCTTGTTGGAAATAGGCATGCAGGCTAATTATGGATTGTGATACAGGATCAGTGTATTGTCCACAGCCAGTAAGCATGTTGAAGGTGACATTAAGTCCAAATTGTAAGTTTGTATGGGCTTGGGTCTCTGCTGCATCATCATAGACTGAGTGCCATTGCAGCAAAACTGAAGGGTGAAGGACTGCTTTCAACATGGAGTACCAGTTGTAATGGGTTTGAAGCTGTATGGCTCATTGTCTGAATACCTGCTCAAAATAAGGGGAATCATTAGCTGCCTTTCTAATTAGGGCCAAATCTGCAATTGGAGTAACTCCTGAAGGTTGAGGAGTAGGGACCCAAGGTTGAGTGGCAGCATTGGGGCCCACATCGACAGGGATGGCGAAAAGATTGGTGTGTAGGGGGGTAGCTGTTGGCGGGAGGCAATTGCAGGTCACTCTTAGGGGGAGATTTGGGGACTGGTGACATTGCCATGGGCCTAGTTCCAGCCTCTATAGCGACAGAAGGCTAAATATCTTCCCAAAAATAGACACAGTGGGAGGGGGTTCCTTGGAGGACAAGGAGCAGAAAGGCTTTGTGGTGGCTCCATCAAATTAACGATATGTTGGTAGGTTGCCCATGACAGGGTATAGAGAAAAGGGTCGAACTTACGGAAGTAGCCCCCATCTGAGGAGAACGTTCCAATCCCAGAAGGGAAAGGGGATTCAACCACAGTCGAATGGCCAAAACCTTTCCATAAATTAAGAGACCAGCCACCACCCTGATGGCTCTTTAATAGGAGGTCACGTAACTGGCTTAGTTGCGAAGAAAGACTAGGAGAGGAAGTCCAATAGTCCACACTCCAAGGAGTGCTCGGGATTCCCAATAAAGCAAGAGAGCCTTCAGATAATCCTGGAGAGTGGCCCCGGGCAAAAGTTGTTAGTTGCTCTCAGACAGTGACAGAGTCCATGCAAGGACAAGGACTGAAAGGAAAGGGAAAGCTGTGTTTGCAGACCCAGTGTGCTGCTTTAGTGAAGGACTTGTGCGGTTTGTTAGGCTGCGGCCATATGCTCACACAGTATCTCCAGGCGAAAAGGACATGTTGGAGGGTCCTATATTGATCAGCCCATATGTGGAGGTACTGGGACGAACTGAGTTATGATGGAGAGTTCCTAACAAGGATGACAAACGGGAAAGGAAAGAAAATGTAGGGATAGGAAAGAAAGACCAAACTTAACAAGGGCTTAGAAAATGAAAATAGGGGTCAACTCATCGTAAACAGCCAAAGGGGGTGAACTCAAGACAGTGGCGGAGAATTGGGATGGGGACAGGAGCCAGGACAGCAAGCAAGAAAGAAAAATGACCAAAAGAGAGTAAGGAGGACACAAAAAGAGAGCAAAAGAAAAGGGTTCATCCAGGTGAGGCACCAGTTGTAGTTTTTGGTGGCCTGTTGCTGCTGCCTTATGCAGTCCCTGTTTCCTGAGGGGTGGGGCTGGGAGAAGACCGCTCACACTCTGGGAGATTTCAATTACAGAAGCTCTTTATTGTAAACAGTTTTTTTTTAATGGGGTCAGGGAAATTAAGCTGCCACAGGAACTTTGAAACTGGCGGTCACTGCTGGTGTGTTGTGATGGGCTAGGAGCCTGTGTCATTAGTTACTGTGCTTTTGGTCCCCTGACAGGTTGTCTTGGCCAATTTTGCTTACTCATTGTAAGTTTGCATGAGTTTGCTTGTGCTTGCGCTATTGCCCTGCCTCAAAAACTATACAGGATTTGTCTTGGTGTTTCTCCATTTTTTCAAGAACATTTTTGTGTTCATGTACATTTTTTTTGAGACAGAATCTCACTATGTATCCCTGGCTGGCCTGAAAGTCATTGTGTAGATCAAGCTGGACTCAAACTCACAGTACTACTCCTCAGCCTCCCAGGGCCTAGGATTAAAGAGATGTGCTATCACATCCAGATTGTTAATATACATTTAAAAATATATATTTTAATACCTGGATATCTATATATTCATGATAGTAGTGAGTTTTGAGCTTTAATGTTCTAAGCCTGCTTCATTTTTTTTCTTTTTTTGAGACAGGGTTTCACTGTATAACAGCCCTGGCTGTCCTGGAACTCAATTTGTAGACCAGGCAGGCCTTGAATTCACAGAAATCCACCTGCCTCTGCCTCCTATGTGCCAGGATTAAAGGTGTGTACCACAATACCTAGCTGACCTACTTGATTCAAAATATAAATTTATTAGATCTTCCTTGAAAGAAGCACTTTTGATGGTATTATTGATTTCTCCGCACAATTGGAAAGCATTTAAGTCAATTCAGATGATTATAACAGGTGAGAAGTGAGTTATGAGAACAATAAATAAATAGAAATATGGTCTCCAGGGCCTAGAGAGATCTGGTAATACATATGCCTGTAATCCCAGTAACCTAAAGGCTGAAAGGAGGAGGGTTTTAGGTAACATAGAAAGACTTACTTTTGGAATTAAATCATTAAGTATCATCATTTCTTTAGAAAGCATTTACTGATGTTGGTGTTCATGGTAATCTCCCATGGTTCCTCTGGCTTAAATTTAGCTGTTTTATTATTGGTAGTATCTGATAAAATCCACATACATTTTATTTATTTTCTGTCTCTCCTTACCTTAAGATGACTCTAGAGGTCTCTTGTCAGCTTCTGGAAGTTTGTCAGTAGTCAAAATGTAGATGCTGGAGATGAGTTATTTACCTTTTCCTTAAATGGGATGTTTTTGAAATATTTGTCCCATTAAATAGGAGAGACATATGCTCTGAGGAAGAAGGGGGAGTTGGGACCTTAGATGTCTTACATAGTGTCATAGTTACTGTTCTATTGATGTGAAGAGACGCCACGACCAAGGAAACTCACAAAGTATTTAATTGGAAACTTGCTTTCAGTTTCAGAGAGTTAGTATATGATCGTCATGGTGGGAAGCAGTCACGTATGACACTGGAGCAGTAGTTGAGAGCAAATAGAAAGAGAGACAGAGAGACAGACAGAAAGACAGAGACAGAGAAACTGGGCCTAGTGTGGGATTTTGAAACCTCAAAGCCCACACCCAGTGGTAAACCTCCTCCATCAAGGACACATCTTCTACTAACTGGAACCAAACATTTAAATATATGAGCCTATGGGGCCATTCTCACTCAAACCACCACATCCAGTGAAACTTCAATCCTGATTGAACTCACATATTCCTTTTCTTCATCTGATCCAGAGTCACTTAACTTGAGAATCACAGGAGTGAACTGCCAGGCTTCTCAACAATTCCTGTGCAATACAGTATGCCTATGGAGTGGCTAATGTGTAATATGATCTAGGAAATGAACTCATATTTGTTTGTTTTGGGTATCAAGGATTGAACCCAGGGTCTTGTCTTGCACATGCTAAGCCATCATTTCACCAATGAGTTACACCCACAACATAAACTTGTACTTAATTTGGATTACTTTACAGTAATGACTGCCAAATGGATAGCACAGAGATTGCAGACTACCCATGTTAGACTGTTTGCTATCAGTGAGACAAAGCTGAATTGCTTGCTTAAACCAGGAGGAACCTAAGTTCTTCCCAGAGTCCTATGGCTTTCACCCATTCTATACCCAGCATCAGTCTCTAATATAGAGCTGAGTAAATAACTCCAAATTATCAGTCTGAAAGAGAAACAAATAATGCTTATGCCTTTACTTCTTAAGGACTGAATTTAAAGGCATGTGCTACCACCATGCCTGGCTGCAGTTGGTCCATAGTAACAGCTTGATTGTTACCTCTATTATGATGAAGCTGCTGATGGTGACCCTGATCATAAACATTTTCTGGAAGAGAAATTTGTGCCTCTTACATATGCCCACAAGAGGGCAGCCTGAGATCTTACATGTCCGTGGAAAAGCCATGTAAAGCCTCAAGGCATTATGGGCAGTTTCAGCTTTTTGACCATTTTTTTTTCTTTCCAATTTTTCAGTCTTTTCTTTTTCTAATTGAAGAACATTTTGATAAGTACCCAGACTTGCCTCAGATTATAAGAAGACTTTTTATCATCAAGATTGTGGTGTGGTATACTGATCAAGGCTTGGGTCCAGCTTAGGTAGGCACATTGGTATGGGTGCTGGTGGCTGCATCTGATCAGACCCCCTGGGCTTTTTTTTTTTAACAGCTTCTCAGACAGAACAAATTCATACCAGTGAAACTTGAGGTAGAGACTAAAGCCTAAACGTGTTTTAAGATAAGAAATATCTGATGTTTTCTTCCTTATTCCTCTAGCACTAACTTCATGGCTTCCTTACAGCACTGTGTGTGTCTCTGTGTCTTGGAGACACTGAATAAGAGGTAGTTGAAACTGGTCAATCCTAGAGCTATCCCAGTTATATGTAGCTCTGGAGGCTGCCAGAGAGGCCAAGTTACAGAGATCTGTATAGGAAGCGATGAATTAAGGGCTTCACCAATTGTATGGAACATGGGGCACCTTGGAGTCTTGAAGGTGGGTGAGGTTTAAAAGATGACAATATTAGTGGTGGTAGAAGACGAGGAAGGTAATGTAAGCTAGACAATGTGCAGGTGATACTGAGGTCAAACTGTAAAGAGTCACATTGTGGGTAGTCTGGAATGAGTTAGAGTTGGGTCTTTAAATCCATGATGACATTCATATTATTGGTAGTCTCATAATAATTAAGAATTGACTAAAAATGAATAATAATATTATATATATTTATATATTATACAATAATAATAATAAAAACGGATAATGTCACTTGTGTTAAGGGTTGTATTTTTCTAGTACTTGTCTCTTGAGCTTTAATATCCTGATACATAATTTACACTGCAAAACCAAACATATGTTGGAAATCATGACAGTTCAATTTGTCGTGTCATTCCCTATCTGTATCTCCAGTACCTACACTGTAGGCCTGGCTTCTTTGACCCTCTCTCGAATAACAAATAGAAAAGACACTAGAAGTGCATATTGCTATGGCAAGAAAACTAGTATTCACATATGAAGTTGGTATGATGTTCCCAGAGGAGAAGGGCCCAGATACTGGGAATGTGGTTGCATTAGAAATAAAGCTTGTTTCTCCAAAATGCAATGCTTAAGCTATATATAGCTAATTTTCATGAACAGTCAATGGAACTACAATAAATTATTCTAAACTTAAACAGCCCTTATTTATTTATTTATTTAAACTTGAATTTAGAAAACCTTTTAGGGCCTTATGGGGAATGAGATGAGGATATGGAGATGCAGGGAGAGTTCCTGGACATTTTTGGGTAGCTGTTACTTGTTTCATCTTATTTGTTACAGATACTTGGATTATAAATATATAGGAGTATATTATTTTCGTTTTTTCTGTGTAGTTCTCAGATATTAAGATTGACACCAAAGCAAACTTGGAAGAACTAAAATTAAACTTGAGGATAACATTTTATAGTACTCTCCTGAGGTGCTTGTATATATTCACAACTGACTTATTTCAGAAAATTAAATCTTTTTCTTTTTCTATAATAATTGATATCCAAAATCATATTCACCTTTTGACTTTTCCTCTCTCCTAAATTATTCTTTCCTGGACCTGCAAGCCAGATTAGAATAGGACTGGTGAGCTTCTATGCACACTGCTAGATTTCTGTGTCATTTAATTGCATTTCTGACCCCTTTAGGGTCAGAACTAAAGGGCTGTTGTTAGCACCACTGCACCACTCATTGGCAAACACATGTGGAAGCCATGACTGCTGTCCCTGAGTTGTTAGGACTAACTGAGAATGTATGATGGGAAGTGAGTTCCTTGAAATGAATTGATGACAATGGATAATACTTGTATATATCTATGCCCAGGATCATATACCCAACCATCTCTAGCACTCAGTAAATAAAGAAGAATAAAATACTGAAATCATGTTTTCTATCTCATAGGCATGGATGGATTTTTAAAATCAGATGAGAGACAAAGATTAGCCAAAGAGAGACGAGAAGAAAGAGAAAAATGTCTGGGTAAGTTGTATATTTTGGCTGTTGAAGTTCAAGAAAGTAGAAATGAGATAGTGTCATTTCTAAGGTCATTAGAAATCTGTGAATGAATAGGAAGAGAACTAAGACTTGGTAGACAAGTCTAGAGAATTGAGGATGAACTCACACAGTGACTGTCAATGATCACAAACACTGCATAATTCTCTGAACAGTTCATTTACTCACCAAATATGGGACCTCCACTATGTCCTAGTCAGTATCCTTGGAGCTATGGACAACAATTGCCTCCACTGGGACTGGAGAGATGGTTCAGTGGTTAAAAGCACTGACTGCTTTTCTGGAGAACACAGGCTCAATTTCTAGAACACACATGCCAGCTCACAACTGTCTGTAACTCCAGTCCCAGGGGTTTCAATGCACTCTTCTAGTCTTGTTGGGCACTGCACATGCATGGTGCATATACATACATGCAGTCAAAACACCCATACACATAAACACAACAAAACCATTGCTTCCTCTGATCTGAGGAATGACTTGATGCCCTCATTTATCCACTATGTGTATTCACCTTCTATTTTGGTATCTAGAAGAGTCATCCTCAAGAGAACTGTAAAAACCAACACCCATTTTCTATATTACCACAGTATGCCCAGTTGAAAAAGGCTTTTATTTATTGACCTCCTATTGGCTGTAGATACCACCATGGAGTGATGTTAGGCAGGTATATGATAATTTCCCCTATTGAATTAAGGTGAACAAGAAGCTTTTGGGTTCTTGTTTGGCCTCATGGGCAGTTCAGGCACTATCTCCAGGGAACCTTTCCCTAGCCTGCTAAGTAGAGGTAAGGACTTCTTAGTAAATGGCTTGATGGGAAGACAAGGCTTTGTGTATCTTAATGCTTTGCCTAGATCACTGTGCATGCTCATTTAACATGATTTTATTGAATGTACACTTAAACTATCATTATTATAGTCACTGTATGACTTAGCTGTTGTATATAAGTTTGGCTTAATGATAGCAATAATAGCCACAATTCCTATTTGTAGAAACATTATTTTGTGTTCTATATGCATTTTATCATTTTCTTCACCATATTGTTATTACTATCTCTGTGTAACTGAGATGGAAAAAAGGCAGAGAGATGACATTTGACATGCCCCATACCACTTAACTTAATTATTGCATCCTAGGATTTCACCAGATTATTTCTGTGTTCTTGGTCTTAATTCAGTCTTCTTAAGGAGCTCTTGGAATTACACGTATGCTTCCATTTCTCAGCTGCCAGGGAACAGCAGATCTTAGAGAAACAGAAAAGAGCCAAACTTCAGTATGAGAAACAAATTGAGGAGCGATGGAGAAAACTTGAGGAACAGCGTCAGCGAGAGGACCAGAAGAGAGCTGCAGTGGAAGAGAAGAGGAAGCAGAAGCTCCGAGAAGAAGAGGTGAGGTCCTGAGAGCCTCCTACCCGAGCCAGCTCAGCAATTCATATAAGGCAAAAGTGTTCAGAGCATTTTGTATACTGCCCAAGAATGGGCTATAAGAAAGACTAACTCCCAAATCTTGCCTGATGACTTAGCATGCCACCTTTCAGTACCACAATACAAAGAGTTAGTGGGTGTAGCACTGGCAGAGTTGCAAAGAGACTTAGCCATTCAATTCAGATTTGTTGTATAACACAGGGCAAAATGCTTGCTCTCTCTGGGCCCTGGTTTGCTTGTCTCTGCCGTGAGGGGTTGAATTTTTAATGGTTTCCAAGGCTTCTTTCAAGCATAACTTTTTCTGACTAAATTAAGACACACAGGGTCTTGTGGCTTGGGTTTGAGTGATAGAAAACTGAGTGTTACAGCCAGGAGGAGGTCTGTGCGTTGAAGACAGACAAAAACCGAGTATAATATGATCGTTATTTACTGCTTGAAAAATATTCTATGTTTGAATTCAAAGATGCTAGTGTATTTAAATTTTAATGTAGTTCCCTGCTTTAATCATCCTTTTCAGTTACCTTTTAAAAAAGAAATGGAATAAAGTTATCACTATGGAGTCCATTATTACTAAACTTTGGAAGTGTTTTCAGGAAGCATATTTGAGTTATAGATTTTCTTAACAAATATATTTTAAGGATGTAATCATACCCTTGTATCAGGAGATCATCATTTTTTATTCATAAGGTGTAATGACTCATCTTTTAGTATGAGCAATGTAGCAGTTTGTCAATTTCCAACACTATAGAATACATAAACTTTTATTACAAATTTAGTGTTTTTAAAGTCTATGAATGATTATTATATATTTACTTCTTTTTATAATAAGATTTAATAAGAAAATAAAAACACATCAGAATTGGACAGGACAAGCAAACAGAATAAAAAGATCCCAAGAATCAGAGACCCACTCATTTGAACACTCAAGAATTCCATAAAAGCACTAAACTTGAAGCCATATTATATAACAGAGGAACTTGTACAGACCTGTGCAGGGCCACATGCTGCTTCAGTTTTGTGAGTTCATATGAGCTTTGATCCTGTTGATTTAGAGGGCCTTGCTTTCTTGGTATCTGCCATCCTCTCTGGCTTTTACACTTTCCACCTCCTCTTCTATGGGGTTCCCCAAGCCCTAAGAGGAGGGACTTGATGGAAACATCTGTTCCAAGTTCTCTCTCTACATAATGTCTGGCTATGGGTCTCTATGTTTCTTCCCATCTGCTTCAGGAGGAAGCATTTCTGATAATGACTGAGCAAAGCACTGATCTATGGGTATAGCAGATTGTCATCTGGAGTAATTTTATTGCTACATATTTTATTGTTTTATTTTTAGGACGTTGGTTTTGAGTTTCCCCTAGGTCCCTAGACTATTTAGTCTCAGGCTCTTGGTCACCCAAGGAGTATGGGTTCTATCTTGTGGAGTGGGCCTTAAATCAAATCAGATATTGGTTGGTTACTCCCACAAGCTTTGTGTCACCATTGCCCTAGTATATTTTGCAAGCAGGACACCATTGTAGATCAAAGGTTTGTGGCTAGCTTGGTGTTTACGTCTCTCTTTTGGTAGCATGCAAAGTACCTTCCTGCACCAACAACTTAGTTGTAAAGGCTCTGTGTAGGTACCAGCTCAACTTCTCCATGTTCAATGATTTGTGTTTCTTCAGCAATGACACCTTACTGTCAGTTTGTGGATAACAATCTATAATTTTGGCAACCGCCTGGGTTATATAAGGATTCGCATGGGACTCTTTTAGCCAACAGCTCAATATGTAACTAGTTCCAATACTGGAAGCTTCATTTGGTGATCAGAAATGGCCAATTGGGACTCTACCTCATTATTTGGTAATTTCACTTAGATCACCTTCATATATGTATATGTTTTAGGAAACTTCTACTGTATTAGGTTTCCATATGAACCCCCATGCCCCTTAATTTTAGCCATCTATCAACATATTCCCTCCCTCATCCCTCTCTCTTCTTCCACTCCTAACTTATTCCAGCCCACCAATTCATCCATAACTATCTATTCTATTTCCCATTCCTAATGAGATCTATCTGAACCCCAAGTCACTTACTCTGTACCTAACCTCTGTGGTTCTAGGATTGTAGCTTGTTTATCATTGACTTAATGACTATTAGCCACATATAAGTAAATATATATCATATTTGTCTTCCTGGGTCTGTGATGCCTCACTCAAAATGATCTTTTTTCTAATTCTATCCTTTTACCTGTAAATTTCATGATTTCATTTTTTATTTATCGATATTTATTGAGCTCTACATTTTATCTAC
>JAQHUG010000127.1:1624307-1636170 GCA_028555095.1 Dicrostonyx torquatus | reverse complement strand
TTTGGTCTTTTCATGGTGTTCCAGATTTCTTGGATGTTTTGTGTTACAAATTTGTTCGATTTGTTGTTTTCTTCGACCAATGAGTTTATTTTCTCTATCATATCTTCAGTGTCTGAGATTCTTTCTTCTATCTCTTGTATTTTATTGGTTATACTTGTCTCTGCAGTTCCTGTTCGTTTATCTAACTTTTCCATATCAAGCCATCTCTCGGTTTGTGTTTTCTTCATTGCTTCCATTTCAGTTTTCGAGTATTGAAGTGTTTCCTTTACCCATTTGATTGCTTTTTCTTGGTTTTGTAGGGTTTCTTTGAGGTATTTATTCATTTCTTCTTTTTGTTAGTCTTCTCATCCCTTTCTTTAAAGGGGTTTTTCACCTCTTCTTCAATGGTCTCTATCACTTTCATAACGTTATATTTAAAGTTGAATTCTTCTACTTCTTCTGGAATAGGGTGTTCAAGTCTTCTTGTTGCGTGATCATTGGATTCTGGTGTTGTCATGATGCTGTTTATGTTGTTGGAGGAATTCTTGCAATGGCGCCTCCCCATCTCTTCCTTCTGATACAGCCAGGAGAGTCTTGGTATCTTGCTCCAATCTTTGCTCAGAGCAGGAACAGGGACTCCTGGTGGGCCAAGGCCCTTGCAGAGGAAGGGGTGAACTTGCTGGGGGAGGGCAGGGTCCTCTCTGGATCTCTGACCTCAGCACAGGAACAGGGACTTCCCTCTGGATTCCTGACCCCAGCACAGGAACAGGAACTCCTGATGGGCGAAGGACCTGTGCAGAGGAAAGGGCTAACTTGAGGGGGAGAGGGGACAGGGTCGTGTAGAACAAAGAGGCCCCTGCAGCAGGGGTTGGAGGTGCCCGCACCCCCTTCTGGGGACCTTCTGGCAGTGCGCGCTCACACTCACCCCTCTGGGTCGCTGACCCTGTGTCCACTATCTTATGAGGTCCTTCTGACATGTAGAAAATCTACCAAAACTCTTCCTGAACTAAATTTATTCCAGGGTCAAGTGTTTAAAACAAATTAGTTTGCTAGTTAAATATTTATTGTTAAATTCATGTAATGAAATACTATTTAGTCTCAATCTTGGGCAGCTTTGTTTCACTCATCTGGTGGTAAAGTTCTGTTCCTTCCAAGTTCCAACTTCTATCTGGAAGACCACCACTGTTCATCATCAGAACTTAAGATCATCAGGATAGGACATCTAAGAAATTCACACTCATGATTGGAGAGTGCCTGACCCCAAACTAGAACACTGATGCTTAAGTCATGATCACTCAGGTTTTGCTATTCTAAATTAATTTTTCTTGATTTTATTAATCCACAAAAAACTTAGCTACATATTTGTAGTTCAGTAGAGGGTTAGTCTAATCCTAGAGCAGTGTAATGACCAGCCTTACCTCGGCCTTCTCCAGTAGAAGCTAGGAGTGTAACTGGTATTTGCATTGTCATCGAGGTAGTGGGGGTACAGAATTAGAACACCTTTGCTTCACTGTCAAGAACAACTTTATGAAACAAACACTTTGGTTAATATGGATAATTTGATAAATCCTACTTTAAAAGAGAAGCCTGGTATCTGTTTTTATTTTCTAGTTAAAAATTAATTAGTCCTTGCCACCACCCCACCTATACACATACACCTAACTGTGGCAAGGCATTAGGTGTTTTATTTTGTAGCTAGATGTTTCTGTATCTTTGTCAAATCTTGGACTATGCAGTATTATCTTAAGAGTAATATGAGCAGAAAAGTATTACAATGTAGAAAAAGAGCTCAAAGATGAAAACGAGGCTTTATAAAATGTGTTTCAAAGTCAAGTGCTGTTCTCAAAAGCTATATACAGGGCTGAAAATTCAAATTGTACTTCAGTTTAAACTTTTCTCATGTTCTCAATTTGAAAAGCTATATTTGGTACTGGAACCAAATTTCAGTTCTCTTAACCAGACTTGAGACAGGCTTGAAAGAGTTAATGCTTATTGAGCATTATTCATAAGCAAATCAGGAGCTGGCATAGCAACAGCATCTCCCCAGGGAGAAGAGGGGAAGGGACAGGACAGGACACAGTGTTCACAGTCTGTGGTTGGAGAAGCCAGCACTAGCCTAGCTGTATTGTTTACTCTCAACCCACCAAAAGGCATTGGTGTGGTGAAGAAAGCACACATACATGGGTTTGGGATGCTGAGCACAGAAAATCCCATTTGGTGACTTTCTAGGCACCAGTGCAGTACAACTGAGTACTTGCTACTGTTTTTTATTAATATTCTATGCTTTTTGCTTTGGGGGAATTTGGGCAGGAACGCTTGGAAGCAATGATGCGCCGGTCCCTGGAGCGCACACAGCAACTAGAGTTGAAGAAGAAGTGTTCATTGGCAGGATCACTGGCCTCAGGGCCTGGCGGACGCGATGGTGAGTTTAATGCTATCTCTGCGTGGCAGGGCCTCTATGGGGAGATCACAGGCATGACCGGATGTCTGCAGGACTGGAAGATGCTATGCACAGCTTTACAGGCACCTTTTCAGATGCTTAAACTGCCATGCTTCTTGTGTGTGTATGCATTTCTCATAAAGGGAGCTGTCATTCTTTTTGCTATCAGATAGTTGAAGCAGGAATATTGTGCTTTGGGGGAAAAGCAAAGAAAGCAAATACAGTCTACCTGGACTAAGCACGCAGGACCAAAAATAATCTCATTTTAGGAGAGAGATAATGGCAGGAGGCACAGTCACAGCCCTAAATGTGACTGGAAAAGGTATAGCGGTTACTCTCTAAGAAGGGCCAGCCTTTTCCTTCTTCCTTATGATTTTTTGTTGCTTTTTTGATTATTTCATTTTAAAGCAACTTACTTCATTATCCAGTTCATAATCATCTTTCAATTTTCAACTGCCTCAATGGATAATTACTAATATCAGGATGACTTTTTCCTCTTTTCAGTGTCATAGTATGTTTCAGGTATCTCAGTGTTCTGTTATGTAGGATTTATGTACTAACTCTTTTTGAGAGCAGATGTTTAAATTACCATATCCTGACTTTGCCATCTTGTCCTTTTAATTATTTGGCAGTGAATATACCTTTTCTTTTTTCCTTTTGAGAAGGCAATAACTAATTTGTTACTTTTCTTATTTCTTTATTAGAAACTAAATTACAACAACAAATTGGAACTTTTTATTTTACCTCTCTTTGCTCTGATTTTTTTCTGCATAGGTGAATCAGAAAATACCCCACCCCTTCCTCTAATTTTAGCAGCCAGCACCCTCCCTTCGGACACAGGGACCACTACAGCTGCTACCGAGTCCACCAACGGTATACACAAGCATCACCATACCATAGTGTTTTGTGATAACTGTTCTGATCACCCTCCTCCATCACTGTGTCTGTCTCAAGTACTTTCACAATTGATTTCTTAGTCTGACTTGTCATGACTTTTTCTCTAGAGGTGGGAATAGCATTCCCATATATTTTTGTTCTTAGAGCTGCATGCTTTATATCTTAGTGTCCTGGAGACATTTCATCCTTAGCTCACTAATTTCTGCCTTTAAAAAAACCTCATCAGTATTTGACATTTGTGCATTTAGACATTTAACAGTTGCATTGGCAATCTTATTTTAGGTATCAAGTAACAAGGCACTTTCATTACTTCTGGTGAAAAACCAGAAATCACACAGAATAAACAATACAGCTAGGCTAGTGCTTGGCTAATGTGATAAATTTCTGAAGAAGTGTTCAAGAGGTAGTGGTAGCAAATTTCTCAGTACTAACATGGGGAATCCACATAGTTAGACAACTTGGCTTTCTGTCTAACTCCGTCTCTCTTTCCAAAAGGCTTTTTGTTTCAGATACAAACATAGAAAATGCTTATGGTCTAGACTAAGAGAAAAACTTAGTTTGCATTTAGTAATGACTTTAGAAATATTATACATTTGAATGATAAACTGAAAATAGAAATAGAAGGGATGTGATATTTACCAGCAATATAGAGAAGAATATTAATTGCAGGAATAAATATTTTATTTTTGGCTTTCTCTGACACAGAATATCCTTATTGGTAGTATCACAGATTTTGCTTTATGGGTTGAGATTTGGTCCTCTTCCATGGAAAGGTGAGAACCGAATAGTACTATCTAAGGCCAGTAACAAGGTGAGATGTGTAACTCAGACATATAATTTATGGAAATTCCAAAAATATCAAGATGAAATAATATTTTAATGCTGTATTTTGAAAGATTTAAACCATAGAACAATCCATGTTAAACACAATAACATTGTCTCACACTTTTCCTCTCTCCCTCCTCTGCTTCCCCAGGGAACCCATTATGTTACCTTTTCTAAGCAAGCACTCCACTACTGAGCAACATCCCTGACCATAATATTGAATTTCTGGAGATTAGAGCTATGCTAAGCCAGATCAGAACCTGAGACAAAGGGGAAAACGTGTACAGTTATATACATGGCTTTATAATTTCTTGTGGTTGCTTATTTTCCCGGAAAGTTAAAGTAATTAAAAATCAAAGAGTAAGAGTGTTAAAATTTAAAACATAATTTCAAATATAAGTATTTTATGTATCCTCAATTAAAATATGTTATATTTTGATTTTATCTTAAATAAAATGATTTAAGGTTGCCACTTGGCCAGTAGAAATTGCCCTTCACAAGGAATTCTCTCATTTGAAAATATAAGCTAAATTTTGAAAATATTAGGAGTTAGCTTCCTCAACAGCAATGCATGCATAGTTTTACTTTTGCCTTGGGTTTTAACATAGTTTCACATGCAGTGTCAATAATTTTCTGTTGGTTGTAATGATTTAATTTAGAAGTCAATCTAAAACAGTGACTGGAATATGAGAACACCAAATCTAGGGCCAGAAGTTTAAATCCTTACTGTACTGTTAAAGCATTTGCAGAAGACCCATTTTAATGTTATCTCTTTAAATAGGAGAGTCAGCACCTGCTGAAGTTAGTGCTACTTTAAACACAACTCCTTGCATTATAAATTGCATTCTTTTCCCAATCTGAGCCTCACATAGCATTCAGGAAAAGTTCTGTTTCATCACATACAGTTTTAGTCAAGGTGCAAGATATTTCTAGGAGCAGTTGTCCCTGGTGGACACAAGAAAACACTAGGTGGGATTAGTATCATTTTAGCTGAGTATCTGAGTGAGTATGAACATTTAATTTAATGAAAAGAACATGGTAAATTGCAAACCAGTGGTTGCTGTAGCCTAGACACTTCCAAATTAAGATAATTAAAGCAGTGTGCTATGCTGCAGTGGCACACCACTGAATATGTGTGGATGAGGACAGGAAGGACACCTTGAGATTTGATTTCACAGGCTACAGTGATATGAAAACCAACATCTTTAATGCATTTCTCTGCAGCATGTGACAAACTTTCAACATCAACCATGAATTTGCCAAAGCAGATGGAGCCTCCTATGAGTAAACGCCTGTCTTCATCCACCGTGGCAATATCTTATTCCCCAGACCGAGGCAAGTGAATGGGTAGACCTTGTCTCTCCAGTTTGCTTCTTTCTGGTGTGAATGTCTTGACAGTGTCCTTTGCAAAAGCCTTCTCTCAAGCCTTCTGCAAGTATTAGTACTGTCTTAACCTCTAGGGTCTGACTAACAGGACTTTGGAAAGTGATATTGTTCCATAAGGAAAGGTCATTATTGATTGATAGGAATTGATATTCTCAGTCTGCAAGAACCTATTCCACAGAGCATGGAGAAGGTTTTTTGTTATTGTTGTTGTTGTTTTAAGCTCCTGCTGGGTCAGTGATATAATTGATTAACCAGAAAGAGCAGAATTGATTAGTTAGTTATCTGGAAGACTTGATAACAGAAAAAATGGGACTCTGAAGTAATTCATGGTTTGTAGACCTGCCTATTTTATAAATGAAACCAGAAGTACAGAAATAATATGAGGATGCTTTTTTTCATTTATTTTACATTTCCACCTACCTCCTGTATAACTGCCCCATCCACTCTTCCTCCATTCAGAAAGGGGCAGACCTCCCATGGAGTCAACAAAGCATGGCATATCAAGTTTAGGCAGTACCAAGCTATTCCTCTGCATCAAGGCTGGGTGAGGCATTCCAGCATGGGGAATAGATTAAAAAAAAAGCCAGCTCATGCACCAGAAACAGATCCTGATTCCACTGCTAGGGGCCCCACAAACAGACCAAGCCACACAACTGTCACCCACATACAGAGGGCCTATGTTGGTCCTAGCTGTTGGTTCAGAGTTCGTGAGCTTCCACTAGCTCAGGTCAGCTCTCTGTGGGTATCCCTGTCCTGATCTTGATTTCCCCCCACCACATTGTTCATATAATTCCTCCTCTTTCTTTTCAACTGGACTCTAGGAGCTCAGCCCAGTGTTTAGCTGTGGGTCTCTGCATCTGCTTCCATCAGTTACTGGATGAAGTTCTCTGATGACAATTAAGGTAGTCACCAATCTGATTATAGGAGAAGGCCAGTTCAGGCACCTTCTCCACTTTTGTTAGGAGTCTTACCTGGGGTCATTCTTGTGGATTCCTGGGAGTTTCCCTGGTCACTAAGTTTCTTCCTAACCCAATTTTACTCCACTCTATCAAGGTATCTCTTTCATTACTCTCCCCTTCAGTCCCACCCCACAACTCGATAAACTTGAGTCCTCATGTTCCCATCCATCCCCTCCCCCTCACCTCACACACTCCCAGTTTACCCAGGAGATCTCATATATTTTCCCTTCCAAGGGAAATCCATGTGGAGGATGCCTTTTCAAGCAGTGTTTTGGTTTGGGAGACAGTGTATATAGAGGGACACATAACTATTTTTAGAACCTGAGTAGATGTAACAGCATCTGTGTTCTGATGGAGGCTCAGAAAATTCATTGGAAGCCTGAATTTTTGCCTTTTATTATACATAGGTTAAAAAAGAGAGGGCTCTTCTTGTGTAACATGCATATCCTAAAGCACCAACGAAGGAAAATTGGGTACTATAAGACTATTGAGGTTGTCAGGTTCACCAAGGGATGATCAGAAAGAGGTTTGTGCCTTGGAAGAGGATAATGGGCTTTCTTGGTTGTCATTCACTGACGTTGACTCTATCCCTCCATTCTAGAGGCATAATGTATGCAGCAGAGTTCCTATAAGTGTCATAATGCTGCTGATTTCTGATACCCATTCATGGTAACTACTAGACACATGGAGGGAGGAAAGAGTTTGAAGAGAAAATGCTTGACACTTTTTAACTCTACAGCTATTCCTTTAGTGAACATATTCCATATTTTTTCATTCCATTTCTTTGCATTGATGAACATGCAAAAATAAATATATTATATCATGGTTGACAACTATTATCTGCTTGGTAGTCTAAACTGAAAAGTGTTAATCTCCATACCATTTACTAAATAGCTATCTAAACAATATCCATTGTCATATATTATATCCCCCAAACCAAAACATTTTAGTTATTAGATTTTATTTTCTTTTTCTTTTTGAGTTTTTGTTGTTGTTGTTGTTGTTTTGGCATAGATTTTTCAGGCAGGATCTCATTCTATACTTCAGACTGACCTTGAACTCCTGATATTACTACCTCCATTCCCAAATGCTAGGTGTAAATCATCACATCCTATGGTCATTGAATTTTGGATCATGAATCCTAAATGATAATCGGTTGACTATTATTTTTGTGCTGTTTGTGTAATTTTGCCCTTAAATCCTTTTTTTAAAAGGTCCGAAAGTATTTATTTTTGTACTGTTATAGGATAGCACTTTTCATTTTAAAAAATCTTTTTTTGTTTGTTTGAGACAGGGTCTCTCTTTGTAGTTCTGGCTGTCCTGGAACTCGCTTTGTAGACTGGACTGACCTCAAACTCAGAGATCCCCTGTGTCTGTCTCCTGAGTACTGGGATTAAAGGCATATGCCACCATGCTTGACTTTGTATTTTTTTTTAAATTAGTTTTTTAAAAAATATTTCTTACCTGGGCGATGGTGGCACACACCTTTAATCCCAGCACTCAGGAGGCAGAGGCAGGTGGATCTCTGTGAGTTCGAGACCAGCCTGGTCTACAAGAGCTTGTTCCAGGCCAGGCTCTAAAGCTACAGCGAAACCCTGTTGCGAAAAACCAAAAAAATTTTCTTTTAATTAATTTTTTTAATTTTTAAAAAATTTTTATTGAAAACATATTTTCTCATACAATACATTCTGACCTGACCACAGTTTTCCTTTCCTCCATCCCTCCCAACTCCCTCTGACCACCCCTCTCCCTGATATCCACTCTCTCTCTGTTTTCTCTTCAGAAAACAGCAGGCCTCCAAGAAGGCCTAAAATGAAGTTTTGTTGTTGTTTCATAGGCACAATCCTACTTTTTCTAGTGTGAGATGTACTTAGGGAGTACTTAGTGAGTCCATGTAACTTTTGAAAGGGGTGTTAATTCTCTTCAACTAATACAGATCACTGTGGTTTTTTGTTTATTTTGCTTTGTTTTGGTTTTGAGACAGACCCTTACTGTGTAGCTCAGAATTTTCCTGGTTCAACCCCCAGGAGACTATAGGTGTGTAATATTACATATAGCTCAGGCCACTGTAATAGAGTGAGTGAACTCTTCTAAACTCTTTTTATTTTCCTTTTCTAAACTCTTTTTTTCGAGACAGGGTTTCTCTGTAGCTTTGGAGCCTGTCCTGGAACTAGCTCTTGTAGACCAGGCTGGTCTCGAACTCACAGAGATCCGACTGCCTCTGCCTCCTGAGTGCTGGGATTAAAGGTGTGTGCCACCATCGCCCGGCTCTTCTAAACTCTTAAGTTATATCTTACTTGTTTGATTTTGTTAGGACAAACTCCAAAGCCATCCTTTGTTAGAATTTTTTATTTCCACATTTGTCTTGCTGCCAAAATGTTAAATGTCACATGCACTATCTTGTTTAAACATTATTTTCTTTTACTTTAATCCTGCTTTTTAAAAATTTAATTTAATTCAGTCCCTCAGCTCATTGCATGCACCTTAGTTCCATGGAACCCTTTCTTGTTTTGAGACTGTTAATACCCACACAGGCTTCTTTAGCCAGAAGCAGAAGTATATGTATGCTCTCTGAGCAGGCCAGTGACTCATGTAAAAGAGACCAAGCTGTGATGTCAAAGAAAATTCCTGAAACAGTTTTGATCAGACTTGGATTCCTGAATTTTTGCATTTTGCTTCTCATTTGCTGGCTTTATGAAGTTCTTTCAATGGTTAATAGCATTTTCTGCCTGGCTATGTTTTGCTATTGCTGTTTCTTTTAAAGATGATTAATATATAGGTGAGTAAACTATTTTATGACTGACTGGTGGTATGTGAATGAGGTAGAAAATCAACTTGATGGTCTATGGAGGTTAATTGACTTTTCTTAGATGGTTTGGAAAAGTAGCATATAGATCTTACTCCCTGGAGCACCACAGCTGGCTTTATCCCTTATTATTGCTCATATGTAAAATGGGAGTTTTTGTTTTTTATTTGTTGTAATAAAAACTGTATATGGTGGTGAATGTTTGTAATGCCAGCTACTCAGGAGGCCAAAGTAGAATGATCATAAGTTTAAAGCCAGTCTGGGCAACATAGCAAGACCATGTTTCAAAAATTTAATATTAAATTATCACGAGGATTAAATGAGATCATAGTATAAATAAGATAACACACTGGTTGGCACAGATTAAGAGCTCAAAAAATGTCTAGAGTCTTGCTACTTAAAACATGATCCATGATCGCCACAGGGTACAAATCCGACAGGAGGAAAAGCGCTTTGAAAGGTTGTCATGCAGTGATGGCTTAGTGTGATCAAAAGTGCATTGTGGGGGCTGGAGAAATTGTTCAATGGTTAAAAGCATTGGCTGCTCTTCCAGAGGACTTAGAATCTGTTCCTAGCACCTACATGGTGGCTCACAATCATTTTTCCCTCCAGTTCCAAGAGATCCAATGTCTTCTTCTGACCTCTGCAGGCACCCATCATATATTTGGTGTGCAGACTTATATTTAAGCCAAACACCCATAGACAAAATTAAATATATTTCTAAAAAAATGAAAAAAAAAACAGCAATGGAAACTTTGTAGAAAGGCGGCTCTGAGATCCTCCCTATCCTGCACATTGAAGTCTGGCAAACATTGGCCTTCCTTAACCAAATACAATTAAATCATGATGTCAAGATTTAGGGTAAGCATTTTCTTCATTTGCAGATGAGCTCTACAATGTTATCAGGTCCACTCTAGTCTTCATTCCGAAGATACAGTGGATTTGGTGAAAATGACATCAAATTACATATGGTCTATTTTTTTGTTTGCTTTGGGGGAAGGGACAGTAGTCCAGGCTTCTTTCAAACTTACTATGTATCTAAAGCTGGCCTTGAACTCTTGATCCTTCTGCATCCATCTCCTACATGTTGAGATTGCCAGTATAGGTCACTATGTCTGGGTATAAAACCTCTTAAGTGGTTAGGATTTGATTTGGCAATTCTGCTCTTGGATATAGAGCCATAAAAATTAAAAATATTTCAAAATCAGTAGCAGCATTATTTACAGTAGCCACAAGCGGAAATAGCTTGAATAAATAAACAAAATTAAGTATATATGTAAAGTAGAAAATTATTCAGCTTTAAATAGGAAAGGAGGTTTGGCAATAGGTAGTGTACACCTTTAATCCCAGCACTTGGGAGGCAGAGACAGGCAGCTTTCTGTGAGTTCGAGGCCAGCCTGGTCTTTAGAATGAGTTCTAGGACAGACAAGACTGTTACACAGAGAAACCCTGTCTCAAAAAACAAAAAAACAAGAGAGAGAGAGAGAGAGAGAGAGAGAGAGAGAGAGAGAGAGAGAGAGGAGAAAAAGAAAGAAAGGAAGGAAAGGAATGCCAATAGATGAAGTTTGAAACTATTCTAAGTAAAAGAAAGCAGTCACAAAATACCATAACTTATATGATTCTTCTTATGTAAAATGTCTGAAATAGAGAAATCCGTAGAGACAGACAGTAGATTAATGTTTCACAATGTTTCAAGGAGTGTAGGGGAGGAAAGAAATAGTAGTGACTGCTTAATGAGTTAAAGGTTTTATTTGTGAATCTTAAAATGATTTGGAGTTATGGTTATAATTGTGAATATACTAAATAATCACTGAACTGGACATTTAAAGGAGGAATCATATGTTATGTCAGTTCTACCTCAACGACAAACCCCAAATTATTAGCAAGTAGGAAGTACCCCCATTTTTGAGGTGAATTGTTTCAGGGATCCTTAAGACTAAGCTCAGGTTTGATGATTTTCTCAGAAGATTCAGCATACAAGTATACTCACCTCTTTTATTTATTATGATGAAAGGATATACAAAAATCCACAAAGGAGAAAACAACTAGGAACAAAGTCTAGAAAAGACAAGGCACAAGCTTCTATAGTCTCTCCAACATAGTCACTCAGGATGAGTTTCCTGGAGTTAAGGCAAGAATGTACTGCCAACCATGGAAGCAAGTTGATTCTCAGTTACAGGATTCTGATCATGTGAACTCCTTACCCAGTATGTATACTCTTGAAGTGAAAGTAGATATTCAGAATTTTTTTTTTACATACAGTTAAGAAACAATAAATCATCCACTCACCAGCTAATGGTGGGAACCTTGACACAAAGCCTTAAATTCCCAGGTATTGTTCAGATACCCACCTTAGGAACGGGCCTTTCCAAGAACAGCAGTAAAATCTAAACAATGTCTTCTGAACAGCCTACACCCTTGACCCTTTGCCATGGTGTCTTTTTTTTTTAACTTTTTTTTATTATTGTTAAAAGAAAAATTTACATTTACTCCCCTTGTTCCCGGCCCTCCCGCTCCCCCACTACCCCACCACCCTCCCCCTGCTTCCTTAAGATGGGGCAGGATACTCTG